>JANDEH010000012.1:18399208-18786708 GCA_024610705.1 Tetragnatha versicolor | reverse complement strand
GCTTTCTTATGTTTCGCACAGTTACAAAATTCAGAAAATTTCCCAAAATTCGTAAGTTCTCCGTTTTTAAAATTGACGTCTCACATAAACAAAAGATCATCCACGATACTGTACTTTGGAGTGACAAAGAAATAAGGGTCCGAAAACGACCGATTCTAGATCCACCACGAGAGGAACGAACGCAAACGATAAAAAAAGGAATATTCCTGTGGTGTTGGAACAGCTGAGAGGTGACGTCACGATGTCAAGGATTGATGAAGAATCTGTTCTTTACCTTCAGACGATTTCGTGCCACACCATGAATTTAACGCGGCCCCACTCACATTTTTCTTGGTTTACAGCCCGTTTATTACTATTTTTAGTATTGATTTGAATCTTCAATACTGGTCTTAAGACGACGACAAATAATTTTACAGTAAAAACACATTAAAAAGTTTCGTTTATCTTCTATATCAGCCCCTGTTCCGCTCAAATTTTTTGTAGTTAAAGTTCAAACACTTTTTAATGTACTTTGGAGATGCTTTAATTTTTATATTTAACACTCTTTAAAACAATGTCCTATTCAACCCATGACCAGTAGTGCAGTACTGGATTCTCTGCGGAACTTAACTTATTTCAGAAAAGGATGTTAACATTTATGGGTTTGAGCTGCAATGGGTTGGGAATATGAATATTTCAAATTGGTGCTTTAGTATCATACAATTTTCAATTCCAATTTTTTCAACTTCCATTAGTTTATCATTACAACTTTTGTGTACATAAGACAGTAAGAAATAGGAATTTTTATTCCCCAAAGGGAAAAACTTGGAAGTAAAAACAATTTAAAAGAGGGACGAAATTTTCTGATTTGTTCCGCTATTTTGATAGAAATAATTCTTTAAACTATAAAACTAGTATATTCAAATTTTACTTTTATTAGCTGACTCCAAGAACTTATTCCTATATTTCTCATTTGTAAAAACTTATACTTCCCTCACTATGCAGAGGGGTGCATGGACTTATACTAGTATACATAAGTATTCGTGTGAAGATTAAATTAGTCTATAAGTAGAATGATATTAAAGGTCCTCTGTTTACCTTCACAAAAACGCATTATTTATATCAATAATATAAATTAGTTTCTATCTTAATCCTTGATTTCAATCTTCGCTCGTGCCCGACCCATGTAAATGTGCAGCATGAACACCTTGCACAAAAATCCCCGAACTAACCAAACGGCTGATATTAATGCTAATAGCTATCCATCTGCATTATTCATTCGTGTGCCCGTTCGCAAATGAGTGTCCGACCCGGTTATTGGCGGGCGAAGCCGTGTTCAGATTGCTTTACCTCCCGCTAAATGCTCTTTTAAAGACGTCAAAGGGATGCTTCTTAAGTGAATGCTTAGTATGGATATTCAAGAGAGTGGTCTTGGTGGACTAAAGAAGGGAAATTCGGTATTTATCTCCAAAATAGAATTAGTCTCTGTGATTTTTCTGGGGTCAGATCAGTTCAACTCTATACATCATCATTATTTTTTGTGAATGGAATCTTACACTTGATTTAAAACTCATTAGGATATTAATAAATATGCATATAAAATAAGCTTTAAAATATCATCTACAGTTCCGAGAAATCCCCTCCCGGGACTTCGAAAGAAAAGTTCATTGGTAGCGACTGCAATATTCCTAACTCTTGAAAAGAAATAACATGAAAACAAATTCCTAATTTTCTTAGAGAATACCAATACCAAATAGAATTAGAGAACACCAAAATACTTAGGGAACCAAAAGATAAAAAAGCTTTTCTCATATATTTTGAGAACGAAAATTGAAAAACTGTTCATCTCACTAAAATTCCATTGATATGAAATCAATCACATAAAAAATCAGAAGAAAAAAAATGGGAGGGTTAGGGATTCGAAGTATTGAAATTATTAGTTACATTTTTAATGTATGATATGATAATGAGGAGCGGAGATTCAATGAAATGTGGCAACTTGTGATATGGGGGAAAGATGAGTATAATCATTGTATTCTAAAAAATTATCTGACGTAATTTGTGGTTGAATCGGCAAGCATATAGGGATTCGCTTAATATTAGTTTTTAATGTTTTGAAATTGTGCTGAACAAGAAGCTCCCCCCTTTACAAGGTCTCTTTTCCAATTTTTAGTTCCCTTATAAAAGAACAAATGGAAGAGCCTCCTCCACTTTCCCTTTCTGCGGAAGAGTCACGGTCAATTGCGCAATCGGTTTCGAAACCTGACCCACTTTTGGAACTTCTTCGGATAGTGAAGGTAGCGCACGCCCTTTTAAAATTCAGTTTCTTGGGAAACTTCTTGATATCCCCAAATGAAGTGAATTCCCCTAAACGCTAGAAGTATTTTTATATAGGGTTTCAAAACTTGTATAGCGCCCTTTTACAAAACTGAGGTTTTAGTGTTCCAGATTGTTTTTTTTACTCATTTTGGGCATCTTCTTTTTTATGGACGATTTCCTCCGAAATTTTAACACCGTTTTAATATTTAACTCTTGCACATTGAATGATTTGATAAAAAAATATTGAGATGAAAATTTTTACATGGAGGTTGCAGTTATTTTGAATTGTTCTCCCGATTCCCGTTCCATCCATCCTACAAATATATGATTCTGATGAAGCGAAATATCACTTCAATCTATAAGTATACCCCAGGAAAATTAACTCTTTCAGACCTAACTTCCCCAAATTTTCCATAGGATCCAATGGCAATCTTGGGATTCTTAAGATTGAATTGAAAGGGTTGAAAGCCTAGGTCGGCACCCACATTTCTCTCAGACAACTCCCAAAAGTCCTCATCCGAGCTATTTCAATTCCTGTTTATGTTAAAATTAGCTGACATACCACGCTGAATCTTAGGTGCATGAAATCTTTTCAACCAATTACGTTTTTTTTTCTACTGTCCTTGTAAAATTTCTTTTTTTTTAGAAGGTCCTCGTATGTCGTTAGGTAGGAGGAAATTATTTTTTCCCATTCGATCAGACTGGGTCAACTCTCACTCAATTGCACCCATACGGATCGTGTATCTTTTCTAATTGATTGGATCGGGGTTGAGAATCGGTTTCGAACCGGTTGTTGCGGGGGTGGGGGTCAAGGGTTGTGACACACTCCAAACGATTCGAGGTGAAGGATGGCAAAATCAACGCGCATCTCCAAAAATCGGACGGAAGACGAAAAATTCTAAGTTTTGTAACACAATTGTCAGGTAATCGGAAGACTAGATAGGATTATGATGGAGATATACAAATTTTTCTTTTCTTTTCTCTGGACACAATTATAAAAGTTTATTTTACGAAGATGACGCCAGTGTATTCCAATGAACCACACACAAAGATGTTCCTGCATTTAAAATTAATGTGACAAACAACGCATTCATTTGGTCATGGTGGATGACCCATGCTTGTATTGGTAACTGTCCATATGTTCCTAATGTTCAAAATAACAGATGTCGATCTATTGATTCCGTACCGTTCGGAAATAACTGGGCAATTGGATGCTCCCGTCCCCCGTAACATATGTGGCATTGGTTTCTAATGAGCTTTTACTTTTACTTTTTTTGAGCACGTTATTAATGCTCCGTAACAACTATATGAAAAAGTTGTTAATATTAGTGTCAACAAATTGAACCGTAGGGTTAACCATAAATATGTTTGGGTGATGATATATTCAAATTGAGGCAATCAACAAATTTCAATTAGCATAAATTGTTGAATAGTATTATCAACTATCTAGCCATCTCTTTTAAGACTAAGAGCTAGCAACGTTTTCGAAAGAGAATTTTAGAAAAGCTAGTTCTTTAATATACAGGGTGTCCCATGAGAAGTGGCCCAACCCCTTTAACTTTTGAACCCCTACAGATATAGTCATGAAAGTGGGGTCTAGGTATAGTAAAGTGACCATGCCCTATCCAATGAGACAACTTCTAGCGCCCTCTAGCGGAAAATTTAGGAGTTATAATTTTTATTTTAAAAACTATTTGAGGTATGTGAAAAAAGTCAATGACTAAGTTGTAGAGCAGCATCGATTTAGTAGGAAAGGACACCTTAAACAGAAAAATATCTTGAATAAAGCTGGTATTACATGACGCGTATTCCATGCGATCAGGGCGCGCGCGCTACGCGCGATTGGGGGGAGGAAATCCGAAAAATCCCCATCGGAATCGCGCCGAATCGCGCGACATCGCCCGCCACAAACGTCGTTGTGGGGCGCCACGCTATTTCGCCTACTCAACCAATGGCAGGCTCGAGACCATACGCGCGTGTGCGATCGACGCAAGGAGCCCAGAGAATCGCGCCGGTTGGAGTTTTTTTAGGAGCGCCCCGAAATCAGCCAATCAAAACCGTCGAAATTGGTAAACATGGCTGCTGCGACTGGGCCCATCGAAGTTTTCCTCTCCTCGTCGATCATCGAATAAATCTGTTTGAAATAAATCAAGTGAGTGAATATAATATCTTTCTTTCTACTTTTTTATGAAATGTTTAACATCGCAGCTGATTTATTCCATATCTTTAAAAGCGTTTACTTCTGTTTCTTTTCTATAGCTCATACAGTTGGAGCAGTCTAAAAACCTGTGTCGTTTTAAATTTTTAAATTTGTATCCTGTATCCTTCGTTATATAAAACTTCCAAGTTAAACTTACAGCTTAGTAAGATCACAACACACAGGATGTTTTTTTTCTTATTTGAACTCTTATTGTTAAATCGGGTAGCCGAAGCTGATTGTGTCGTAGATATTCATGTTTTGTTCATTTTAGACCTTGAATCTGATGTATCTGAAGAGAAAGATGTGTGCACGGAGAGCGGAATCGACCACCGACGTGGACAAAACTAAACCCTATTAATTATTAACAACGACTCATCTGTTACATAAGAAGGGAAAATTCCCTGCGGGGATTGTAGCATCCAGCCAATCTTCCCAGGTACTTTATATTATATATGCTCTTATTTAACTGCTTTTGTGTATCTCAAAGCCTTCAAACCAATGTAAACAATTGTACCATATGACCAAATAATACAAGTTTCAAAAACAAATAAATGTACCTAATGTACTTTATGATTAGCTGAGTGCAAGTCCTAAGGGTAATTGGATATTGCCAAAAATAATCAAGATACTTGAACTAGAAGTGGTTCTTTCATACATTTTTAGTGAGATTTGTGCCAAGCTTATCCTTAAGTACCCAAAACACAAAAAATATACATTTTTAATTGCTCAGTTTTACTAATGGTTTCAATAAGGGAAGGTATTTGATTTTGTTTTGTGCAAAATGCTTATTTCCCTTTAACAGTCATCTGTCTTCCCTTAACGTTTTTAAATAGATTCCGTGTATTTAATTTCACATGAAGTTCAATATTATCGTGGTACTTTTTTAAATAATGGATACTTTTTACTAATATAATGATACTTTTTACGTGGTACTTTTTTAAATGGAGCTAATATCTTGCAAATTGTATTTTATTGGTAATGGTTTATAAAATATTTTGGTACTTGTTATTAGCCTGTCGAATGTTTTGGACAATGTATCAAAAACTCTCGGCTTGTATTATAGGGCAGTGGTCCCCAACCTTTTTACCACCACGGACCGGTCAACGTTTGATAATTTTACAGCGGCCCGCTGGGGGGGGCGTTGATTGTTTACATTCTAGATTATTTTGATTTTTTAAAAAATTTAATTGTATTTAAACATGCTTTTAAAATAAAATACAGTTACACCAAAAATAAATATAGTGATTTATAATTCATTTCATTCATCGATTAATCGATTCCTCTTACAAAAATAAGCAACTACCCAAAATTTGAGGCCGATCGAGAAATTTTTTGATCGTCAAAAAAATTAACAAAAATCCCCTTTTTAAAAGCGCACTAAAACGCCAAGAGTTTGGAAGTGACGTCATCTTATACTAAACATTAACATTGTTGTAAAGCAATGGAGTTGATGGTATTATTGTTGACGTCATCTTATAGTTTAAACAATAATCGTTTTCAGTCACGTGTTTTTTTCGCAACTTTTAAATTAAAATATTTAATTACCTGTACATTTTTTTAAAAAACTGACTAGATATTTCATTTTACCATACAAAAAACCATAAGGAACACTTGTTTGTTTTTGAAAATCTGACACATGCAACTTCCTTATTGTACCATATGACCAAATAATACAAGTTTCAAAAACAAATCAATGTACTTTAGGATTAGCTGAGTGCAAGTCTTAAGGGTAATTGGATATTGCCAAAAATAATCAAGATACTTGAACTAGAAGTGGTTCTTTTATACATTTTTAGTGAGATTTGTGCCCAGCTTATCCTGAAGTACCCAAAACACAAAAAACATACAATTTTAATTGCTCAGTTTTACTAATGGTTTCAATAAGGGAAGGTATTTGATTTTTTTTGTGCAAAATGCTTATTTCCCTTTAACAGTCATCTGTCTTCCCCTAACGTTTTAAAATAGATTCTGTGTATTTAATTTCACATGAAGTTCAATGTTATTGTGGTACTTTTTTAAATTAAGGGAGCGAATATCTTGCAAATTGTATTTCATTGGTAATGGTTTATAACAGGGGTTCTCAAACTTTTTAACATCGCGACCCACTTTTGAGAAACAAAATCTAACGCGACCCACCAGCTTCAGTTATTTATAATTAACTGAACTGAGATAATTATCTCATGCCCCCTCCCCACAGAATTTTAACTTCTCTGACTGGGGGGTGTTCACCAACTATTTAGTTACAAGGGTATGAAATCGTTTAATTGTGTTCTAACAATGATCCCTACAGTAAAAAGGGGGGTCTGGGGGTACTCCCCCAGAGAAAATTTTTAAAATTTGACCCTTAAAAACATGTTTTAACTTGTTTTTTAGCAATATGGGATAAATTACATCAGTTGCATCATTTGCCAAGAAAATTCTTAAAATTTGCATTGACCCCCCCCAGTGAGGATGGGGAGAAACACTAAATATTTTTTTCAAATCTTATTTGAATAACCGACTAGATTTGCATGATCGGCACATTCTCCAAGTAGTGTAGTTTTTTCTCAAATTTTTATTATTTTTACTATAGTATGGTAATTTGATAATTTCTAAAGTTCAACTAATAGTTTGATAATTCAAAAGTCAATAACACTGTTTGTGAAAAAATTAAAAATCTTCTCGCGACCCACCAAAAACTGACTGGCGACCCACCAGTGGGTCGCGACCCACAGTTTGAGAAACTCTGGTTTATAATATATTTTGGTACATGTTATTAGCCTGTCGAATGTTTTGGACAATGTATCAAAAAACTCTCGGCTTGTATAAATGGCATCTAATGGTGGCCATAAACTGGCCTAGCGGCGAAGGCCAACAGTCGCAAATGCGGCTACTCGCCTTCGCTGTATTCAAAAGTATTTTTGGAATTGGGGGGTCTCCTTGAAATTTCATGGGAAGCGACTTTTCCACCAACACTGTGATACAAGTGCCAAACAGCCATTTTGCCTTCACTGTGTTTGAAAGTATTTTGGGCGATGGGGGGGTCTCCTTGAAATTTCAATTGAAACAACTTTTCACCTACACTGCGATACAAGTGCCAAAACAGTTTACAGCCATTTCGCCTTCGCTGTGTTCAAAAGTGTTTTTGGCGATGGGGGTCTCCTTGAAATTTCATGGGAAACAACTTTTTCACCTACACTGTGATACAAGCTCCAAACCAGTTTACAGCTATTTGTGACTGTTCGCCTTAGCTGCTTGGATCTAATTTATGTGCACCTTATAAGTACCTCTGTTCATATAGTACAAAATCCTGCTTTGAATTAGAGTTTAAACAACTGGTCTTTCGACTCCACCTCCCTTTAAACAGTGTGAGTTGCAAACAGCGGAAGCTGATGGTGATCTAAATTGCTAAATTAAATTCCATCAAAAAATTAGTTGGTATAATTTTATATAAATTTGGCAATTTTACGTTATATTGTAAAAAGGATTGTGAAATATTCCATTTTTTGAAATGATTTAAATTTGAATCATTTATCAATTTGTGTAGTTCTTCCCCTGTTTGCAACTCATTCTTCCCCACTGGTGTAAACTTCATACTTAATTTTATAAATAAGTAGATTTTTATTTTAAATGGAGGGATTACATGGCAAACATTAACTCTTGATATTTCTTTGTAGTTTCCCAGTGGCAGAGATTCAGCCTTTTCCCATGGAGTTATGCAGTTGTAATTGTCAATCCCAGATGTTTGTCCACAACTGAATTATATTTAGGAAAACCAGGTATGAAATGTTTTGTTTAACTTCATTTTCTTATTTTAATGATTTAATTTGACTAAAATATCATTGTAAATATGTATAAATTTTCAAGGTCCTTAACTTTATTGACAGTTGATATATTTGTGATTGTTTTAGACAACTTATCAGATTATTTTGGGCTTGTGCCTGGCATATCCAAAAAAGTTCTTACATATTATGCTGTCAACCGTGTCGTTTAATCAAAAACATTATCAATTCTCATTGACTTTTCTATTGATGTACCATTGAATTAGACAGCCACTGAACAGTAAATGGGATAATACGTAAGTACCTAAAAAAGTATTTACGTAGGATGGTATATGTAGGAAGCTATTGTTTCGATTTTACTACCTCTACTGAGGGAAGAAAGGCAATTAATTTAGCTTCTAGTAGAGAAGCTTGTCTCTACTAGAAGGTATATATGGTGTTTATGGTAGAAGAAAATCCCTTAACCATGATGCCTTTCAAAAAATCCCTTTCTTACTACTTTAACCCAAGTTGTGAGGTTTTAAAAAATTTCTGCTAAATTAATTCTTAGATATTCATACTTAAGCACACTTAAATTTAATATTTTAAAAATAAATAGCGTTTCATTATACACAGAAGGATCTCTTTAAAGCAAACTTAACTTCTGATTTTCCCTTGTAGTTTTCTGATGGTGAAGTTTCTACCAATTACCATGGAGAAATTAATTGTGGATAGTTTCAATCCCAGCTAACTGATTTCATCTGAGCTTGGTTTAAAAAAGCAGGTATGAAATACTTTAATGTGAATGATATTTAGTAGTGATTTTAATTTGGAAAAGATCTATTTTATTTGTATGAGTTTTCAAGATGACTAGCTTAATTTTGTTCAATACTCATCTGTCAAAAGTTAATTATCAAGTAAATTTATAAGAAATGCAACTTCTTTAATGTGACCGATTAATTGAAGTCCATTAAAAGTCAAAGTTTATAACTTTATTTTACAAAGCAGAAATTAACTGCAGAAATTTTAGTTATGATATCGCTTGAAGCCAAATTACCTAAAGGCTCATTTACACAATTTAAATTTCGGTGTTAATCTTAAGTGATCCTTTGTGATAAATTACTCAATTGTAATGGAAATTGGAGGAATGAATAATGAAAAGACAATATACACTTACTCTTGAGAAACTTGACAATATTTTTTTTGCCATCTTGGCTGGGCTATTTAAAGATTATGCTTTCATATCAATGTTTTTTACTCAAGTAAGTTTTAAAAAAAGACTAAATAAATCTGTGGGATAGCATTTTCTGAAATTGTAATAATGTTTTTGTGGGGACTGGTTTCTTATATCAAACCAAAGGCCTGTCACTTATCAAATTAAAGGTCTATGTTATTACAAATTTAAAAATTATCTTGATTTTAAAATTTTAGCGATTCAATTTTTTTTATTGGGTGTTATGAAATATGTAATTTAGTAAGCACTGTCTTGCTATATTTTTAATGCTCTCAGTAAAATAATAAAATCATAGATATTATTCAAAGTGCTATTAAAATAAATAGTATTACATTGTGGAGTTTATGAATTATTATTTTTATTTCAGATATGGGCCTGTGAACAAAGTTGCTGATTTGGAAATCCATTAAATGGAATTTTGTGTACTCATCAAAATTGAGGGTGTGTTGTATAAAAATTGAATGTTAATAAAAAATGGTTTTCTTAAGTTTTTCAAAAAGTTTTGCATGCTTATAAAAATTGCAATAAAGGGGGGGGGGTTTCTAATGACTTTTCACTATTGTAAAGAGAGGGAGGCTAGCATAGTGTGAGTTTCCAAAGGTAATGGTTACGATACTTTACAGCATGCATAGAATTTTCATCATTTATTTTAAAAAAATTATTGTGCTTGTGTATTAATATAGCTATGTTATTTATGTTATCAATAAATAAAAAAAATTTCAAAACAAATAAAGAAAATATCAGACAATTAAATTTTTTATGACATACAAGTGTGTATATAAATAAGGTGCAACTTTTGAGTTATTTCAAAAAGAATCTAGGTTACTCAATGAAAACATCCAGGTAAGAAATTTAATCTTACTAGTTGAGATGGTATATCATTTTTTGAAAACAGTTGCTTATTTTTAAAAACCGATTTGATTTAAACCAGATTAAAAAAATTAACAGTTTTTTAAAACTGGTTTAATATAGTTTAAACATTATACAACAAATTCAGGTCCTATTCTACTATTAGCTATTTTAGTCAATATTTATAATGGCTGAATTTAGTACCTATGGTAAGTTTATCCCTTATCATTTTAGACTTCTTAATCAGCATGATAATTTTAGTACAGCTTTTTAGAAACAGTCCTCCAGCCACCATGTTTAATCACATTTAAAATGACAAAAAAACATCTAATTATTATTAGATCCTAAATAATTAGTATATTATTAGAGATCTATTATTACATCTGTATGCTTACAACACCTAAGTGTGGTACTGGTTACACATGGTGACTGGAGGACTATTTCTAAATCTGTTCCTTTTATTTATATTAAAGGAATAATTTAACTTCTTTACTAGCACACTTTTGATTAACCTTTTTTGGTATGCAAATTTTCCAAGATTACTAACGCTAATTGAAGTTTTAAAATAAAGTTATTTTTATAAATTTTAATATCTAACATGGTTTATGAAAAAAATATATAAATCCATTCTTTTTCAAATAATCTAACTATTGATGGTAATATCTTGGAGAAAATTTGCATTTGAAAAGTGGCCAAGGAAAATCCCCTCCTGAATAAAATAACAAATTAAGAGTACAAGATACTAATTTTTATTAGCTTTGTTAGTAATAATAAATATCTCAATACCCTGAAAATAATCCTTTTAATTTCTACTATAAAAGTGAAATTTAAACTTTTTCTCTTGTTCTTTTTATGTTGTGTGAAAAAAATATTAATAAATAATCCTTGAAAAAACATTTATTTGAAGCTTTGTAATAATTTAATGTTAAAAAAATTGCAAATTAAAGTTTTTGATTTAAATTGATTTTATAAAAAAGAAAAGTATTTAAATTCAAATCAAGCAACCCCGTTTTAAAGATATGTCACGACTACCAACACAACGTCGCGCGCCGATGGAGAACAGTCGCTCCAACAGCGCCACCTTGCCGCAGCTCCACGCGTCCAAACGCCCAAGGTTTCTGGTTTGCACCGCTAGGTTGTGCTGTAGTAGCGCTAGGGAAAAAATGTCAAACGCGCGCTTACGCACGCTCCCAAAACGCGTGGAATACGCGTCATGTAATACCACCTTAAACCCCTAAAACGCACGCTCAATTAGGTTGAATTTACGTATATTTTACGTCTTAAAACGCTGCTCACAAGGCAAAAATGAGAAATTTTCAAATTAATGACCTAAGAATTCTTTTTGTCATTGACTTAAGCCTTAAAAATAAAAATTTCTCATTTTCGCCTTGTGAGCAGCGTTTTAAGACGTAAAATCTACGTAAATTCAACCTAATTGAGCGTGCGTTTTAGGGGTTTTATTCAAGATATTTTTCTCATTAAGGTGTCTTTTCCTACTAAATCGATGCTGCTCTACAACTTAGTCATTGACTTTTTTCACATACCTCAAATAGTTTTTAAAATAAAAATTATAACTCCGAAATTTTCCGCTAGAGGGCGTTAGAAGTTGTCTCATTGGATAGGGCATGGTCACTTTACTATACCTAGACCCCACTTTCATGACTATATCTGTAGGGGTTCAGATAGGGGTTGGGCCACTTTTCGTGGGACGCCCTGTATCTTTCTCATGCTATTTCGAACAGCGTGAGGGCTATCTGGCTGCCGGTAAGCGGTGCGTTTATTAGTGCGCATCCCACCTTTACAGGTAAAAATCCTGATTTTTAAATCATTTTAGAAAGATTTTTTTCATTTTGACTAGCTTCTAAACACTATTAGAAAAATGAATTTATTATTGCCAAGCATCTGTGTCGGTGTTAATAACGTAACAGGCAACTTTTAATCAACAAAAAGCAACTTTAATCAAATAAACACGCATCTGCAGGAGTATGAAACGTCGGAATTGAAAGGTATGAACATTTTTATGATTTAAATATAATCTATTAACTTAAAAACGTAATTTTTTCCTGTCTTTTAAAATAAATTTATTCAGCTATCTTTTATTATTTTGATCAGAAGAGTTAAGTAATAATGATTTATTATTCTCACGGTCGAAGATTTCGTTTAAAAATACTTAGAATACTTAAAATACTACAATGTATTCCCATCGGGCTATCTACTTTGCCGCTGTCTCTACCCAGATAGCACCGTAAGGTCTTCATAACCCAGTCGTAAGCTTTCCGCGTAAACCGGTTTTGCCTTTTCGCAAGCCTGTCGCGACAACCCGCTGAGACTTGCGGCAAGGCAAAACCGACCTTCGCTAGTTGACGTGTCGTAGGGCTTTCGTAGCCTTACGAAAAACCTTTTTAACCGGTTGGCGGCCGGGGTTTTCGTTGGGTCGGGAAAAAAACCATGTGACAAGTTGCCACGTCTAGGTTACTTTAGGGTTGGCTAAAAAGCCTTAGAAAGGGTTTTAGATGTCGGAAAGGTTGACCCAAAAGCTCAATTAAAGCGTTTTTAATTTAAGTTATTCTAGATTTAGTATTGCATTTTATATTTTTTCGAAGTTTCTTGGTTTAATTATAAGAGGTCACAAAATTATTCCTCAAATAATGGACTTTTAGGAAAAATATTTGTGACACAAAATACTACAAAGAAACTTAGAAAAATACAAAATGCAATACTAAACCTAGAACTCTAGATAAAATAATTATCTGCTTTTTAACTGGGGTCAACACACCCCTAACTTATGTTATTATGTTTAATTTTATATTCTAAGATTATAGAAAAAGTGTGTATGTAATTACTAAGATTTATAAAGTAAGTTGAAGTAATACAAGTTAAAACAGAAAGTTTATATAATTTATAAGTAAAAATAAATACATAAATATTTTTTTAAATTTCTACGTCAGTAATGATAAAAACCCTTACCTTTGAAGTACTTCTCTAAATGGGATATTAGGAATTTTTATTTCTAAAATTTATATCAACACATCAAATGCAAGAAAAATCAAAAAGCAGGGTTCCCACTCAATTTTGGAAACAAAATTATCTGACTTCTAAGTGTCTTGGTTAAATTATAAGAGTTCACAAAATTATTCCTCAAATAAGGCACTTTTAGGAAAAATATTTGTGACATATAAACCTACAAAGAAACTTCGAAAAAACACAAAATGCATAAGCCTATACTCTATAGAAAATACATCTACTTTTTAACTTGGTCAACACACCCAACTTTTTCAAAAGTTTAATTTAATTACGTAATTACTAAACATTAAAATGTAAATTATAGTAATAAATTTAAGTTAAAATTGAAAAAAGTTTTTATATTCCATAATAAAAATGTATACATAAATGTTTTTTTTTTATTTTCGATACACACCAGCAGTGATAAAACACTTACCTTTGAAAAAACTACTTCATACATCTAAAAAGATACTTGAAAACCTATTTTTCTAAAAATTAATTCAGCAAATCAAATGCAAGACAACTCATGTAATTAGACACTGTGAAAATTTGTGTTATAATTCATTTAAAAACAAAATGCAAAAAAATAAATCAAATAAAAAAAGTAATGTTTTATAATTATAATTTATTTTACAAAATATTTATCCAAAGTACAAAATATATATCCCAAATACAAAACCTAAATATTCTAAAATCATTTTTTAAAACTTTCTCTTTGGTTAAAACATAAATTGCAAAAAGTCCATCAAAACAGTCATAACTTTAAAAATTTGAATTTTGAGTCGGAAAGTTGGGATAACTAGAACAATGGCTAACCATCATAGTTTGAGATGTATCATTCTTCGTATTGACTAATTCAAAAATACTACTATACTATTAAAACATAAGCACAAATAATTATACCCCCACAATTACACTTCTGTGTGAACTAGTTCAAATATACACAAAGTACTCGAACACAACCCAAAATATATTTTAAAAAAGAAACAAAAAGATTTAAAAGTTAAGACTATAAACAAAAAATTGCACTAAACATTTAGATTTTTGGTATAATACATTACCATCAATAACTTAGTCTTCTCTTCAATAATAATACTTAGGTTAGTAAATAAGCAGTTAACAATAATGTTAGCTTCAATACAAAATTCAAGAAATATTGCACTGATGACAATTACACTTACTAGACTAATTTTTCTTCTAAAATATACACATCAAATGTAAGAAAAATTATTTGACTGATTTACAAACTGGAAAAATTTAGTGCATCGAGGTAGATTATTTCAAAATAAAAAAGTATGATCTGGATAAAAAATAAATTCATTAAAATTTCAACATTACTTTAAATCAGGGGTTCCATAGCTTGGCACTGCTTTAGAATAAGTCTGCTTTTGGCAACTGTTTTTAGCCGGCAACGGCTGAAAACCCAGCCACCATGTTTACCCAGGCTCAAAGCTCAAATAAAATACTACATAACACTAGGTAAGTATGATTTTTGCGAAGCACATAAAGAACAAGCAAAAGTGCGACGTAAATCAAATAGTATCTTTAACATGAATAAATTGAAAATTAGGTTGTTATGTACTAAATCGTTGACCATGCCGCTAAATTTAAAAACATCGCCATAGAGAACACTAGACATATTGCCAACATCGGAATACCAAACTTATTTCATTGATTAAACCAGGGGTTCCCAATAAAATTTTGCCGAGGACCCCCTTTACAATTAATTTACTGACGAGGACCCCTTGAACTAAAGGCTTAAATTTGCAATCGATTTCAGGCAACAATCGATTTTAAAACCGAAACTATCGTATTTTAGTCAATAAAAAAATTACAAAAAACAAAACATGGATTATCTTTGGTGGTAAACAGAGGCTGCGCCACCCGGACCTGGAAAATGTGCCTGAACCTACAAACCTGGTTCGGGGGAAGCCCCTGCCAGTAGCCCCTGCCCCTTGCATAGTAGCAACATAAGGTTTGGGGAAATTCTATTAGGTTCGGGGGAAGGTTACAACTTTTTCCAGGTCCGGCGCAACTTACATTAATCTATTTGTACTACAGTGACAATCAACTAACAAATGAACTGCTGAGTAGGATAATGGTTACTTCAAATTAAGGAAAATAAAAAAAATACTTAATTTCTCGGAACCCTTGGACACAGCCCGCAGACCCCCAGGGGTCCACGGACCACCTTTTGGAAACCCCTGGATTTAACAATCAAATTCAAAATTAAACTTTACAAAGCCACAGAGAAATGCTACAATTAAATATTATAATAATTATTTGGTTGGACTTCCCTTTTTGTAATTAACATTGAAATAAAAATAGTTTCTCTAACGTCTTATTTTCTATTCATCCCGTTTTCAAGTTTAATATTTAGCTATTTTAAATAAAACGAAAAAACATCGTTTATATTTGGTTGTGCTTTGTTTTAGGGAAGCTGGATCTGGCAATTCTAAAGCTGTACCCCTAACTTTTTTGGCCCGTGAACCCCCTGACAACATTTTTTAAACACCGTGGACCCCCTGTTATAGGGACCGTTCAAATGGTTACACAACATTTTTCATGTTTACTCCCATGCGGTTGCCCGCAAATCCTCCAGGGATGCTACTTCAAACCTCATTTCCTATAAAAACAACACAGCTAGCTCTAATTTCCCCAAAAAATATCAGGGCCCCTTATCAGGTTCTTAAATACATAGGAGTAACAAGAAAATGCCCAAACGCAAAGATTAAAAGCAACTATGAAAAGCAAAATATGAATTCAAAATACCAAAAACAAAATATCAAATTATATATCGGAAAACTAAATTTATATAGTGACATATTTATATCGTTAGAAATTTAAAAGGATCAGTGATGAAAATATTAGGTAATTATTGATACAATTGTGATTAAAGGATTAATTGCATTATAGGTTGCACAATTAAAAATTGCAGATTTACAGCACTAGCAATATTTTCGAAAGAAAAAAAGGCACTTATCAAGTCCTGGGTTCAGTTCTTGAGACTAAAAAAACCATCTTCGAGCAAAAAATGCCCCACAGCACAAACGCGCACTAAGAAAGTTCTTCGGGCAATGCCCCACATCACAAACGCGCACTAAGAAAGTTCTTCGGGCAATGCCCCACATCACAAACGCGCACTAAGAAAGTTCTTCGGGCAATGCCCCACATCACAAACGCGCACTAGAAAAGTTCTTCGGGTAACGCCCCACAGAAAACGTACAAGGGTTTGGGCAGGTGCCCCACAAAATTTCTCACTCCAGTATAAAAATCTTCAGGCGGATGCCCCACAGATACGATGAGTGGACGTGATTAGGCGAGAATCTGCACCATGCTGCTTCTTGTAGTCTGACACCCTAGGGCAGGAGATCCCTCCTCAGTCTGCTGCCTGAAAAAAAAAGATGGTTTAAAGCACGAGGCTTCTCAGACTTTAGATTTTCAGTTCTGCAGATGAATGAAAAGTTTTAATTTCTTGTTGTATTAATAAAAAAACAAGGGGCACTGGATTCTTAATCTTTTCTCTGATAATCCGGTGAAAGTACATTTACCTTTCTAATCCCGATTTTCTTTTCACACAATATTAATTGAAAATTTAAAATGGAGATTTAAAGGGAAAATATGATTATTGGAGTAAAGATATCTCTTGCAGTAACTTTGAAAAATCACCGGAACTGCTGCTGCCTGGTAAAAAAACAATAATTTAAGCGCAATGCAACTAATTTTTAAAATTTTCGGTCTCTCTCGCCAATTAAGGAAAAGTTATAATATCAACGCGTTGCAATAAAAAAAATTCATTTCCATTCAAAATTCTTTTCCATTATACCGGAGCAATAAAGTCGCCAATAATAATGATACCAACGCCAAACGGAATATCGTAGCTGGTTCCCTTTTGCCTCTACATTTTCAAAGCAATGCTGATGCTGAGAGCTTTGACTTCGACGTTGCGCTTTCAGCGGTTGCCAATCCTTCCATCTGTCGCAAAACAGTCTGCTTGGCGAGATTTGCGCCGGCATAATGGAAAAGTACAACAAAAAAACAGTGGGGCACTGCGTTTCTCATCTTTTCACTGATTAACAGTATACCACTTATGCTTACTAACACAAGACAAGAGTTGTAGACTTATTATCTACAACAGATGTGAAACGGGAATCCACAGCGAATATAGGGATAGTTGTAGAGCAGTCAGTCGAATGTGCACTGCTGTAAAGTAGTCAAAGTTTGGCGACTTTTAAAGTTGATAGTTGCTGTATGGCGTAGAGGACCAGTTTTGAATCTGTAGCAAAAAAACTTGGTAAATGAAGCGAATCCGGCCTGCAAGTTGAATTTGGCAATTTTTTTTTGTCGCCGTGATGGCATCCCAAATTTGCGTGAAAATCTGCGGGCCGGATTTTCTTCATTAACCAAAAACTTTTTAGATACTTAAAAAAAAGTAAACAAGGAGTGGCCAATGAATCATCTCACCATTTGTCGACCTAGATTACTACAGTTAAAGGGATGTTAAAATTTATTTAAGACGAAAATTTTATACTAAACTCATATAAATCAAAGCTTCAAATTGTTGAGGGAGATATATTTACATTATGCTTTAATGTGTCAAAAGATATCAAGAGTTGAGTAGCTAATGTTATCATGTATAAAAACTAATCAGTTTAACACATAGGACATTGGTATAACTATAGAAAGTATAATAAGTATGTATATAATGTTAATTCCTAACTTTAATACTGAAATAAGTCATTTTAAAAGGTAAGAATAAAATTGAAACATTACAATTAACTACGTAACCCAATTCTACCTTTCACCACTTTCATAACTTCACTTAAAAATAAAGGTGATCTAGAGAGGAAATGTGATCGAGAGAAAAATTTTTTGCTCAAAATGTTGCTTGACATACTTTTGAAGAGGGGAATTCAACAGAAAAGATAGTTAGCGTAAACAAATGGATGCACTTAACGATCTAACCCTAACAACCCGGCGAGCTTAACATCCAACACTGGAAACGAGCACCTACTGGTTAGATATACATCGTAGTTGTGATTAAATAAGTAAAAAGCATGGTAAAAAGTTAAATAGCACTCACTTGATCATTGGATGTTTGAAAGAAAACATTTTGTCGGCACCCGACCCGGGATGAAGGAATCCATCTTGTGTCTTCATGAAAGTGGCGCATGCGCAGATCGAAGAAGCGCATGCGCGTAGTCATGTGATTGAATGGCACATCCTTTTCTTAAGCCGAACCACAGCAAGGTTGAGGATGACAGCCTTTTTGTAGCATGGCGTCAAGCGTTACTGAAAGGCTTTTCGGGTAACCCTATTTGCGCAAACCAACGACAAGGAAAAAGAAACCTTTTCGTTAGGGTCTCTTGTAACCTTTTTTTTGTAAGTCAATGACAATGAAATAAAAAGGTTGACCGTAAGGTTACGTGCTATCTGGGTATCTAACAACTGGCATAATTTCGTGGTTCTGTACAGCAATGAATCGGTCTAGCTATTGCGTAAACAAACGAATTTATGCCTTGCAAATTAATTTTGTACTTATTGATAAATAAATAAAATAATATTAAAATTGCAGGCATACTAAAAGGTTTGAAATTAATGTTTTTGTTGATTAAAATTAGGATTTTGAAATTCATTCTGAAACCGCGATTTCATACCTTTCAATTTCGATGTTTCATACTCCTGCGCATGCGTGTGTATTAAAATTTTGAATGATTATTTATTGGAATCAACCCCTATATTCATACCGAATTTCACAATATGTCCCCTAGGTCTGGAGAAAATCGAATAAATGAGCAATTTCTATTAATTTTGAACGCCAGTGTGTATTTTTACAACAATGAATCGGTCTTGTTGTTGAGTAGCACCCGAATTAATGCCTGGCAAATTAATTTTGTGCTTATTGATATATAAATAAAATAATATTAAAATTACAAGCATACTAAAATGTTTGAAATTAATGTTTTTGTTGATTAAAAATAGCATTCTGAATCATTGAAAATAGCATTTTGAAATTCCATTCTGAAACCGCTATTTCATACCTTTCAATTCCGACGTTTTATACTCCTGCATATGCGTGTGTATTACAATTTTAAAGGATTATTTATTTTGTATTATATCAACCCCTATATTCATAACAAGTTTCGTCACAATATGTCCCCTAGGTCTGGAGAAATCGAAGAAATGTGCACTTTCTCTTAATTTTGAACGCCAGTGTGTATTTTTACAACAATGAATCGGTCTTGTTGTTGAGTAGCACCCGAATTAATGCCTGGCAAATTAATTTTGTGCTTATTGATATATAAATAAAATAATATTAAAATTACAAGCATACTAAAATGTTTGAAATTAATGTTTTTGTTGATTAAAAATAGCATTCTGAATCATTCAAAATAGCATTTTGAAATTCTATTCTGAAACCGCTATTTCATACCTTTCAATTCCGACGTTTTATACTCCTGCATATGCGTGTGTATTACAATTTTAAAGGATTATTTATTATGTATTATATCAACCCCTATATTCATAACAAGTTTCGTCACAATATGTCCCCTAGGTCTGGAGAAATCGAAGAAATGTGCACTTTCTCTTAATTTTGAACGCCAGTGTGTATTTTTACAACAATGAATCGGTCTTGCTGTTGAGTAGCACCCGAATTAATGCTTGGCAAATTAATTTTGGGTTTATTCATATATAAATAAAATAATATTAAAATTACAGGCATTCTAAAATGGTTTGAAATAAATGCTTTTTGTTGATTAAAAATTGCATTTGGCACGTTATTAACACCGACACAAATGCTTGGCAATAATAAATTAATTTTTCTAATAGTGTTTAGAAGTTAGTGAAAATGAAAAAATCTTTCTAAAATTATTTAAAAATCAAGATTTTTACCTGTAAAGGTGGGATGCGCACTAATTGTGGCACCGCTTACTGGCAGCCAGATAGCCCGCACGCTGTTCGAAAGAGCATAGGGAAAGATATATTAAAGAACTAGCTTTTCTAAAATTCTTGCTTTTCCGACGTTGCTAGCTCTTGTACTATTTGTAAACAGTAGCTATCGTTTAAATTAAACATAGAACAGTCAAAGAGAGAAATAACAAATATTTTATCATTTGTTTTATTAACTCGCTTTCAATCTTGTCTGAAAACATAGAGTGCCGAGAAATGCCGATGAATTATATACCTGATGCATGATCCCCACGTTTTAAGTTTTACAAGGGGTTAGAAGGAATTATATTTACATTTCAGTCCATTTTAAAAACGTGGTTTCTGAACAGGTTTTTTTACTGATTATTTTAAAATAAATTATAAATCATGGGATTCCTCTTCTTGAGTCTATTAAAACAACATTTGCACTTGCTTGATTTTGGAAAAGGTTTTAACTTGGGGTTGAAAAAAGGTTTGTTGTGGAACCAGCTACACTTGAGTTGAGACCATTTGTTGATTTTTACAAGCTCTTGTGTGTTTATTCCAGAAAACCCATCGAGGACATTCTCAATCGTTCGTTCGTGGGATTGAGGAAGAAAAATGTAGTTGTTCGAAGCAGCTGTAGTTGGAATGTCCCTCTCACCCGCGGCGAAGGATTTCTCTTCTTTTTTTTCTAAAATTCAATTCAAATCAGCGAGCGCATATTTGTTCTTCTCGCTAGAGATCATATCACTTCCCTAAAAACGAAAAGAGGATAAAAATCTGTAAAAGAAATAAATCTAAACAAGAATAGTTTCAAAGTAGTTGGTAATGCACCCATTTAGTAAAAAATATTTTTGGGGGTATTTCAGGATAAACAAGTTTTAAAAAATTCTATATTGTTTCTATGTAATTCTTTTTTATAAAATAAAACGTATTCAAAAAGTACAACATATTTTGTCAAATTTACCTTGACAAAGATGTGCTTTAGATTTATAAATTTTGGTTTTGTGAAACTGTATGTTATAAAGACTTTAAAGTATTTTCCCGTGTTTTTATGTTATCCCAGTCCGCCAATCAATTAGAGTCGTTAAGGTAGTCTTTGAATTGAGGGGTAAAAAAACCATTGGGAGCTAAAAAAATCATCGTTTTCTTTTGATTAAATGGTAAAATAAATACACAAATTTTGAAATATATTTAATATTACTCATGATATGCTATCAATTTTGCCAATTTAAGGCTTGTTTCTGCGATTCTGCGATTTTTTTCAGTAACCCTAATAGCCATGTGATAGAAATGTGATAATTTTGTGACAATCACATAGGTGTCACAGATGTGATAGTGATATCACTGTGATATCCCTGTGATTCTCCTATGTCCGTTTTTTGTGATAAATATTTGTGATAATTAGTGACATCACTGGGATATCACAAAGTGATGAGCTGGTGACAAAGTGATGTCTATGTGTTATCGCGACGATATCACAATGTGACGCGAATCACCTTGTGACTTATATGTGATATCGCGACAATATCACTCTGTGATACACAAATGTGACATCACTATCACATAGGTGTCACAGATGTGATTGTGATATCACTGTGATATCCCTGTGATTCTCCTATGTCCGTTTTTTGTGATAAATATTTGTGATAATTAGTGATATCACTGAGATATCACAAAGTGATGAGCTTGTGACAAAGTGATGTCTATGTGATATCGCGACGCTATCACAATGTGACGAATCACCTTGTGATTTATATGTGATATCGTGACAATATCACAATGTGACGCGAATCACCTAGTGACTTATATGTGATATCGCGACGATGTCACTCTGTGATACAAATGTGACATCACATTTGTATCACAGAGTGACGTCACAGGGATATCACATTTGTATCACAGAGTGACGTCACAGGGATATCACATTTGTATCACAGAGTGACGTCACAGGGATAACACATTTGTATCACTATGTAATCATCACTACGGGGTCGCATTGTGACTGGAATTACATGCTGGATGCTTAAAACCTATTTATCATTGGTTTAAAAATTATTTATAATTAAGTTAAAATTATAAAAATTATTACTATTAATTACTTTACTGTCACCCTTTTTACCTACATATATGAATATTTAAATTCATATTTCCCGAACTATTGGTATCAGGATCATTGATTAATTGTAAAATACTTACTACTTGATTGATTACCTGAATACTAAAGTTGTCTTTAATATACCTACTAAAAAATCTTTTAGTTCTTCATATATTAAACCATAATTTATCTTCTTGATACCTAAGCATCTTGTCAAATTACTTACCTTATTTCATGCCACTTGAAATCTTTTTTTCACTTTCTCATTCTTGTTGTATTTAGTTTTTTTTGGAAACCTTTTCATTTTTGCAATCATATTAAAAGCTAACTAAAGTGTAACTAATTTTTTATCACTATACCCTTCAACTACACTCCTGAAAAATCTGTGTGGGAATGTTTCTTTTTACGACCAAGTACACCAATTTTTGCATCTACAAAATTATTTATTGTTACATATTCACAGAATAATTAAAGAACATCAGAACAGAATACATCATTAAAGTATATTAACACAATATTTTAGAACAGTCTATTCATTTGTAAACCAGCATCAGGCTCCATCTGAAACAGAAAATATGAAAAATAATAAGTCACAAATTTGCAGATCTATAGAGTCAGTTAAACATTCGATTGAGAAGCTGGAAGGAGACTTCCGCAATTGAAATATGGAACAAAACTAAGTTATCTTATCAAGAGTTTAAATTTTAATGCATTTTTTTAGTGATTTATGAAGTTTCTGTAGATTTTTTTTTACATATTTATGATTTCAGAACATAAGGCTAAAGTGTGGAATGGTTCTGCAAAATGCAGAAAGGTTAACATCTCTGTATTGTAGTGATTGTAGATACTGTGTGGCATGCAAAAATTTAAACCGACTACATACATGAATAATTATGCTATTTTTTGTTTCCCAATGCATTAAGAGTACTATAAATATAAGGGTAAGGGTAAAATAAAATAAATAAAACTGACTCTGAATTGCCTCGACTTCTTCAGGTGTGAGTGGAGTCTTGGCCTCACTACCAGATTTATTAAACCTCTTGCGAGATCACCAGGTTTTTTATCATTTCACTCTCCACACATCTAAGCAAAATTTAAGGCCAACAGCTAACTCCATCTGCAATTTAAGGAAGAATAACATTATATAGTACTAACACATTTGAATTTATTTTAAGTTTAAATTTGAAAATAAATGCGTAAGTTTCGGTATCAAAAAGTTTCGCTTTTTCAGTTTTGATACCAATAATTTTACTATAAATTATAGAACACACTTGGAAAGGTCCCACCTTAGTGTAACAAACCATAAATATTACTCGTACAGAAAGTATATGCCCTCATCAATTACCAAGTTTAATTCACAATGCTTAATTGGAATGAATAGTTTACTAATTATTTACATATTTAAACACATTAATGAACATTGTTAGAACACAACTTTTTCATGTAATCTTTAGATTTTAAGTGCTGGGGGATCTAAAATCTAATAAAAGTTTGTTTTTCCATCCAATCTTCCAATATTGAGTAGGGGCCAATCCCATTATATAAATGGTGTTTCAATAGTGTAACAATATGCTATTTCTTAAAATATTTCCCTGGACACATACTTCCAATTACAAAGTTTTCATATTGAAAAGCAAATATAAAGCTAGTTTAGTTTATGCTCCATGTGGATCTACTTAAGAAAATGCAGGGGAATAAATTTACAGGCCATGTAGTTTAAAATTTCAAATTTTTTTTACTTTTTCCTGAATAAGCCACAATAACATTTATCTGTAGGGTAAATGTGGGTATAGTGGATACTTTAAGGAAAATATTTGTTTAAATTCTCAATAAATATCAACCTATTTGCTTGGAAACAGTTATCTTATTTTTAGATTAATTGTTCTTAATTAAACTTAATTGTTCTTAGGTTAATTGTTCTTCTATCGATTTTACCATTAAAAATTTTAATTAGAGATTGGGTAAAGTATTTTTAATTTATTTAAAAAAAAGGACTCCAAATTGCATTGATAGTGGCCACCTAGATATAGCTGTTGTTTCTATGGTGGACACCTTTTGTATCTAAAGTGGCCACCTCCCTTTTTCTGCCTATATGAGGGGGGTTTATGCATGAAATTGAGTAGGTAGTCGTTTAGTTGTAATTAAATCTTCCTTCCCAACTATATATATATAGATAAAATCAAATTAGCTTTATTTAATTTAGAATAACAGTTTCCGGCCCAAAGCCTACCCCGTGTAGCTGATTTGAGAGGAATTAAGAATGTAATTCAATGTTTTAGAAACCTTGGTTCCCGAAGCCAGAATGAAACCAAATTCATACAACACTCATTTTAAAGCACAATCAACAGTTTATGAAGAAAAACTAATTTAAATTAAATATTATTTATGTTTTTACTAGAGCTAAAGCGCTAGACCCGGGTTTCAGTTTGTTTATAAATATCAGCTGGTGCGTTACAGATGGGCTTCGCCAGTCCATTTTTAAAGAAAATTATTCTCATGTGTTGCAGATGGACTTCCATTTAAAAAAAATTCCATTTAGTCCATTTAAATGGTCCATTTAAAAAAAGTCCCATTAAAAAGTCCATTTAAAAAAAATTCCAGTCCATTTAAAAAAAATTCTGGTGTGTTCAAGATGGGCTTCGCCAGTCCAAATGTGGAAATAGTTAAATAGAGGATCCATTTTTATGTTTATGCTACACCAATGGATGTTAAACTACAACAATAGTTTTCAATCCACAACAATCGATAATATGCCTACAACAATTAAAGTTACATATTCTCTTATGATATTTACAACAATGGGAGGTTTCTATGAATTTAGGCATGAAATATGGGTTTTTAAACATAAAATTGACTAAAAAAGTTATTGAGATGCATCAATTTTATTTTTATTCAGAAACCTTCCCTGGAGGGAGTAGATCAACATGGTATAGTTTAATAGTTAATGTAGGTTCAAAAAGTTTAAAACTATAAAGGACAGACATTGATTTTTATATATACAGTAAAGCACCGTTTATACGTCGTTTTCGCTAAGTCCCAATTCATTCAAATAATCAAAATATTTTTCAATTATACGTCTTTTCATTTATACGACGTTTTACGTCGGTCCCTTGAAAGACGTATAAACGGTGCCTTACTGTATATATAGATTAGAAGCCATTGTGGTGGCCACTATTGGAAAATCCAAGATTGTGTTGGTAAAGTGGCCACCCCCATAAATCCTCATAGTCAAATCTTTCAAATAAATTTTATACTCTTCTTTATCTTAATGTATAATTAAAAGTCAATCAAATGGTAATAATCAGTTCTGACATACCGTTTCCTTACGCGATTCAATAAGCAAAATAAATCAAATTTCAGTCACTCGGTCATTGTTATTTTATAATATCTATATATCCTTCCTATGCTGATCTGTGGTAATTCACCAGCTTACCTGATTGCACAATCTACTATGCCTATAAATTTTGATGCCTCTAACTTGTTCTATTTAAAATTAATCATCTAGGTGGCCACTATTGGTACAGTGTCCCAATACCCACATTCACCTTATAGTTATAAAAATTTGAGTATTTGAAAATTATTAAAATGTATTCAACATTTATGTTCCCAAAAATGTTTAATTTCTAGCAAAAAAGATTTTACTAACTAAAGCATTGGTTTAGGTTTAATTTGAGTATTTTCAAAATTATTAAAATGTATTCTTTGCACAACATAAAAAGCTATTTTTTCTTTTGAAACCTATTTGAACACTAACATAAAATGAATAACAGTACATGGAATTATGCTGAGCAGTTAATTTTGAAAAACATTTTTTATTTATTTATTTAAAATGGGGTGCCACACTGAGACACCCATTTATCATCATAGCTGAACAATGCCAAGTCCACAAGTACGGGCTTACACTGTAAGATTGAGAACTATATACCTTCATTATGAGGGTCATATTTTGAAAACAAATTTCTAGGGCAGGGGTTCCCAACCGGTGGTACGCGTACCACTGGTGGTACGCGGGAACGTTTCAAGTGGTACGCGTGAGTCAAAGCGATATATCGACAGCCACGTTGCAAAAGCCTGTAAGTGCAAAACCTCAAAGTTTTCAGGAGACGAAAAAACTGCATATTTTTCGTCTTATGAACTGTACTTTTTCTCTCCCGTTTTTATTGTACATTAAAGGCAACTATGAAACTGAGTATGGTTTTTCTGAGGACGCGACACGGCTTCCCCTCGGCGTCACTGCAACTTACATAGTTTTGCTTGTGATTGGGAGGTTCCCAACTTACAGGTTATTACAAATCGTCTTGGAGAAGTTATGAAGCGTCCTTGGCCGATTTTGGTGGCACTGAGATGTGCGCAAGACAAGACCATCTTTAACAAGTACAACTCAAAACCTTATTTTCGCAAAAAAAAATGTTCTTACAGGCTTTTGCAACGTGGCTGTCGATATGTAATGCGAGGACAGTCCAATGGCGAAACCACTCGGACTCGCTTCTTTATCGTTGATTTTTTGCTGAGTTTGTACTAATTTTTTATTTGTATGTTTTTAGACCTATGGGTATAACAAATAAAACTGTAAATTTATACCATTTTCATCTTTTTATTTCTCCTTTATTATAAGCATGTTATAAACAAACAAATATCTAACCATTAAATATGAAGTTTTCTCAGGCCTATGAACACTTTTAGAAGAGTAAATATTATACGTTTATTCAAATATTTTGGTTGGTGGTACGCTAAAATTTCTCAAAAAGTCGAAGTGGTACGCAGGTACAAAAAGGTTGGGAACCCCTGTTCTAGGGGAAATCCAGAAACACCAATTTTTGATATATAACTAATTCTCACAAGACAAGTTACTTACTTTATCAATACCCATCCAGGGGTATTCTGGGGACATCACCAGCAGCCCGTCTCATGCAGGGGAGGTGGGCCTGAAGGTAGAAGACAAAAATTAGTTCAATAATTATAGATATTACCATTTTAAAGGGGGGCTGAATTGTAGTAAAAAAACTTTGGTAATAAATTAGAGTTTTGTAAATCTTTCGGACAGGAATTGTAAATTCTTGGGCCATCTCATTCATAATTTCATACAGTTGACGTGTTGTTTTGATGTGAAACGGCTTTGAGCGGCAAAGAGGTTTATGTTTAAATTGAATGAAAGTAGTCGTAGCATACTCAAATTACCCATGGATATAAAAATAAATATTTCTCAGGAAAGGATTTCTCCCCAATAAACCCGTTAAGATAACCTACCTCCTTCTCGGGAAATATTTATGGGCTTGTTTTCCCGGAAAGGGAAAGACACCAGATCAGACAACATGGTCCTCTTCGTTCTGTCCCAATATTGTCAGTTTGTTACTCTGCATCTCAGGAAAAGGAGCTTGTGTTTTTTGTGTGTTAAAATGGATGGGCTTGCTCGAGTGGATCGGCATATAGGAAGAGGGTTGGCGAGAGGAAAAATGTTTTATTTTCTTAATTAAAAAATTATTTTGCAATTTATTTTTAAAGAGGTGTTTATATTTTAACCCTCCGATTTGTAATCTGTAGTAAATTTAAACCCTAATCCATATTAAATAGGATTAAATGCTAATTTCACCCAGGCACTGCTCCAAGGGGGGCACTTTGGACAGCGTTCCCTCTTGGACCCAAAAATGTTTTTAAAATGAGTTAAAACCCTACTTTTACAAGTTAAATTTCAAAATTTTCTGGGGAACGACACCCATACCCTCCTGCGGTTCCACAAGGGAATCTTACGTGACAATTTTGAGAAAATCGCGGAAATTTTGTGTTGAGAGAAAAGTGATGGACCCTAAAAGGTTCTCAAAGTGATTTAAAACACTACTTTTACAAGTAAATTTCAAAAAATTTTCTGGGGGAGAACTCCCATACCCGCAACGCATACCCACAGTGGTACCAACAGAGAATTTTGTGTGATACTTTTTAGAAAATATATCAAACATTTTTGTGTCAAAAGTGATTGACCCAGAAATGTTTTCAAAATAAATTAAATGCATATTAAAGGTCAAATTTCAAAATTTTTTCTGGGGGAGGACCCCCATACCCCCCAGCAGTACCACAAGGGGATATTGCGTGATAATACTTTTTAAAAAACACCAACATTTTGAAATTTTGTGTCAAAAAGTAAAGACCCCAACCTTTAAGCAGTGGACTATTAAAACAAACAAGGGGGGGGTATTTTCTTGAAACGGGAAATGTAATAGAGGGAGACGGCAATAAATCGATATGCACAGAGCGGCAAAATCCCATTATATGGGCCTGCTGCCCGGTCTCCCCTATATCAACTTAATTCACGTTCACTGAGGTTTACCTGCTCATGTATGTCCTTCTATGGAAGTACCGCTACTGGCATCAGCTAAAATAGGGCAAGATTAAAAGTTAATGTTCTTTTAAATACTTTGCATTTTGTTCATTGTAAGGTGACAAATTAGTAGTAAAAAGAAGTGAAAACACTCGGTGAACAAAGGAATCAGTTGGATATTTTTGGTTAAATAGAAGTCAATTTTGATTATTTTACAGAAAAACATTAGAATGAGAATAGATACTTTGTCTCAGATTGAGTAAATAAAATTAAAGTGTTGTAAAATAAGTATGAAATTATTTTTATAGGAACAACACAATACATATAACAAGGGAGCAGAAAGCAATTTTTTTGGATTTGTTGTGGATAGATGGAATGGGTCGCCAGAATCGATAGTTAGTTCCAATGGAGTAAAGGAGTTTAAGGATAAATTAGACAAATACTGGGAATCGGTAGTTTGAGTTGGTGGACCAACCTAGTTGGGCTTAACGCCTGTTGTTGGTTGTCAATATTTGTATTTGTATGTATCAAATAACGCTTGGATAGATTACAAGGATTATGGGAGCAACTATCCGTAGTCGGACATCGTCTTAAAAACAGCCCCAACTAGAAATATAAACTTAATAAATAACTATCTAAATAAAATACATTAAGCATTTAACTTACTGGAAATAAGGACGCCACGCGGCGCGGCGCGGCGCCAAATCAGGATCAGAGTTGTATTGTAAACAAACCTGGTGTTGCCATTTTCAGAAAGCAGAACTCAGAACCCAAACTCGTGTGGCTCAATTTATAAAATAAAAACTATGCTCGATTGGAAAAAATCATCAAGCTGTCAAAAGGAATCTTGATGAAATTTTAAATGTAAATTTTCATATTTCCAAATAGCTATGAAGGTATCACGAACGACAAATCTATTCTGTTGGTTAATGCGTGGGGTATCTCTCGCTCGTAATTTACGTTCTCATTTACCCTCGCTCTGCTTTATTTTTTCTTATTTAACTTCATTAATAGTTCACATTAGGACATTATTTGTCCTTTAATTTATGCACTAATGCATGGATGTTTCTTATTTTGTGGGGACAATATATTATTTACAGACATTTTTCACTGTCGAGATAATGCATTTTTGTCGCTTTTAACCCATTAAACACTTTCTATATATTTTTCTTTGACATAATCTTAAAGAGGACTTCAAAATATGCATCATATCAAATTTTCAAGCGATTTGTTACATATTTAGGGTTTTTTTTTAAAGGCGAATAAGAAAACGGTATTTTGAGTAAAAAACACAAGTCCGAAAAAGCCCAATAATTGGTATTTAATAATAAGTTTGAAATTTTTAGAATTTTTATTATGGTAATAGAGTAGTATGGTAAGCCTTTTCCAGAAATTCGAGTTGCCATGTTCATTCTGGCGTCATCCAGGAATTTTTGAATACAAAAGTGATTAACTTGTCTTCATAGGAATCCACTACATTTTTCGGGCTATGAGAAAAAGGAGGAATGGGTAAAAATATAAATAGACCCCCAAGTGTTTTACATCATCGTGTTCACATCATTTAGTAGATTAAGAATATGTAAAGCATAAGGGGATTAGCTCCTTATTTCGGGAGGTTTTCCGGTTTTATTGGAAAACTTTAATTGGGCGTCACGTCCTTAATTTTAGAGGTAGGGTTCTGAAATTTTAGTATGTGTACCTCCTTAATATTTCCTGTTGAATGATGTATGACACTAAGGGATTGGACCCATATTAAGAGATTTTAGAACCGCGTGCTCGTTTTTATTTTCACTTTTTAACGCCCCTAACTCCCTTTCTCCAGAAAAAAACGTGGTCTCTCTAACAAGATTCAAAGAGTTCTTCAAAAATAATTTTATTACTAAGCTCTCTGATTTTTATTTCGGGAGAAATCCATGAAAACTTGTCTTGGACCAACCAAAAAATGAATTTCTTGGTTGCAAAAATTTTATACCACCTCTTAGTTAAATCTATTATTCGAAACCGCTTTTTTTATGCTTTCAGAAAATATAAACCACTAAGCTAGGCTTTCAATATATCCGGAGTTATTCAGCGTCAAAGTCAGTACATGTAGGCTTAACGTGCCACGAGGCATCCGTTCGATCAAGGTACCTATCTACCCTTCAATGCTATGAAAGTAGCTTGAACAGCTAATAAGCATTGGGTGCTTGTATATAGCATGTAATGCTGCAAGTACATTTAAGCTTGTACATGTAGCATAGCATGCTATCATAAAAAAGCATGCACTACCGTAAAAAACTAGCATACATAGGGAAAACTAGCAAGAACTAGCATATTTCTTTGCTAGTTCCAGCATAAAATTTTGACCTGGGAATGAAATTCCTTTTGGAAGTTTTGTGAGTCAAAGAAATTCATCGGATATCACAAAAACGAAATTTTTCTGAAAGGAATTTTTAAGAGTGCTCTCAAAGTACCCGAGATTTGCGAGACATTTTATGAAAAAATTAAGTCTAAGATGTTTAACATTGTGCTTTACTTTTCATTATGTCCGTATTCCGTTTTTAAAAAAAACATACTTGCAATAAATTTTATGTCACACAAGGTTTTTTGAAATATATCAAATTAAAAAATAGAACTTCATAATTTCTGTTTTTAAACCTTTGATGAATTGTTAATTTGGTTTATTAGGTAATATCAAAAATATGTCCCGAGTTGGACCCAAGAAAATAGGTAAGCCTAAAAATATGGTGGTGGATAAATAAATAAAATGACTTGTCACAAACCATCACATGGTGATATCACTGAGACGTCACGGTGTGATAGATCACAAACCCATCACATAATGATATCACTGAGACGTCACGGTGTGATATCACTGAGACGTCACGGTGTGATATCACTGAGACCATCGCGGTGTGATAAAGCACAAACCCATCACATAATGATATCACTGGGACATCACGGTGTGATAGATCACAAGCCCATCACATAATGATATCACTGAGACATCACGGTGTGATATCACTGAGACGTCACGGTGTGATATCACTGAGACATCACGGTGTGATAAATCACAAACCCATCACATAATGATATCACTGAGACATCACGGTGTGATAGATCACAAACCCATCACATAATGATATCACTGGGACATCACGGTGTGATAGATCACAAACCCATCACATAATGATATCACTGGGACATCACGGTGTGATAGATCACATCGAGATGTCACTGTGATATCACAGAGTACTCACACAGGGACTGTTGAATGGTTGTCACAATGTGATCTCCCAGTGATGTCGCATTTTAGTCACACTGTGATATGTGACAAGAGTGATCATTTGTGATATCCTGGTGATATCACTGTGACTTTTGTGCTATTAGGGAATTTAATAAAAACTCACGGGTACAAAAACACCTTTTTCCAAGCAAAGATCGCACTTTATTTATAGAATTTCACTTGGAAATGGGTTACTGAGATTTACGAGTTGGGTGTTAAAGCAAAATATCAGTGGAAGTTACCATATAGTTGAGCTTTTTTCTTATAAAAACTGTGTAAAGTTTTTGCATTTAAAAGGTCGTTTTCAAAATCTGTGAATAAAAATACAACAGTTAAAAGCCATTATCGGTGTGTTATGAATACGAACTCTTGAGGAGAAAACTTATAGCAGCTTTAAGTTTAGGAATAATTTGTAATAATTAATTATCTTAACTGTATCCTTTTCTACCTAAAAAAACTTTAACCATATTTTTTATGTTAATTTTTGAGTATTTCCAAGTATGTTTTTTTTAGGAAAAAGGTTTTTTTAATAAGGAAGTTGCATGTGTCAGATTTTCAAAAACAAACAAGTGTTTCGTATGGTTTTTGTATGGTAAAATGAAATATCTAGTCAGTTTTCAAAAAAATGTACAGGTAATTAAATATTTTAATTTAAAAGTCGAGAAAAAAACACGTGACTGAAAACGTTTATTGTTTAAACTATAAGATGACGTCAACAATAATACCATCAACTCCATTGCTTTTCAACAATGCCTAGTATAAGATGACGTCACATCCAAACTCTTGGCGTTTTCGTGCGCTTTTAAAAAGGGGATTTTTGTTAATTTTTTTGGCAATCAAAAAATTTCTCGATCGTCCTCAAATTTTGGATAGTTGCTTATTTTTGTAAGAAGAATCGATTAAAAAAATAAAAAAAAATCATGCAACTTCCTCATTCTTACTTGATTGTCTGCCAATTTGTAATGGAGTGTTGGAATTAAAAAATACTAAGCACTTAAATGTTAGGGAGGTTTGAGCCGTTACAACACTATTTTGTTCGATTTAATTATCATTTTTTAAGCTTTTTATGAAAGAAAAACAAAAAGTTGTTTTTTTAAAGGACAGCACGATATACATTATTTCTTTCTTCTTCCTTTTGAACTTAGGAATTAGAAAAGTCTAAATAGTGGCGTTGCTGTTGTATTGAAGTAACCGTTTACCATGATTTTTCTTTATTTGCTAAGTGTAAATCGATTTTTTATCAGGGAAATTATTAGATCAATCATTATTATCGATGAAACTATTAAACTTAACCCTACAATGCATGATTTTTTATATTCACTTGAAAATCATTTATGTGACTTCTATTATGGTGTAAATTAGTAAAAAAATACTAAAAAAATTAATTTAATTTTTTTCTACTTTTTACTGGCAAAAAACTTTGTCTTTGAGAAATTAATTTGTATCTCTTGTGAAATTAATTGCGAAGTGAAATAAAACCAAATGATCTAAAAATATAAAAAAACAACTTATCTTTTCAAAATATTTTTTTTCAAGCTGAAATTTTTTTTATTTTAATTTATATGGTCATTTTATTTTGGCGTTTTCTGTGTCTTGACTTTCGTCTCACTAGCTGCTAACAAATGTCTCAAAATACTACCCCTGCTGTGATCTACTGGCAGTCTAAAGTGCTAATACGATGAAATGTTATATGTATTGTACTTATTGCATGTTGTTGCCGTTTGGAAATGAAAGTTCGAGTAGGAAATGGGGAAAAATGTCGTGTTGCCAAATGGCATCAGTATGCACTGTAGGGTTAAATTATTTCGATTTTCAAGACTTGTGTCAGTCAAGTTACTTTAAATAATCATTTACGCTCTAAAGTACTTTATTTTAAAATCAGTTTGCAATTTATTCCATTCTTGAAATTGGTCATAAAAGGGAAATGCATGAAAAATGTTCATTTCGAGCTTATTTTAAACAAAAATATCCCGTTTAAAGGGTATCCAGGGTACAACTGGGTCTGTCCATAGGGAGAGCATGTTGTACCTATGGACACTAATTTCGTCATGTTATTAAAAATGATTAAAAATACAGTTTTGAATATTTGAGTCAATAAAAAAATATTACCCTATTTATTAAGATTAGAACTATAGGATTGGCATTTTAAATGGTCGAAATGAGATTTTACTTGTCTTAGAAAACTTAAAACTTAATTTTTGTCCGAAGGTATAAGTCTCCCCTATTGTTTATATTCTGTTGATTCTGAATTTCAATTGAAATTTGTATTCCAATTTCCAAACAATTGGATTGCGAGCAAGAAATTCAAACCATCAATTTTTATTATTACTAGATTTTTACATTAGTTTCATTATTGTATTATAATTTGGAAAAATATTATTGTACGAAAAGAAGCAATTCATATTTACTCTTATTTTTAATTCTTCTTTGTTAATAAAGAAGAATGTTTAAGAAAAGAAAGTAAAGAATAAAGTTAAAAGTTTAAAAATTTCATATTTTTCTTTTTAAAAACGTGAAAGGGAAAAACTTATACTTAACCAAGGTTTTTTAAGTTTAAGGACGCAATATTTACTTTGGATATTCCCCAATGTGCCTACTCGAAACCATATTAAAGTTCTAAACTTGAAAAATCGTCGGCTAAGGGGGTGTTCTTTCCAGGTGCTGAGCTGACCTCATTCGGAGCACCTCTTTCACTACTAATGGAACTTTTTTTGTCCTTTCACGAACCCTTTTATTGGCCCGCTCACTTCTCCCCTTCCTAGGTCTAGTAAAGATTATAAGAGGTTAAAATAATTTTTTTCGCTCGTAAAAAGTTCACATTGATGGCTATTGACTGTTGCAGTTCAAACCGAATACAGAAAGAGAAATTGAAAGTTCCGTAAATAACCTTTCAAAGAAAGGTCCCCTTTTATTGACACTCAAACGACTTTATTATAATTGACAATAGTGCAATTAGTTTGTACGTAATATAAAATATAGACTTAAATATAAAGACTGCATAACTACTTTAAAAAATAATTGAACCCCATTAAGTAAACCTTCTGAAGCTCGGATATTACATTTCCATCACTTCTTGTAGGGGTTCTACGAAAATTAATCAAAATAGAAAAATTACTTGCGTTTATGATAGTTTCTTTTAAGGAACATTCTGAAAATAATGTATCATTATGGAAATCATCTTATTTTCGATTTATTGATTTGTAGAGATAAAAATTTGCCGACCAAAACTATACAGAACAACCAGAGTTTTCATTTCAGAAAAGCTAAGGTGTGAAGTTCTATAGCTCAATGATAAAATACATGGTGGCAGCTGATTCGATCCTATGTGAATTCTCACACCCTTATTTTAAAGTAGACATCTTCAGTAATTTACTTTTTCCTAACCACTAAAGTATTAAATGAACTAAACGTGCCCGTAATGGCTCAGTAAGTATAGGTAGGGACCTAAGATGTTTATAATTCAGATACCGTTAAAATCCATTGCATTTTTTATGTGATTGTTATTTAGGAATGGGTTACGGTCCAAAGCAGTCACAGAATACATAACCTCGTGCCTACTAGTTATCTAAGTAAAAGGACTATTATGGATTAAGTTTAGGTGGTACGTGTCTCAAAACAACCTCATTAATTCATGATTTTTTTGTATTAAAATTGAATCCACAGTGAGGTATGACACTTGAGACTTGAGAACAACTGCATTCAAGTCCTTTTCGATGTTCATAAAAACCTCGCCTGATCCTCGTCTATGGACTGCAGAACAGTAGCATTTTCAGCCCAGAAACAGGGAAGCTCCCAAAGCGAGTTAGCGGTCGTGGCTTGGGGTGAAGGCCACCCCCTCAGTTGGGGTTCAAGTGATCCCCCCACCCGAATGAGGGGTGCCGACACAGGACGAACAGCATTGTTCTGCACGCCCCACGATCGATACATAGAGGCAGTGAAAATATTTACAACATTCTGGCCTTGTTCTTTTATGGAGGCTTCTTCTGAAACGTTTAAACTTTTGCAGCAGGTTTTTTTAAGGGAACAAAGTAATTTAATTTAAAAATTATAAATTTTAAATACTTTTAAAAAGCTCTTAACTTGTTGCCTGATGGTTTTCTAATGTATCACGAGTTTTCATGAGAAAACGTTCAATGAAATTTTCAAGTAAATTGTGATTTGAAATGTAATTTCCAAGATCTGTTTTTCATATTAGTTGTAAAAAGGAAAAAAACTAAACATTCTCCTTTTATGGGAGATATATATTAGCCCTTTGAATTGAGCCATAAGCTAGACAACAATTTTTCCACTTAGTCCCCATACAGGGTGAGAAATTCAACCTAATATAAAAATAACTCAATCCTTTGAAACTCTTAAATACTTCTAGGTGTGAAACGAGTGAAAAAAATTAAACCATGGAAATCTGAACGCATTTTCGTTCCCTCTAGTTTTATTTCAAAAGATGATGGAACGTGGGGCGTCGTTCAGCGAGAACGCGTCCTTGGGTCCTTGAGTTCGATCATCAAAGGTAAAAATAGAGGAGAATGCTCGAATTAAGAATGTCATCTTGTCGTACCAGGATGTAACTTCGGAATAAACTGCGTGATGACGACATAACACTGGAAGGTATAACTTTTAGAGGTAACTCTGATATAATTTACTCTGATTTTTTTTAACAAAAACTTTGACCGCATTATAATTAATATTATAAATTTAAAATCCATAACTCCTGAAAAAATACGGAAAACTCTCTGATGTGAGGACGATTAACGGAAAATTTGAGTTCAATCATTAAAAATTCTGTATGATAACACAGGTAAATTGTGGCCAGCCCGTTTTTTAAGACTCAAAAAGTGTAAACTTAATTGTGAACATCTCGAATATTTCACAAAACTGTTTTCTGTTTACTAATTCTTTGACATTTTACGCTTTGTCAAACTGAAGTTTTGTTTATCTCCTTAAGTTTTTTTAAACTTCCAAATTTTGATGCTAGAAGCGTTTCATCAACTTTTTTTAAGGTACTTGTTACTCCCATGACTCTACATCTACAAGACGTTGGTTCAAATCTAAAGCTGCGAAATCACCCTGTATAGTATTTAGTAGAATGTAGGCTTTGTCATCCCCTCAACCTTATACGTATATACTAGACTTACTACGTTTACTTAGACTAATACAAAATACAGCTATAGTATATTTCAAAGAAAATATAAATCATTAGTATAAAATCTATTTCAAGATCTGTTATTCCCTAATCACATTCCATGCGTGTTGCGCCACGTCTTGCCAATGTAACTCCTATTAAGCGGTCGCGATCCCATCTGTTGTTATTGACCATTGCACAATATCCTTTTTTATATCTGTCTCTTTTCATTGTTTGTCGCCAATTGACCTCTTGCGCAGGATACTCGTTAGAGACAAGATCAAGGACATTTCGACCCGTTAGAGGAGACCCTGATGGCGAAAGTCGAGTTTATTCCCCTGTTGTGATATAGCAGCGACTGTCACAGAAAACAGAGGAATACTTTTCTTTGAATATACTCTACCCACCTGTCATATTTAGATATGCGTACTTTTCCAAGAGACAAAAAACAAGTTTTTTCTATGTCTGATGTCTGTGTCGCTTTGCTCTTTTTCCTTTCTTCTTCCATGTTTCATTGTAAATACCTAATATTTGTTGTTTTTACCATAAATTTACATAGATAAAAAAATTATTTTTTTAAACAACGTGTATGAGTCAATGAATGCTTTCCCAATAGGTACATATAAGAAAGCCAACAACTTTTTCTTAATTGTGTCAAGTAAAAATACTCTGCTTTAATGAGTTTCTGGAAAATTATACTGCTAAAAAGGTTTAGATTGGTAGAATAGATTCCTTAAAATGAATGAATCATTTCCACGGTCTGACCTATTTCTTTTTAATTGGGCAGCAGCAAAAGAAAAACAAACAGAATGGGAAATTCCCACAGAACTAATTAATTAAGTCAAAACCTAACACTCGCGATTGTTTTAAAAACAACATCTAAAAACTAATTTGCACACTTATATGCCTCATTTCCTTCAACCAGTGTGTGAAACATGCTTAATACTATAGGGTTGCCATTGTGCATAAAAAATATTTAAGTTACTTTAGTAAATTTCCTGCTTTAAACCTACCATTTTGACAAAAGTTATCCGAGATCCAAAGATAATACTATATTCCCACAGAAATTTTATTTCATTATGCAAATGGAGTAAACAGTTATAGATTTTCAAATGATGCAAAAGGAAGTAAAGAATTTCTTGTTAAGTTAGGAGTAAATGGGTGAGCTAGTTTTTTTTTACACCAATCACCTTGTAATTGAATCGTCTGTTAGAAGAAGGGAATAAGTCCAAAAAATGATAAATTGACTTTTTGAGCTCAAAACAATCTCCAAGTTTTGCTCTACACATGAGTGAAAGAGGGGGGAAATAACCACCCCCCTATAGGGAGATATAGCCCCTTGAAGTTGCGAAATCGATGTCCAAGTCCATTCATTGTATTTTTTAGTTAATTTGGAATTAAAGATAATTTGTCTTTCTGTTCTTATTCTTTGGGCTTCAAACTAAGCTAAAATAAAATTCAAAAGTGTTTTGTGTAAAAGTGTTTTTTTATCAAGGGAATGTTTGACTACATTCATATTCACTTACTCCATTGATACTGCCTCAATGACCCAGTTTCATAATAATTTTGAATTTTATTTGTCTTGGTCTGACTATTTCTCATTTTTGTGCTGAGAAATAAGCAGAAATATAATTAAAACGATGAATTTTTAAAAGGTTTTTAGCTGTTCCTTCACAAGGCTGAAAAGTCCCTAAATATTCTTTAACTGTAAAATACTTTTGAATGCACTTATACTTTTTCCGAAGATTGCCCTTTTTCTAAATAAGTTCCTGAATTTCCAGTAATAATTCGGTGGTTATACAACAAACATTCCATTATTTATACAGGGTTTCTTTTCGATTTTCTCAAAACTTGACTTTTGGACTTATTCCCTTCTTCTAACTGACGATTCAATTATAGTCACATTTTATTTTAATCCAAACCATAATTGTAAAATGTACAAACTCTTATGTTGTTTATAAAAATAGAGACATTTTCTTTAACTTAGGAAAATAATTAATAGTATCTTTGATTTGTTCTTGAGACCAATATTAGATTACGATAATAATATGTCAAATACAAATATATTCAGTCAGTATAAAGATGCCTAAATGCACCTAAATGGCAAACCCCCTTTATTTACTCTACCAATGAGTTTTTTTAATCGCGTATGTTTATTAATGATTAGTTCTCGATTCAAAGAACAACAGATTTCGAAAGTGCGCTTTTTGCGGTAGTTGGTCACCCGGCGTCTGAGTCAGCCGGTTGCGGTTTCCGACAACAGTGCGCCCAAATAGAACAATTAACGCTAATGAGTGGAAGAAAAACTCTTTCCCAAAGCGGAAGTCCGTTTTGTTTTCCCGCATAAAAGTTGGATTCAGGTGCAAGGTCAGTTCCGAGATCAAGGGAGTGATTTGCTATTTTCGAATGCGATTTCTGTAATTTCCCTTATGAGGTCAGGAGATCGCGCATTTTTTCTTTCGATGAATTGATTGTTTCGGAAATGTGATGTGACGATTGTTTGGGTTGGATATTTTTTTCTTCGTCACGTGGTTATAGCCATCGATTTATGCTCCACGGGGATTGAAGTTTTCAGCAGGCCTGATCATAAAAAATAGTGGCCATTCAGCACTCTAAATTTTTTAGAGATAACCAAAAACTTTTGTAAACTTTGTAAATTTATAGTCAAAAGCTTATCCCGTTTGACCCGCCCACATACTACCTAAATCCGCTTTTAATATCAAGAGAGAAAAAATAGGGTGCGCTGATAACAATTCAACCAACCTTTGGTTTTATGGAACATTGATATTCCATTCCTCGTCGGGCTCGTTGGTTTCTATAAAATTTGACTGTTTTGTTTAGAGGTCTCCAAAATTTTTATATTCCTCAGATTGAATCTCCTCATGAGACTTGAAATCATTATTGTTTTGCTTATTCACACACCTTGTAGTTTACCCAAGGGTGTTCAAACGCTTATTTCTATTATGAAAGCAATTTTTTTCGTACATTGCCAAGAATTTCTAAAATAGTATCAGAAAAATATTGTCTGTAGCTTTATTAAATGTTTGAATTATACCGAATTCATTTTTATAAAATCTTATTATGTCACGGCAAATATAGGGGATCGCCTTTTTCTTCATAGAGTTATATAGTTCTAAAATAATAGAAAATATTACATTTATTTAAATAAAAGTTTCGATGTTCTTGGTTTAAAACAATAAAAAAAGCGGAGGGAAGGCCGAAGGTTATATTTCATGAATTCGACCTATCACCCCTTCAAAACAGTACGGAGGAGCCCTCCTGAGAGCGTCCGTGTTGTGCCTGGTGGTGCTGCCCTCTGTCGGCGGTCAGTCTCATCTCGTGACCCTCACCTTTCCGTGTGGCACACTTTCTCCGCGGAAGGAAGGAATCATCTCCGCAAATAGCCGCGCCCTTACACCGAAAGCGGCGCAAGTCAACAAAGGCCTTTTCGTCCACTTTCCAAGGGTCTTTTCTTATGCCTGTTCCCTTAGCAATGTTTTAACCGTGGAAGAGATTCACACTTCTCCGTAATTTGTAAGGAATGGAATCGAAATGTTCGGCAAAAGCAAATGTTGAAGCCATTTTAGAGGTTTAAATGATTTATTTAAGAAATGAACGTTCCTTTCTTTAAAGTTAAAACATTCTGTTTTATGTTTATTTTTGTTAGAATGGTCCATTTTAAAGTTTTTTCTCTTGCGGGGTACAAAAATGTATTACTATCGAAGATTGACAGTGGCGTTGCCTGGAAAAATTTCGGAGAGCGATGTATAATAATTTGGGGGATGGGGTAAATTTGATCGTAATCTATGGTCGAAATAGGAAAATTTCAAACTTTTTTTTGGGGGGGCACATCACCTAATACCCATCTCATTTTATCATAGGGACAGGGATGTTTTTTGAACGCTTCGAATAAATTCCCTCTTTTTTAGGATTTTCATTTTTCAACGAAAGAAGGATACTGATAACAGGTGCAATGATTTTGATAACTTTCTAGTTCAGCCTTGGAAAGTAGCAATCACATCACATCTACTCAATTTTCAACTATTTTTACTAAATGTTTACTTTAGAGCGCGAAAAGAATTCCTTTTACTCCTGTCACTACATTGGAATAATTGAAATATTTAAATAACATTCAAACGAAACATTTTTCCTTTTTTTAACGGATAACAACGGTGTTAGGCGTAAGAATTTCTCGACTTGAGGGGATGAGGTCGGTCCCTAAAAATTTAGATGTCAGACCATATGGGAATGTTGGACTCCTTCAGGAGACAAGCTGTCCCTGAAGATCCAAGAAACATAATTTACCATTAAGAAAATGAAAATTTCACAATAAGTTAGGGGGTGGGGATTGCCCTCCTATAAATCCGCTAATGGGTTTGTGGGTTGGTTTTAAACATACTGAAATAAAAAAATGATCTCTTATTATAGTTCGATTAATTTTCGTAAGTTTCATTTTGAGGACTGATATTACAGAGGCGGAACATCCTCTCCGGTTGAGAGCGCGTCGGAATGCCCTCCAAAGAGTGTGTCCACTCGGGGTCACTGTCGAGGGACGGTCTTGGGGGTTCAGTGGACAGGCGCTTCCGTTCCACTAATCGGTCGCATCTCGCGTTCGCTTCCGCCCCAAATCGAACCTTTTTACATTATTCCATTTCAGGGCGTTCCTTCCATTTCGAAATGGATTTTTGAAAAGCGGCGGCAGCGCTTTTGAACAGCCAACACAATGGTCTGGGTGTTTGTAAAGAGGGCGATTATTGGAATCGGACGCTCAGGAATGCAGTGCGAAAAGATGTAATAATCTCTCAACACATTGAGTTAGAAAATTTCAATTTGTGGTCATGTCTCTGGTGAATGGGACGTTTTATACTTTTATATGTCAATGTTTTTTTTTAAGTCTTCGAAGTTTTAATTTTTTCACCAAATGATAGTGCACCCTTTGAGTTCAGCAGTTCCCTACAAAGTCTTATATTGTGGGAACTATATGACCATAGAGTTTTATTCATTGCAGGGGGTAAAATAGTATCAGCAGCTAGTCCTCAATTTAAAGATATTTCTACATTCTATAATTCCAAATTCGGTAGAAGTATTTGATGTTGGATATAGTTATAGTCATCTCTCGAGTTGAAAAAGGAAACTTAATGCGTTTATATCTGATAATGCGCTTATATCTGATACAATGCTTGATTTGGAGCCTTTTACGTGAGGCCAACAACACGTCTAAAGTCTAAACAACACTAGAGTCTAAACAACACGCCACTCACACTATACATTGCTACCTCCATTAAAAACATCTTGATCTAAGTTTGTAGTAAAAGAGTGAATGGGAGGAGAAGACTAAACAAGAAAGAGAGGAAATAGTTAATGAATAAGAAAGGAAAAACATGAACACGAAAACTTCTCTCCCCCGGATATCGGAGAAGTCAATTATTTTTCCGTATTTGACTACTGACCGTGAGAGAAGCCACCTCATAAACCCACATCGTGTGGACGATCCCACTACACCTCTCCTCCTCCGCCGATGATGTTTATTGGGCACGCGTTAATGAAAGCCTATTTTCTCTTTAATAGATGTAGTACGCGGGCGTCCCCATTGTGATAGACCACAAGGGGTGAGTCAGAGCGAGTGACCCGGGTGTAACCGGGGATCCACCTTCCATTCTCTCCCGGCCACCCCTCCTTCTGCTGGTGGCCGAGGCTCCTCGGTGTCGATCTCACAACAAGCTCATTTGCAAAGAGATGGCTTTTCTCTTCCTGTTGAGGATGTGTGGTGTGGGTGCCGTTCCTTTTCTCTGGGACTATTGGACAGTTTGGAAAGTGGTGGATTAATGTGTTTTCTGCAGATAATTTTTTACAGTCAGCCCTCAGTTTTTAAGGGGTTTATTGCAGTCCACAATGTGATTGACTAGTGTTTTTAATTGTTTAGTGTCTGTGGTTTCTATACCTTAATCCTTCCAGTTCTCCTGGACCGCCAGCCAGAGATAGAGAGATAGAGATAGAGATAGAGATAGAGATAGAGATAGAGATAGAGAGAGAGAGAGAGAGAGAGAGAGAGAGAGAGAGAGAGAGAGAGAGAGAGAGAGAAGTAGGAACCAGTGAAATACAGATCGGGGAAAAGATTGAAATTGTAAGGGAAAAGAGAAGGAATAAACGAGATAGAATATCAGAGAAAGTAGATGAGATAGAAAGATAAATGGATGTATGCTAAAATATGTTCTTTCTAACAGGGAAGAACTTCTTTCTAAACAGAAAGAAGGAAATAACACTTAATTTTCGAGTACATTTTTAAAATTTAATAGCTTTTAAAAAAAAAGACGCAATTCTTAAAAAAAATTCCAGTATAGGAAGATGATTCTTAATTGTAGATCTATACATCGTCAGTTCTATGTTATTTTTTTAATATGAACTAGGTTTCATAATTTTTATTTCTGATTGGGTTTAAATGGTTTTATCATTTGTTTAGAAGCACTGGTGGCGATGGAGTTATCCCTATACATAATGAAGAAGACGCGTCTTCCTCTTACTTCTATTAAAACTTCTAACGATCCAAATATTTTTTCATTGCTTATTGACGAGCATTCAGAAAGAGAATATTCAAGTTCTTCGTTTCAAGTATAAAGAAACTGAAAAGGATTCTGCATTCATATCCGTTTGAAACCGTACATTTTACTTTACTTCGTGCGAACCGATCGCTCACTTTCTCTTGCCTTGACCTAGCAGACGATTTGGAGAATTTAGCAGTTTCCAAGGATTCTTTTCGATTCTTCTCCTTTCTTTCTCTCCTCGAATCATATAATTGTTCCCCATTGTTCGCCGCGAGACCGCGCAATTACGGAGAGAAGGCGGTCATTAAAACATTAACGCGAAATTATTGTTCGCAGACGACTTTTTACCGTGAAGAGCAAAATAAATAGCGAATCACGCTCTTATAGGCATTGTTTAAAGCCCTGAACTGCTTCTTTCTACGTCATTTCTTCCTACCAAGCAAGCAGTCGGGGTCCCGTTGTTATTACTATGAAGTTAAGGCATGGTTATTTGAAGTTTAAATCAATTTGAGAAATTCTTTTTGAGAATGATTAAGTTTTATTGTACGAGCCAGTTTGGTGGTCACTGCGTTGAGAATTTTTTTCTTCTTTAAACCACTTTGTTTTTAATATTGTAATGAAATAGAAAATAGAGAATAAGGGAAGAAGAGGGGGATAAACATGAAAGTGATGGGAATTATAAAAGAAAAAGAGAAGAATTTCGGAACGTTTTTTCCGATGCTTACCATCCTTTATAAAATCCCTGGATATTAGAGAAGTTTACAATGTAAAAAAGAAATCTATAATGTTTAGAGTAACTTCAGTCAACCAGCGATGCGGACCAAAAGCTATGGCCATTTTTACGGATCTCAGGCTAAAATTTCGTTCTGGTCCTATAAAACGATCAAAAGTAACTTGTTCATCAATCTTAGGAATTATAAATAGTCAAACAATGATAAAAAGTTAGATTTAATGCATGTTCAAAATTTTGAGAGTTTATGCATAATTTTAATAAAACATTTATTTATTTATTTTTACTATTACAAGTTCTTGTAAAACTTTTTAGGCCTTTCAACAAATTGCATATGTTAATAGGTGAAGTTTTTTAAAGTTTAAATTGGTGAACTAAATAGTTCAATATTTGTCCGATGATTAAATTCCAGTGGCATTAGAAATTTATTTCGGGAGGAGCCCAAATATCCTTTTAAAACAGTTAGTATTTATCCCACCTCAATCTAGATTTGGTGCACAGGGTAGGCAATCCCAAATTATTCCTAAGCCCCCTCTCATACATTTTAAATAGGTCTAATGTAATGTAGCGTTTGAATATTTTTTTTGTAGATATTGCATCTTGATGAACTTAACGGTAAAAAATTGAGTAATAGAGTTGAAAATACCGAAAGATGGTCTGGGGGGTCCTCCCCCGGAAAATGTTTGGAAACCCTGAAAAACAGGGTTTTAAAACACTTTGGGGAAGGGTACGGGCCCCTCGCCCCCCCCATTATATACTGCCCTGGTAAATTCTTCAAATCTTTAAAGATTCACAAAAAATGTACAAAAAATTAATTTTAATCAATTCATTCAATTTAAAAAAAAGAGGTAAGAGGATTTTAAGAATAGAGGTAAAAACCATTAGCTTCTTTTTTACCTCTATTCTTAAAATCATCTTACCTCTTTTATCTCTTTCTTTTTTAAAAATTGGATGAATTGATTAAACTTAATTAAAAAGTAAATTTTTTTGTAAATCTTTAAGGATTTTAACTTCAAATTCTCCCCTTTAAACCCCCATTCTCAAATAAATCACAAAAAAATCTATGCCAAAAGTATATTAAATCCCAATTATTCCAATGCAGGTGTAATCCCTGAACACAACACTGAAAGCAAATCCTATACGAAACGTGTTGGTTTACGTCTGGGTCTGAACGCGGAAAGACATACCTTTCTTCAAGGTTGCTGTTTTCTGCATAAGCGTGGAGTAATGTTTGTGGGTAATTAAATGTTGAGAAAGTTTTGCGGAAATAAAGGAAATTGAAAAATTTTGTTTCTGGAGATGGGAAAGGGATTTTCTGTCGTTTTTAAATTCTTCGGCGATGAGCACATTATGAAGATTGTATTTTCCACGGAATTTTTAAAATAGTGTAATTAATAGCCGGTCAAGAAGACATTGAAATGTTCTTTGATGGCATTGAGGTTTTTATAATTTAGATTCTTATCATTATGACCGATTCATATATTTAAAAAATTACCAGTAATTAAATTAGACAGGGTGGCCTTAAGCCATTATAATACAGTTTTAAACCTTTAAATTTAAAAGCACTTCAAGCATCAAAAATTAATTTATTTTGGAAAATGAGCAAAATCATTGAAACTGAATGTTTAGTGAACGTATTTAGTTTATGTATGAGCGATGCGGTGGCGTCCGTGGTTCATAATATGGGGACTGATGGCCATACACAGGGGTTCGGTACCCCTTTTTTAGTTAATTTTATAGTTATAAGCATGAAGGAGTATCATAGCATAGCATATCTATTATCGCAACCATTAGTTGGTACATCTTAGGAATATCCCTTTCGGTACCCCTTTTTTAGTTAATTTTATAGTTATAAGCATGAAGGAGTATCATAGCATAGCATAGCATATCTATTATCGCAACCATTAGTTGGTACATCTTAGGAATATCCCTTTCGGTACCCCTTTTTTAGTTAATTTTATAGTTATTAGCATGAAGGAGTATCCATAATACCAGGAGTATCCATAATACCAGGTGGTCCGCGGACCACTGGTGGTCCGTGAGAAGATTTTTAAGCTTATCCAAAAAATGTGTGGAAATTAAAAAAATAGTTTTCCTATAATCACACATTTCAGGAAATAGTAAAAACACCACAGATGCAAAAACACAAGTAAAAAATCATGCGTCTCATAAATAAAAAATGTCAAGTTCTCTTTCTCTCCTATGAATCATTTGTTCATTTCTCTTATTTTCCACAATTTTATTCAACAGTAGTTAATAAAATAATAGATAAGAATGGGACAATAATATAATAGAATGATAAATAGATAAGAATGGTGTAAAAAATTAAGAATGGTCAGTGCCGCCCCCCCTCTGGACACAAAAAGGGTCTCAAAATGAGTTAAAACCCTACTTTTAACAGTTGAATTTCAAAAAAATTTCTTGGGGAGGACCCCCATACCCCCCAGCGGCACCACAAGGGGATCTTGCGTGATACTTTTAGAAAATCCCCAAGAATTTCTAAAAGGTAAAGGTGATTGTCTGGAAAAGTTCCCCCCCTTAGATCCACGCCTGATTTAATTTAATATCAGATATAAAATTTTGAAAAGTCTTTCATTAAAAAATAATCAGGGTTCCGCGATCATTGGCAACAAATTTGGGGGTTCCAAGACCAAAATAGTTTGGGAACCACTGATATATCACTTTTTTGTTGGTTATGAAAAAGAAAAAAATAACAATTTTCATACTGATGTTTAACCCTTTCCAGGGTTAATAGATGGAATTGATTAAAACCAACACCATTTCCACTCATCAAAACAATTATTGCCATTTTTAAAGTATTATCCTCTTCTATACATACATAAAAGATTAAGAAAGTTACATGGTTAAGCCTCTCCTATGAGATATATTGAAGTTTTTATTTGTAAGGTATATTGCTGAAAAAAAAAGAATTTTTCTTATTAAATTTCTTAATTTAGTTTTACGGAATTTAATAAATAACCGTAATTAATAATGGATTCTATTTTATTTGTTGAATTTCATGAGAGCTTGATTTTAATGGTTGTGTCTTATAAAAGGTATATTTTTAAATAATTAGACATAAAATTAATGTAATGTTAATTTTTCTTTTAAGTTTATAATTTTTGTTATTTTCTAAGCTCCATTTGGAAACATTGTAATATTCGGTTTCCCATACTTCAGAAAAAAGTCAAAATTTTAGACCCTCTATGAGAAATGAGTGCACTGAAAAAAGTCAAAATTTTGTACAGTTAGGGATAGAGATGGTCCGCAGAGATTCAAATTTAAGTGAAGTGGTCCGCAGACATATTTGAGTTGGGAACCACTGCTTTAGTTAGTACATCTTAGAAATTTGGGGCAGCGGAACTCTCATCTCTGCTCCTCCTTATGTAGTGGTTAAGTACAATAATCGTAATCACGAAACACCTGTATTTCTAAGTTCAACTTCAGGTATACTTCTTCTTCAGCTTATCAGAAGTCGACTGAAATAAAGTACCAACTCTATAGGGGTAATACTGCAGTTGGTAGGCTTCCAGGAATCATTTGAATGAAACTGTTAAAGATAAGTCTATGGGTGCCAATAGGTGCCCATAGAAAGGAGCTTTTGGGCACCTCCTTTGCATTGTCGATAATGAATTTTTATACCAACCATCCTGGTATCCTTGGTATGCAGAGTGGAGTACGTGCTCGTTAAATCTGTGGGTTCGAAAGTCCTGTGGTCGGTCATGGCACAGTTTACCATGGGTCCAGGTATCTGGAGACTATTTCCCTCCCCTTCAGATACAGGGCGAAATTGTGGAGGTGGCGATTGATGGTGGCAGTATCTATAATCCAAAATAAATAATAATAAAAATAAATAAAGAGCGAGACGAAGCGGCATATCTTAGAGTAAGCACAAAAACCTCTCCAACAACTCTGCTCACGAAAACGATTTCTTCACATTTATTGCTTTTCTTACACAATTACGTGAAAGATTTATGAAAAACATATAAGGTAAATGTGGGTATAGTGGACACTGTACTAATAGTGGCCACATAGCTGATTAATTTTAAATAGAACGAGTTAGAGCAGTGTTTCCCAACGTGGGGCGCACGCCCCACCAGGGGGCAATATCATTTTCTAGGGGGGCAATTTGAAAATTTTCAACCAAATTGCCCCCCAGGTAAAAAGAAGTTTATCAAAATCTGATCCTATTATCCTATCTGAGAATGTATGTTTGAAATCTGGACCAGTATGTATCAAAACTAAGTAGAAACCCTGTTTTTTATATTATAATTTCCAAACCTTTTCTGGGGGATGACCCAAGACCTCTTTGTTTTTAGAACGCTTATATTTGAAACTTTTTTACATTAGGTTCATCAAAATGGAAATCTTACCAAAAATTTGTATCCAAAATTTCCCAACTAGGGGTACCAAACTAGTTAAAAACCTGCTTCCTAGAGTCAAATTTCTGAAAATCTTGCTGGGGGAGGACCCCCAGACCCCCCTTGGTACTTAGAACTTAATTACTAATAACTTGATTTAGTTATTTAGCATGCAAATTCTACCTAAAAATGTTCTGAAAAGCTTCATTAGACTTATTAAATATACATAGGAGGGAGGGGCTAAGAAATAATTTTGGCTCCCTCTCGAATTATATTTATATATATGCCACTGAGACTGGGGGGCATGGAAAATTTAGAAAGGCTTTGGTGGGGCATGGACCGAAAAAGGTTGGGAAACACTGAGTTAGAGGCATCAAACAGCGTCAAAATTCATAGGCATAATAGATTGTGCTATTAGGTAAGCTGGTAAATTACCACCGATACCACAGATGAGCATGGGAAGGATATTTAAATATTTGAAAATAACAACATCAGCCGAGTGACTGAAATTTGATTTTGCTTATTGAACCGCGTAAGGAAACGGGTATTTCGGAACTGATTTTTTTGTATTTATTACCGTTTGATTGACTTTTAAATTTATACTTAGATAAAGAAGAGTGTATAAAATGATACTGAATAAAATTTATTTGAAAATTTTGACTTAACGAGGATATATGGGGGTGGCCACTGTACCAACACATAATCTTAGATTTTCCAATAGTGGCCACTTCAATGGCTTCTAAAAGAAACATAAATAATATTTAATTTGAATCAGTTTTTCTTCATAAACTGTTGATTGTGCTTTAAAATGAGTGTTGTATGAATTTGATTTCATTCTGGCTTCGGGAACCAAGGTTTCAAAAATTACATGCTAAATTTCTCTCAAATCAGCTACAGCGTAGGCTTTGGGCCGGAAGCTATCAAGTCTGTTATTCTAAATTATAAATAAAGCTAATTTGATTTTATTTAAAAGATATTTCGTTGATAAGGAAGATTTAATTAGAACTAAACGACTAAATCTACTCAATTTCATGCATAAACCCCTCATATAGGCAGAAAAAGATGTGTCCACTATAGATACAAGAGGTGTCCACCATAGAAGCAACAGCTACATCTATGTGACCACTATAGATGTAATTTGGAGTACTTTTTAAAAATTAATTAAAAATACTTTACCCAATCTAATTAAAATTTTTAATGGTAAAATCGAAAGAAGATCCAATTAACCTAAAAATAGGATGATAACCGTTTCCAAGCAAATAGGTTGGTATTTATCTGGAATTTAAGCAAAAATTTTCCTTAAAAAATCCACTATACCCACATTTACCTTACCTCCATTGAACGATAAATCATTTAAAAAACACTACATAAGTCATTGGCCCTCTTTTTTGACTTCTACGTCCATCATGACAGTTTATTTCAAAAGAACCCCAACAGCTCAGACTCTCAGAGGTACTACTTAGTGCTGGAGAAGAGAGCTCTTGACATTTTGAGATTTTTTTCCAGCCGCATCCTGGAATAAGCTGTGATTGAGAGAATATTCTTTATCCTTCCTTAAGCTACCACCCTGGCGTAGTGGAATACTGCCCTTCGGAGAGTTGTGGAAGTGGAAAGCTTTCTTTGCAATTGTTTAAATAATAAATACCCTGATGACAGTGGCGTATATAGAAATTTTCAAATTTATATCGGGAGGGGCCCAAAAATATTTTTCATCCTTCCCAAGCAAATTTACGTCCATAGTAGCCCCTTTTATACATTTTTTGTTAGAATTTACATTTAAAGGTGGAAACAAATTAGAGCCGAGCGCTGTAAGCGAACAGCCGCGAACACGGCGCAAGACCCTCTATATACATGGCCATCCAACTCCGGGTGATGACGTCAGACGTGGGTGAAAATCGGTGAAATTCCCATGTTAAGTCTATGGAGCATAAAAACTTACTTTCTTGACTTCTCCCGTTATGTATCTCTTCAAGGCTGATATCACTGTTCTTGAAACTCAAAAATCTTTTGTTTAGAATCAATTTTTTCCCTTTTGTGCAGATTTCTTGTATTTTCATTCAGTTTTTTTGGCTTAAGACCAGTGGCGGCTCGAAGGCAAAATTATAAGGGGTGCTGCTGCGGCAGTACCAAGTTGGCAACGTATTTTAAGCGATATAATGCCAAATAATATTTCTTTTATACAAAAACGTGGAAAAATCAAATAGAAAATATGGGGAAAATATAAAATTTCTATTTCCCACTTAATAATTAAGTATTCAAAAACTGTCACTTACCTATATTCCTATATATAGCTGATTATTACGAAGATGAAGGTTATCAAGCGAATATGAACTATTTCGAATTAAATTTGTTCATTATAAAAAGAAATAAAAACGTGGCTGCAAAAAAGTAAACATAAATCTTTATTGACTAGCCGAAACATCAGAAAAGATTTTTTCCTCTTTGTTGAAAAGAAAAAAAGAAGCTATAAATAAAAATTAAAACAGAGTTGGAATGAGGAAAGCTATAACGCCAATGTGATTTATTAGTAGAGATGTAAAATTCCCACATTTTTTGGGAGGCGGGAAAAAACCCTGGATTTTTGGGAATAAACCGGGAATTTTAAGGGAATATTGAAAATTTTGACCGTAAACAAACACAACGATATTTCACCATCAGTTTTTATTTTTTAGGACTTCTGAGGAGTTTAAGACAATTTTAAACATGATCAAACACTAATAATTCATAGTTCTTTCTATAAACTATTTAGATTATTTCAGGAGATTTATAATATTATATCGCTTACTTCTGTTTTTAGCTTAAACCGAAATCCAAGTCTTAGAATTAAAATTAACCTTAAAATTATACAAATTATAGTATTATGAATTATGCAAAATACTTGAAATCACTTACCTTTTACAAAAATCTAACGAATCAAAATTCCCAAAATTTCACTCTAAAATCTCGAAACGGGAATATTCAAAATTCCCATCCCAAAAAACCGGGTTTATTGCCGGGAATAAACCCGGTTTTTTCCAGCCTTTACATCTCTATTTATTAGTAGAAGAAATCGTATATTTTTCTTCTTTCCTCAGTTTTTTTCACAGCTCTCTCAATAGAAAAAGCTATCATTCTTTTGGTCGGGGCTGCTGAAAAGCAGCCCCTTTTCTCCTAACAGATTCGGTTTAGTCCTGTTTCGTCTCTTCCTGTTTCGTCTCCTTGTCAAAAATTGTTCTGTTTCATCCCTTTAGGATTAAAAGCATTTTTGGTTATTCCTGTTTGATCACCTGGGTGTTTAGTTTACCATAATTGGCATAAAACCGCTAAAAAGGAGAAATATTGCTAGTTAAGCTTCAGTTTTTTCTTGGATAAAACTTCTTTTCTTGGTTTTCTTCTAAAATTATCATCCATCACTTTTTCTTTTTAAAGTGTTTACTGATTAATGAATGAATTTAAATGCAAAACTGGGTTAGTTCCTAAATACATAGTGAATGGATAATTACTCAGAGGCGGATCTAGAACCTGAGCAAGTGGGGGGCTAACATAATCTATGAATATTAACTAGTTTTTTCCAATATAACAAATTAATTTATTTGTAATTAAATCAATGAATTATTAAACTTGTATCAAAATTAATATTGATGGTGTGTCAACCAAAAGTTTTACGATGATTTGAGCCCGATCGTAAAAAATAATTAGTTTTTTACTGTGCCTTTATGCATTCCCTGTTAATCGAAAGGCGGAAAAGAGATTACTACTAAGCCTTTGAATGGGCTTGACGCGATTTTTGTTTCGGAGAGGTTTTGCCCCATATATTATTCCAAACCATCTCTAATTACATTATAGATAACCTTCATGTATTTAATTTCAATGTTTAGGCATTAATATCTAGCCCTGGGGGGGTCTGGGGTCCTCCCCCATAAAGGTATCTCCTTAAAAAGTACAAGGTGGCTACAGAATCTGAGGAACACCTGACTATAATTTTAAAATTTCCCCGATATACATCTAAGTTTTCCGGCTTTTCCTAATATAAATATGCGAACACTTTAAGCTTGTTATTTTCTTCTTCAAAGAAATACCTCTATCAAATAGATTTTTTAAATATTAAATAATTTTGTAAGTATAAAAAAATCATTTTAGCTCATTTTATGGAATTTTTAGACTGCATCCCAAGTCCACCGCTCAATGAGCTAAATTGTTTGGAGCAACGTATGCTTTCTCAATTTGGGCATTTTTTTAATTTTCTTGGTTCAATTTAAACCAAACGGCAGGATTTTTGACCATAAATGTAATTACATGTTTTATTGAATAGATCTACATTTAAAGGCCAAGTTTACTTTGATTGGTTGAGTAGTTTTTGGAACATTCGACTTTAAAATTCCAGTTTTTTCGGTTACAACAATACGTTTTGAGAAAATTCCATTGTTGGACAAAGAGAAAAAGTTGAAAAATTTAAGAACTTTGAAGTTAAATACCTTAACAACTATTTGAGCTACACAAATAAACTTTGGTTTAGAATGTAAGCAATTTATTCAGTAACAAAACATTTAAATAGGTGTTTATTCGAAAATATCATCGTTTGGTTGTTATTTCACAATTTATGAAAAAAAGGCCGAAAATTCGATTTTCAATTAACGGTAAGGCTGCGCCCCACCATCCTTATTCGAAAACTGCTTGTCTAGGGCCCCTCTACCTACCCCCCAATTATTGCTGATTATTTCTGAATCACCCTGTATTATCATTATCTGATACAATGAAATCGTTGCAATTATCTTTAAAATTATGCTATCCGTGACCACTGGTCACTTGGAAAATACATATAAGAGCAAATGAATGCAGGGAAGGACAAACGAGACTCTTTAAATTTTTAAATGTTAAGATTGATATTTAAAAAAGGACGGATATCGGCCTAATGCAGCTTTCTAGGAGCGGAACATTTTTTGAAGCCAAACTGTATTTATTGCGCCAAATTTGAAGGAAGAGACGAAACAGCACTAAGAACAGTGCTAGAAGTGCGGGGGGACGCGTCCCCCCACTTTTCGTAAAAATACCCATCCGTCCCCCCACTTTTATTTCTACTAAAATCCATCCCCCCACTTCTTAATTCCACTAAAACTCATCGCCCCACTTCTAAAGCCACTGAAATTCTTCGCACCGCTTTTGAAAAATTACAAAACCCTCGTCAACGTTGTAGCGTAACCCAACATGTTCATATTGAGAAACCATCCTCCAAACTTCTCTCAACACACGTAACGTGGAGGTCCCGCTGTTCTCATCTTCCGAGGAATGTTTGACAGGTTTATTAGAATGAGTCGAGGTGTTGTTTTTTTTTCGAAAATACGTTTTACACGGGAGACTGTCCTCGCATTACAAAAACGTGTAAACAAATTGCAGAGAGAGCTGCTTTGACCCCCTTATAAACAACCGTCTCCCCCTGTTACTGAAAAGGTATGCCACAGAGATTAACCAAGAGCTCATAATCTCCTTTCCCGAAAAAGTAAAAACGCAAAAACAAAAAAAGGCGGGAATATTTGAGAGAGGGGAGATGATTTGTGTGTGACTCAAATCAATTATCATTCTCAGCGGTTGCTGCTCGCATGCCTAGTTCTCTTCTGTTTTTTAAAACTTAAATTAGATCCTAAATTCAAAATTAGAGCAGTTGGTTTCAAGAAAAAAACATACGATACGGATGCGAGGACAGAGAAGTGGAATATTTACATCAAGTTAAAAAGGATTATGTAGAGAATCAAATGATCAGGTGTGGTTTTTATTTCTTTAAGTATTTAAAATACTGGGCTTATTAGCACTTGAATTTAAGTGTATTTCTCTAAAGCACTTTATTTACAACTACTTTCATACTAAGTAAATTTTTATAAGTTTCAATATCTGTTATTAAATGTAGCACTTCATTCTACATTTTTAAAAATTAGATATCTTAAAATTTATAAGAAAATATGCGAATTAAAATCTACTACTACCTAAATTTTAGTTTAAATTATTTAAGTTTTACTTAATTTGGGCTCTATCTAAAGAGGTTGTTAAGTGTTCAATCTCACCTAAAATTCGGCATTTTATAAAATATGTATTGTCCCCTCTTGAAAATTCAGAAGGGTACAAGGAGTGGTAAAAAAAAGTATATGTGTGTAAAAAAGGGTCCAAAATGTCCAAAAATGAGTTGAAACACTACTTTTTAAGATCAAAATTTCAAAAATTTTCTCGGGGAGGACCCCCAGACCCCCTCTATTTTTGGTGCTGAGGGGTATAAACAAACATTTGACATAAAGTACGTGAAGGAGAGACATTTTGTGTGGTAATGTAAATTTATGAAGTAATGAAACGGGAAACTATGCTGAATTTATGTTTATTATGCTGAATTATAACTGATGTGTTTTGTGTATAATAATGATTGCATTTGAAAATTATTTGCTTTATTCACACGGGGGGATATATTTGTGGATAACTGGGGTTAATCTAAAATCCAATAATTAAATAAAGGTTCACAAACGAAATTATTTTATTCTTCTTTAAAAAATAATTAGAAAGGAGGAACAGCAGCATAAGTAAAACTTAGGCATCATTATAATCAATAAAAATTCAGAAAAAATGCAATCATGGGTTTATATACTTTCAAAAAATATACGCATACCATGCAAAAAATATTAATGGAGGTAGCAGAGTAAAAAAAATTATGGGGGGGACTTGGGCTAGGCCATCCCCCCACTTTTAGTTAACCCACTTCTACCACTGACTAAGAAACAGTCGTAAATTATCGAGGGGATGAAACAGGAGAATATTTGACAAGGAGACGAAACAGGAAGAGATGAAACAGGACATCACCACAGATCGCATGCTAAATTCTTGATATTTTGATTTGATATGATAGAGATAGTGTTTTATACCACGATAGGTATATCTGCGGGGGCTGATCGACCCGGAAAGAAATCTGTTGTCGAGACGGCATAGCAGGTAATTATTAATTGAAAAATGATTATAAAGGACTAAGATTTAAGGGGGAAATAGATAATTTATAAAATTGTAAAGCAAATAAAAATTGGAATTTCGGGAAATTTTGGTTGGGGGTGCTGCAGCCCCGCAGCCCCTATGGGCGAGCCGCCACTGCTTAAGACTAACATGGATGTTTGTTTAGTTTGCAAATAATGAATGTAATGTAGGTTTTTTTATTTAGAAAATAAAAAATCACTAGTAAAATAAAAATGTGAAAATATTTTTAAAACAAAAAATCATCGAATTTTGAACTGTAACAACAGTAAATAATTTATTTGACTCCATTATATTCTTTAATTTATTATAAGAATTTAAACTGACGATAATTAAACCTTCTATTTACAGTAAGGAACTAGTGAACTAAGTTCTATTTAATTAGTTTGGTATTCATTATTGCATTTTATGCAGATGGCATCACGTTTTTGTTTGTTGTTCCATCAATTTTTTTGAATTAAAAGACATTTTTGTTTTTTTTTGTTTATTTCAAATTTCTACTTATTAGACTTTGATTTTCATTGCGATAGCCATAAAAATTATTACCACGTTGATGTTAACACTGTTAAATTAATGTTAAATAACAAAAACACGGATATTTCTTGTTCACTGTAAACAATTCAGAAAGCTTAAAACATGGCGTCGCGTCGTGATGATAGTGACGTCAAAGGTGAGTGAAATTGATGACGTTGCACGGCCGAGTTGGATGGCCTGTTATATAGAGGGCAGGCTCGGACTGGCCATGCGGGCATTTGGGCAAATGCCCGGTGGGCCGCTACTCATCGAGGGCCGTTCGTGGGCATTTTAGAGTGGTATGAATGGAAAAGATCATGTAAAAATGAATCCGTAACTCCGCAGGAATTGTTTTTTTGCGGCCACCAAACCATCAATTTACCAGCAATTAAATTCATTAATGATGGCATAAATTTCTGAATTCAAAAACATATTATATTATATAAAATATTTTATGAACGAATTTTCCTGGTGTCATCTTCAAAAATTTTACGACATAAAAGGGGCAAACCTTTTCGGTTGTCACCCAAAAAGGGTCCCAAATGAGTTAAAACTACTTTTAAGAGTAAAATTTCCAAAATTTTTTCTGGGGGAGGACCACCAGGCCCCCCTTTCTATTTAGAGCTAAATTATTCACATTTTTTTTAATATGGCTCGTCTTATTAATTATTTCTACCCACTGAATTTACCAACAAAGAATAAAAAGTCTATATTGAGTTTATTACGTATCAAATTAGTGACTTCAAGGTGGATTTTAGACTATTTCTTAGGGGTCAATTTTCAAAAGAATTTCTTGGGAAGGTACCACGCCCCCCCCCCGGGATTTTTAATTCTATGAAGTTATATTCATATTTTCCATGAAAATTATGCGGTGGGCCGATTCAGTTTTAAAATGCCTGGGCCGAAATTTCTTCCCAGTCCAGCCCTGATAGAGGGTCTTGGTAAGCGCCGCTCTTAGCGCCTACGAGTTGCTCGGGCGCAGAACGTGTTCGAGGCTGTTCGCTTACAGCGCTCGGCTCTAATTTGTTTCCACCTTAAGAGAACTTAATGTAAAAAAGTTGCGAGTAATTTAGTTCCAAGTACTAAAGGGGGGCCTGGGGTCCTCGCCCATAAAATTTTCGGAGATTTGACTCTAAAAAACTGATTTTCAACCAGATTTGACACACCTAATCCGAACTTTGGATTTAAATTTTTAGATAGAATTTGCACTTGTGGGTGAACAAAAGTTAAAATAATAGAGTTCCAAGTAGAAAAGGGGATCTAGGGGTCCTCCCTATAAATTTTTTGAAAATTTAACCCTTAAAACAGGGTTTCAACTTGGTATTGGTACACCTAGTCCTAATTTTGTACATATATTTTTAAGTAGGGGATTAGGATTTTGATGAACTTATTACTACAAAAAGTTTTGAATAATACAGTTCTAAGTAGAAAGAGGGAGGGTTTGGGGATCCTCCCGCAAAATTTTTTGGAAATTTTAGCCTAAAAAAACAAGGTTTTAGCCTATTTTAGTAGGGGAAAGTGGGGGCTAATGGGACAAGTGAATTTTTTTCCATAATATAAATATTTCAGAAAATTTTTTTACATCACTTATTGGTAACAGGTCTAGCACACATTTGAAAAATGGAATATCTGTCATAACGAATTTTCTCTGCGCAGAAAAAATACAAATTTGTTTTTAACAACCAATAGCAAAAATTCAGTTTTGTAATTGATTGAGCTTCATAAATTTTTAAGAATATCTTAATCTTATTTGATGACACTTTTAGATTCTACAAATACTGGAGAACAAGAAAATATAAATGAAAAGATACAGAACTGCACTAGAAAATAATTATTTCTATAATTGTAAATTATCATATTGTGGGGTCTAATAATGGGGCAACTTAATGTGGAGATAAAACGCTCGGTTCCAGCAAAACCGACTGAAATGCTATTGGAGAATTTATCTCTTGGGAGCAAAATATTCGTTTGGTCTATGGCTCAATATAATGTAAGCAAATCAAATTTGGCTATTTATTAATGATTTGGCGCGATTTCTTTTCTTATTAATATTATCGTTAAAACGTTAAAATTAATATTAATAAGTTATCGTTAAAATTAATATTAATAAATTATCGTTAAAATTAATGACTGGCACTCTATTTGAGAGAGCTGATATTTACTAAATTTGTATAATGAAACGATCAGAATTTTAACTACAAGACTTTACACACACATAATTTTCAAAAACCATATATCTTTGGCGAACGGGAATTGGCGTCGGTTTTCAGATTTAGATTTCCTTCCGAGTGCGCAGGTTTTGGATCTAAAAACTATCTTCTAAATAATTCCTTGAAACAGGTTAAATAACATCTTAATTGTTATGATATTTTAAGCTATTCCTTAAAAATTATAGATTGATTCAGGAACCTTATATTTGTGCAGATTATAAAAAATCCTAATTGATAGCATTTCAGTCGGTTTTGGGTAATAAATGCTGGAATCGAGCTTTTTACCTCATTTACCTTAAGGAATTGTATTTTTCTGAATGTATTAGTGAAACTACAGAAATTGTGGAATTAAAATGTTTATTGGTGAAATTTCATCCACAACGATATTTGTATACTCAATATAGTACCATACGTTAGTAATAAAGGCATTTGAAATTAATAAATTACTTTTACTTCTGAATTATAAAGCATGTCCCATTAGCCCTGCACTGTGTCTCATCCCAATAGACCCCACGTATGGGGGCTAATGGGACAGTAGCATTAAATTACAAAAGTTGAGATAACACTTAGATAAATAATGTTATTTATTAATGCTTAGATAAATAATGTTATACTGAATAAAATTTATTTGAAAATTTTGACTTTACGAGGTTTATGGGGGTGGCCACTTTACCAACACAAAATCTTAGATTTTCCAAAAGTGGCAAGTCAGCTACAGCGTAGTCTTTGGGCCGGAAACTATCAAGTATTTTTTTAAATAAAGCTAATTTGATTTGATATAAAATACATTTCGTTGGGAAGGAAGAATTAATTAGAACTAAATGACTCTACAAAAAAAACCCTCAATTTCATGCATAAACCCCTCCCCCTCATATAGGCAGAAAAAGAGAGGTGTCCACCATAGATACAACAGCTACATCTATGTGGCCACTATAGATGCAATTTGGAGTACTTTTTAAAAATTAATTAAAAATACTTTACCCAATCTATTTAAAATTTTTAATGGTAAAATCGAAAGAAGAAGATCCAATTAACTTAAAAATAGGATAACAATTTCCAAGCAAATAGGTTGGTATTTATTGATAATTTAAGCAAAAATTTTCCTTAAAGGGTCCACTATACCCACATTTACCTTATATGCTCTTTTAATAGCATTTTTTTAAAAATGTCCCATTAGCCCCCACTTTCCCCTACACCAAGTAAGGGTTTCGGGGGGCCTCGGCCCCCTCTATATACGCCACTGCCAGATGACTAATAAACTACTTATGATAGTTTGATGTAAAAGAAATTCAACTAATTTTATTTAACTTTAAAAACTTTTAGCATTTGTTCTTGAGTTACTTTATTCGTCTTTTTCTTATATTTCCAAACTATCCATACGGAAACTTTCCTATAAAATCGACGAAATGAACTTATACTTTGAATTAAAGAAGTTAGGTGCGTTCTTTGTCTTTGGTCCCTGTAATGCCTAATGTAATAGTTTCGTTGCACTGTCAGTTCAGCAGTAATATACAAGCGTCAAAGGGATAAATACCTATTTTGAGTGCTTTAATATAATTATTTTAATAATCTAACATAAAATTTTCAATATATCCAGATAACTTAGCCGCCTTTTTTTGCTGCAATGTCCCCCCATCCCTCTGAAATCACAAATTTTCTTTCCTTAGGATTAAATGAAGGGTTCAGAATAGAAATGTGAACCAAGTCCACTTTAGCTACTTTTGAGCTACAGCCGTTTAAAGTTAAAGCTTCATAGCAAAATTACATGTTAATGCAACAGAACTTGCTGCTGCCAAGCGGATATTATCAGAACTATGACTTGGTTCACAATTGCACTGAAATTTTACATAGTTGGTGCATGTTATAGCGTTGCTAACTCAAAAATGACAAAAAGTGGACTTGGTTTGGTCCATTTTATTTCTGATCCCTCCAAATAGCAATCCAATCCAGAAACTATTATTTTAAAAATTATTCAGATAACTGCTCCCCTCCTTTGGCCTTCCATGCTTCTGTTTCTCCTTTTTTCACACCTTCAATTTTATTTCCCTCAATTTAAAAAAAAATTAAATATAAATTAAATACATTGTAAAATGTAAATTAAATTATAAGAAATTGCTGTCAAAGGGAGAATAAAAGGCTCAATAATAAAGTATCCCCTTAACTTTTCAATAGGAAACCTAAATCCGGTATAAAAAATTTCAATTCTTTGAAATAGTACTTACTTAAATCATCGAAGGATTCATAAAAGCACCCTTTTTTACTTCAGAACTTTCATACTGGTCCCCGTGCTAACTAGGATCCAAGGTTTACTACCGCCATCTCTCGGCAAAAATCAGAAGCAAATGCTTACCCTTCAAGGCGGGTCCTCTGTTCAGGAGGAGCCTTTTGGCCCATGCCCAGCGATCATGAGTCGGCATCAACAAAGGAAAGAGGCTGACTCACTCCAGCTTTCTTGGCGCTGAGTCTGCGCTTTCAAAGGGGGATTCCTCATGCCAGGTTGCCGCGTTTTATTAGGTGCGATCGGGGGAAACCCTATAAGGCCGGCTCTTCGTACACCTCCTCATGATGGACGGAGTTTTAAATTGTTGCCCGATTGATCACTTCAGAAGGGGGGGTTTATCAATAGATGGATTTTGATCCCCAACACAAATTCGAAGAGTGATAAAAGCAAGTACAGGTAAATGGAGCGGTTTTCCTAACATTTAGAAGCTATGGAATAGGTAAAATAGAAAGTTTTGGCAGACTCTTTTAGCCAAATAAGCTCATGAAATATGAGATTAAATACTTCGATAATCAAGTCTTTAGAACGTGGAAAGGGAAAGTTTAAACAGGATATTTCAAAAAGGGCTACGTTCAGAAAAAATTGAGCTAGAACACAGGCGCCTCCAATGTTTTGATATAGGGAAACCAATTTTTAAAAAATTATAAATTCGAAATTTTTAGAGAATTAAAATTATCTAAACAATGCTTGACGCATCAAATTTCCATATAAAATTTCCTGCAATTTATTTTACTAAGCATTCTCCTATGATAATGTTTTAGGCCCTCACATTTCAAAGTGGTACAGAAACCGTAGAAAATGTGGCCCTTGAGTTAAAAACTTTGGAGACCGCTGAGCTAAAAAGATTTTTTAGCCTAGAGAATTAGTTGCCCAAGAGATCCATTGTTGAGGTAATCGGCTACCTCTTTAGCTGTCAGTTACTTGCGGGGGAGTTAAAGAGAATACTAGCCTGAATTGTGTGTTGCCAGAGGAAAACTAAATATAAACCTTTGATTTCTTGTTTTAGGTGACTCACACTCTTGGCACTGCCCTCGCCAGTCAACCAATCAGAAGAAGCTTAATTTTGACCAATCACCTTTGTGGAAGGAGGGGATTCAACAGACGGCATCCCCTTTGTGGGAGAGAGGTAAGTAGAAACGAATATTCATCTTCATGTCATGACCAAAAAGAATGACTTTTATGATATTCGTATGATCCCATTTCAACTGGTGGATTCGATTAAATAAGTTTCTAACAAGTATTTTTTGTGTTTGAAAATTTGATGTTTAGTAAATGAGCGGAGAAATTGAGATACCTGCTGGAAAAATATTAATTTCAAAAGTTTAAACAACCGAGTATCAAAAACCCAAACGCAAAAATTTCAATTGGAAAATCAAATTAAAAAGCATTTTTGTTAGAATTTCTTAAATGTCAATTTTAGAAGGGTTGCCAAATTTTACAGTTTTGAACTCTTAGAGATAATGATCATCACCTTCAGATTCTTCATCAATTTTTAAAGAATGTATTTAGTAGCTGAAAGGTGTGATGAAAAAAATTAATGTTTTTAGCCCTACAACCTCCCCAGTTACTTTCGGATTTCCAAGTGTCGCTTATACCAACTGGGTTTATCTATTCTAACCTAACTAATAAAACACCCAAGATTTAAAATCCTTTACTTTTTCCGTTCCGTATCTTTCTTTGACAACTTTGTCATACAGTGTTGTGTTTGCTAGGTTCGAAAGTATAAAAACTATTAAAACCTTTTTTAAATTCTATTTAATAAAATATTGTAAAAATTTAATTATGTTTTGGTAAGCAAAAAAAACTTTTTTTGGCTTAAAAAATAGAGGTAGGCCTTGGTTATAATATTGTATTTAAGAACAGTATTAAGGGGGGAAAGGTTGTGGATACTAATATCAGAACATAAGTTTCTAGCACACACAATAGAAAGTCAATTTCAAACATGTCATTAAATAAAATTCAGGCGCATTGCATGTTATTACTTTTGCAACAGATTTTAACACATTTAAATGTTACTTTTTACTTACTTGATCTTTAGTTTTTATATTTTTATAATTTTAATTAAGATTTCAGCTTTTTTTTATTTTCTAGTCTTTGTTTTAGTATTATAACAATTGCCTTAAAAACTTACAACTTCGATCATGCGGTTCAACTTCCACAGAGGGTAATGTCAATGTGATAAATCGGGGATTATTGATAATGCCTGAAGTGGAGGAGGGCAATGTGATAAATTCAATGGCATTTATCAATAAATTCATCACTTTGCCGCCTCCGCATATTCACAGATCCTGCAAGGTTTTTATACTTTGATAACAATGCGCATGCGTATGGACTTGATTTTTGCTGTTTTTTGGAAATTTTTATAAAATAATAACTGGGGATTGAACCCAGGAACTGCCGCATGCTATGCACGCTACCACTGCTCCAGTGAGACTTCAGTAACTTTAAAACTTCTTAGTTATTAGATGTTATTTCTTTGTGACGCATGCGCATTATATCAAAATATAAAAACCTTGCAGGATTTGTGAATAAGCGCCACCGCCGCCTCCCCTCTGGGCATTATTAATAATGCCCCATCACTGTGACCGTAACATCAACAATGACTAATAATTTTTACATTTAAAAGACAACAAGATGAACAATATAATCATATAACATGATAATCATGCTATACTCGATTGCAACTTAAGTTGAGCCTGACGTCATGGCCATGCGGAAGAAAATCTGAGTAAACAGAAAGCATGCTGTGCTGGGTTGCTAGAAGCTCTTATTGGCTGGCGAGTTGTACTACTACGCGCTACGCCACTTTAAAAAATAATAATACTGAACATTTTAAGCATATTGGGATGAAAAGATGCTTAAATATATATGTGTATTTAAAAAACTAATCATTATTCAAAATTGAAGATATAAATTTCACTCAAAATTCCGACACCACGCGGGGAACTACTTTCTTTGGTTGCTCTCATATTTCTACAGGATCAAGTTAAGTTGCAACTGAGTATAACTCCTATCAAAATGAGCAAGTCTCTTAACCTAATAAATTGGAAATTAAATACGGCTGGGTGGACCCATAACGAGATTTCAGATTTTGGCTACCCAAGCCAAGGATGAACGTCACTATACTAGACAGTAACTTAAGTTGAACCTACTATGTCACAAACAGACAAAGTAGTTCCCATCGTGGTGTCTGAATTTCGAGTGAAACAAAGAACGTCAATTTTAAAATATAATTATTTCGTTAAACCCATGTATAAATAGTGTCTTTTTATCACAATTCGCGTATCGAAGTTCCTCCGATCAACCCAATAGGTTTTGTGTTTACTCACTTTCTCCTTCCGCGTAGTGACGTACTGGGTTCAGGAAACGTTGCTGTGAAGTATATAGTACATGGGGGCGTAGGGAGAAAAAATTCACAAGGGTGACGGAATAGATTCCCCTCACCTTGGTTACGTACCTGCGTCTTTATTTCCCATATAGTAAAATTATAATGATCTTAGTAAACCCTTAATCCTAACTCCAAAGCGTTTCCCTGAAAATTTTGGATTAAAATTTAAACGGCTTGATTTCTATCACATAAATTCAAATTTCCGATTGATTGTTCTCGTCTCTCTGGACCATGGTCCAGCATTTCCGAACTGTTCGCCCTCTTCAAGACAGAGGGCGGCTTAAAAAAGAGGGTGAATCACGGTCGACCTTGTTCAGGGCGCTAAAATTAGCCCCAGCCTTCGCACCGCCCCATTGTGAGAGCCCCATAAACAACGCGGATAAGGGATAGGGTGGTTGCCACTAAACGGTGGGGCAGGTCGTTCAACTACAGGGGCCGTGCGCAAATACAAACTAAGGACAGGAGGAATCCCCGTCAGCTTTTGGGAAATGAAATCAACTTAAGATAATTTATCGGATATTTTAAAATACTTACTTAGGGGGTGTGGCTTAAGGGTTTATTGATACTACGAAAAGTAATGTATAAAGAAGGGGTGCACATCTTGTGGAATTAAACAATGCCGAATCAATTAACAATGCGTTCCAAGAAGCTCCAATTAGTTCTCAGAATTTTTGTCCTGAACAATTAGTCACCTGGTTCTAAAACAATACGTCCCCAAGTGACATGGCCGAAGGCCAAGTTTCCCTCCAAATAAAATTTTGATTGCTTATTTACACATTTACTAAATGTAAGGCTTCCAAGAGGCACCCGTATCTCAAAACTAAATATGTTTATAATTTCAATGAGGTATTTGCATGAGTGAGGGATTTGCTTGATTTTATACTTTTTTGATACATTATGGTTCAAAACTCCCAAATTTCTGATTTTTAAGTTCAAAAATTTGTTTTAAATACTTTAAAATTCAATTTTATTTTTGCCAAAACGTCAGAAAAGTCACGTTATCAGAAAACGGGCTTCTATTGGATGTGACATCACAGTGCATGAAAACCATTGTGTTTACGGTTTTCACGTGATCACAAAACGCGCTTCTATAGGATGTGACCTCACAGCGCATGATTTGTGATTCGAGAGTGTTTTCGAGCCCAAACAAAAAACGAAATTTCAAAAATTTATATCTCAGAAACTAGGCTACCAATGTTAGTTTAGAATTAGGAATTTATTTTATAATAACTGTTTATAATAATTATACTTTATAACTTATTACGTAAGAATTTACATTACCCTTAAATACGTAAAAATAAAATATATTTAACAATTGAACAAGAACTAAAATTTTAAAAAATATTCGAAAGTTCGAAATTTAGTCAGAGTATACCTCCTTGGATAAATCCCCTCATTTTAGAAACCTTCCGTGCCTTTCTGCGTTCAACGTTGGGAGGTGTTATTTTCTGTGTGAATATTTTTATTAATTTAAACAAATCAATACTGACACTATCAGGATAGCTAAAGGTATAAGATGACACATTGACTTTTCCCATCATTAGTGCAAATTTTAAACCTTTCCAATACAAATCTGTAGGATAATAATTAGGTTGGAGGATATGCGATTCCTAATTAAGATATTCTCAAATTGCGCTGCTGTGGTGTGACGATCAGCTCTTCTTTAAAGGCCGGTGTCCTCAGACTGCGCATCGCCCATGAGCTGGGCTCGAGCCAGACCCCGGAGAAAACCCACTGGGCTCCCAGCCAATACAAGGAAAGGGTTGAAGCTGTGTCACCTTTTTTAAACTGTCAACAAATGTATTTTTGTATAGTGGAAAGTATAACAGCTATCGATTATTAGGGCTATATAAAACTGAGAGGGCCATTTACATTAGCACCTATCAACAAATTTGACTTTTAATGAAATTACGAGTTTTTTTATTGTTAATTCTTTGATTATACTTTGGAAAAAAACATTACGGTCACATTTTTCCTTCTATCAATTATGGCTTTAACTCTAAAACAAAAGTACGGCAATGCTGGCCTGTCATAGATTTTAGCTATAATCAGTGACCGAGTTCCAAACTAGAACGTTTTCACGACACCCAGTCTTGTAATACCAAAGGAAGGTATTATTTATATTTTTATTCTAATAAAAAAGGTCTTGTCAAGACATTTTCTGTCTTGTATTTAGATCTTATGCTGTCCTTATAAACTACTTTGTGTATTTCTCCAAGATCATGGCCTTAATTTTTTTTTAATTATTCCAATTTATTGGAAAAACATCTAGTACTTAGAAAAAGAGGCTTTTTAAAATATTTGTTTGATCAAGATGGAGCAGACCCTGCTTGACTCCCCTAAAGACTCAAAGCCAGGCTTTTTCCAACTCAATATACAATTTTTAAGGTACCCTCTTAGGAGTACTTTTTTTTAAAACGAAAAATATTATCTCGATATTCCTTACATTGTGTTTGAGCTGGGTAGTACATACATGCAGGAGGTAAAGTGCAGGGTTTAGCCGGCGAAACCCCCAACCTTTGCAGCAGACAGTGCGCAAACGACTACATTTTGGAGCCGCCATAGGAAATGCGTATGTTGTGTTTTACGTATGAAAAACCTCTTAAAGAAAAATGGTTAGCATAGCTTTTAGAACATACTCTAAACCACGAAAAATGATACCAAAATAATTTTCTTATCCCAGCCGTTTAGCCCACAATATGTACAGAAGAAGACTGATTTTGCCAGCTGTACCCATTTCCAGAATTTGTGGTTAGAAATCTTTGATCATTGAAATGTATGTTTAGATAAAAATAATGCAGACTTGTCTAAAATTTTTGAAAAACCATGAATAATTTATTTTAGTACAGAACAATATCAAGGGAATGATGGAAGAGATTTTACAACAAAAACAAATAAGGAAATTTTCAGTGAGTCCATCACAAAATGCATCGCCATGGTATGGTCAAATAGCATTTCAATGATATTTCTTGACAGGTAAGTTAGTCGAGAGTGAACTAGCTATGAATACACAAAAAAACATCACTCAAAAAAGTTGATGGACATCCAACATAAAATCAACTGGCAATCATTTCAAAAGTAACTTTTCTTTGATTCAATATATCACGTCTTGCTTTTACATAGAAATTTGGCAACTGGTCCTCTTTGAGAATCTGGGATTAACACATGCAGTTATTAATAAAAGTTACATTCTGCTTCATGCAGGGAAGCATGTTATTTTTTCTTAAAAACGTTCAGGGTTAGAACAAAACTCACATTATTAGTTGCTCTATGAGCCTTTCAACACTTTCAAAACACATACTTACGCACATGGAAGCCACAGCAAATTAACTAACAAGAAAAGATTGGAATGTGTATATCACTCTCATAAACTTTTGCAGTTATTGGAATGATGAAAAAACAAGTTGAAGGGCTTATTATTGATTGAAACTAAAGCATTGTTAGACTTGCGTATTTCAAGGCAATCAAGCCTTTTAACTGGTTTCATTCACAAAAAAACCTGACGACATACCAAAACACAATAGGGGCTCTAGTGTTCCTCTAACTTAAAAACAAGATAAATTAGAGTCGCTCATCTACTCCAGAGTCCAGTGTGAGATTCAGATAGGTTTAAATATGGCAGTATCATTTGGGTGATCAGTTCAGCTAAACATAGGATTGTTTGAGGGCCCAGAAAGCCCAACAGGTTTCTAAAAGGAATGTGTGCATGATATTCAGTGCATATAACTGACTCTTATAAATAAAGACATCCAATATTTCTCTTCAGTGCTCAACAACTTCACACCCAGCGTTCAGATATGAATCTATCACGTAGACTGCCGACATTCAATTCCGTACTGGTCCGCTTGTCATCACATAGCTGCTTTAGCATGGGGCTGTCCAAAGAACAGCCCCCAGGAACAGCTTCCGTACCTAACTCAGGCAACCGTGACCCCAAGGAGGAAGGTTGGGGAAGAGGGTCACACAGATCGGCAGTGAGCTAGTGGAGTGGAATCAGGAGTCCCTCAGGAAGTTCCACGAGATATCCGACATTTCGTTTAGTGAATGCGATTGATTAGCTGTTGACCAATCATCAGACGGTGGTTTCAGACGAAGAGGAGGCGGCAGCAGCAGGAGGAGGAGGAGTGGTAAGGGGCTCGGTTGTGTTGTTCCGTTGGAGGCCACTGCGAAATGCATTCACCACTCGGATCTAAAGACAAACATATTTTCATCTAATGGTGTACGGGTTGAAAAAAAACTCAGCCACCATATTACCACTCACTCTGGTATGGCAGAAGATTTATATGGTACGTTTTAGATTAATGCACTAAACAAGCACTTCAATTGAAGCCTCACATTTTGTTAACGGACTCAAGCATTTAAGAAAATTCGATTACTTCGTAATTTATTCAAGGAAATCTCATTTTCCTCTTTAAAATACACCGAGAAGCTTAAATTTGAAAATTCCGTACACCAAAAGTATTTTGACTTCTCAATATTGCAGTTTTGAAGATCTAACCCTATCAATCCTAGATTGCCATTGAATCCTATGAAAAATTTTGGGCGGCTACTACGACTGAAATGGTTTAATCTACGAGAGGAGCTCTTACCGCTTGATCAGTGGCACTCTTGCTGTATGGCACAGGAATGAGACGATCTTGAAGCTCACCTCCAATCACCTATAAAACATCAAATGCATATTTTACAGTAATCTTGAAAACTAAACCCTGTTGTCCACTCGGTTGCTTCTTCACAGGATAATAATCTTCTTAGGATTGTTTCTTATAAACTCATTCACCTAAATGCAAGTTTTGAATTGATGTAACGAAATTGTAAGGATCATTGAATTGATCAAACTTGTATGCATATCAGCTTCATTTATTCACGTTTTGACTGTCACTGTGAAGAAAAAATGAAAAGATGCTGTACTGAACGAAATTGCATGATTTTATCAGAATGCATTGATCAGAATGTGGTTTAAAGAACAGTAGAGGTTTTATTAAAAAAACTTGTCTATATATTAAGACAATGGCTCCTAAACGGTTTCAAGATTTTGTAATGGAAATTAACTTAAAAACTCGGGAGGAATTAAAGTTTAAAAATACCAAGGCACTTTAAAATGGAGGCTTGATTATTATAATTTTTAAGCACCTTTAATAGCTCAATGACAGCAGACTTTACTTAAAGCTAATGCTCAAATGCTATCCTACTTGCTTCAAAGCATTAAAGTTTGATTTCTTCCCAAATTTTTTCATAACCGGCTTTTTTTAAGGATTGTAAGTCAAAGGAAGTATTAATTTTTTAATCACTTAAATAAATACCTATTAAAACATAAATTATACTTACTCTAATAAGAAAGTGATCCTCAAGCAAGACGAACACTTGGAACTTTTTAGCAAAATTAAAAATTCACTGTACATCAACATAAAATTCATAAGTTAAAGAATAAAAAGGATTAAGATTTGTTTTTTTTCACATTGCACTGCCTCATACCGAACAAGGGCACCATTTATTTTAAAACTTTAAAAATCATGGGTATGATCCTCAGTTTTTAAATCTAACATTGGAATAAATTAATTAAACTTAAAAACCTTTTAACCGTCATGTCAGTTACTTTTAAAACAGAAATAATATAGTTAATTAAGTTCTATAAGATAGGAGGGATTAATTAAGTAAAATAATCACCACCAACTAGGAAATATTTTAATACTCAATTTAAAATTTATTATTCAGAGGAGTTCCTGAATAAATTTCAGACACCATAGTTTAATTTTGTTTCTATCCGATTTTTAATTTTTTTAAATAACAAGATGCACTGTATCACTAAAAGGTGTTTCTTGTAGGAACAGAGAAAACGTTAAATCATAATTAAAAGTTGGCCTCTCTCTTTATACCTTAACATTTCCAACATCAGCTAAAAACCATATTTTGTGTTTAAACCTCCTCAAGAAAAACGATTCTTAAGAAAAATAATCAGGTTAAAAAGACTGCTGTCGTTTATTCATTTACAAAGTTTACATTGTAAAAATTCTTTGAAAACCAAACGTACAAGTTCATATGATTTTCTGAAATGAATATAGTTCTTTAGAAAGCAGTCTCGTACAACTTAACTGCTGGTAACTCCTAGAACACTATTGAAATGAATGATAAACACTGCCTAAAAACACACATATATAACTCTTATTTTACACAAAACATTAGATGGAATGGTATTTAATGGGTCATGATGTGCCCTTAATTTTAAGAAGTCCAAGATTCAAAAACTAGTTTCCCTTTTTCATCTCAATAATACCTGTACATCCTCTTTTTTAAAAAAATCCCGATACATCCAAATTAAGAGCACACATACACAAAGAGAGGGGGGCAAACTATTAGTGCTTGGAAGCTTCTCTTCGGAGTGGCACTGATTTTTTTTGGGGGGGGCGTTGGTTTTTTTTAAAGACTACTACCGTTTATTGATAGAAGACGAGATTACACAGAGTAAAAATTCCGATTGTCTGCTGCTGTTGTTGTTCAGATGGCGGTCTCGTGCAACTTGGCATTGTCGAGGAGCGAGTTGTTGTTGGGCTGTCGCAGGGGGTCGTCGACGGGTGAGTCGTCGATGTAACCCAGCTGCTCCGCCAGGTGGCGCGGGTGGCTGCGCGAGCTACGCAGGCTGTGCAGGCTGCGCCGCTCCTCCATGTCCTCCAGCGTGCTGCGGAATGCCTTCACCACGCGAAGCTGTGGGGAACGTGCAGACAGATACAGACATGCACCGACCTCGGCTCACTTTGCGAACCTCGTCGCTACCCTCTATGGTCGCTACAGACATAAGCGAGTGACGGAAAAAGTTATCGACCTAAGCCTAAAGCGTTTTTTACGGCTTTCTGGCGACGTCGACTGGTTTGGTCGACTCCTTTTGACTCAGCCGTAATCTCAAGTTTCCTCCCTTATACTTACACTGGTGTTCAAAATTAAGAGCAATTGCACATTTGTTTGATTTTCGGTAGAAAAATCAACTATCATGAAACACTTATGTCAGTCAGTTACCATGTTGTTTAAAATTTTTCAAAAATAAATAAAAACATATTTTGAAAATTTAATTGTGCCATTAGAAGATATAGCTATCAAGAAAGCAATAAACTGGGTGGAAAATGTTTTTTTTTTAATTTATTTTTGGGAAGTAAATTACAAAATACTTAGTGTTTTTCTTTAAAAATGTCAGTTAGTTACACGTGGAATTATCCAGCTAAGTGTTTTCCAAATAACCATTAAAATTAAATGAATTTTCCGAGTGCTATGGCCGTAACTCTGCCTTTAAAGGTGGCTTCTCCGCGCCTTTGTATTGCGGACAAACCGACGTGACTTTTATGATCTTAATCTTAACTTATCCGCATGCAGCCAAAAGGTTAGGAGAAACCGACTATACGAGTCGTAAAGTCTGCTTCTTCTTAGGTTAGTCGTATTGCGGAAAAACGGGCTTGAATTTAGAAAGAGATGGAATGCTGAGTTTTGTGTGACCTATTCTAACTACATCGGCGTCTTATGAAATTAGCTCTCATTAGAAGCTCAAATTATAGCCACTATTAAGTTAAAAAGTAGCACTAAAAGACTTCTTTTGCTACCTAGCGTAAAGAAGAATAAAATGAGGGATGTATTTCCCGAAGCTTAGAAATTTTCCTTTTTAAACATGGGAAATGAACAAAATTATTTAATGACGCTCCTTAGTTAGTCAAAAATTAGAAGATTAAGCTTATCACGACCGATAATTTTATAGATTTCACTCAGTCTGTCAGCATTGCTCTTCAGCTGCATGCGGCGTTGGGTAATGGTAAATTTACATTACTTTAAAAATACCGAGACTTTAACCCATTTTGAATCTGGTGGTAAAACTAATGGCGAAGTATCATTACACAGCAAACATTTAAAAAAATAATAGTCACCAAACCAACGACTAGAATGGTCAAATACGAATAGTTTGTAAGAGAGGCCGAAAGTGAGCCGATAAAAACACAACTAGTAAAATAAAGGCAAAATATCATCAGCACTAAAAAGAATGATAATTTTAATAAATGTCTAATGCAACATGAAATATTAAACACAAGAGAAACTGCAAAAAAATCATACTAGACCTATTACAAACCTGTCAAACGACCGTATTCTCTGCTATTTAACCAGCAATCAAAGGGCGAGAATTAACTTTTACAACCCTTAGTTTTATGGCTCAGGTTTTTTGGTGTAGTTTGCGGGTTTTCTACTCGCACTCCCGCCAGAGGAGGAGGTTTCTTTTCATTAATTGACTCCCAAAGAAACTGGGGCTAAAAAACTGGGTTGTAAAAGCATATCCTCACCCAAAGAAGGAATAATCGAGTCTGGCGGATTCTTTGAGTGCTGGTTAATCATGGAGCAGTGGATACGGCCGTACGTTCAGCGTTTTCGTGGTTTCCTTAATTGCTACAGTATTAGAAATTTATTTTCAATACATTAGATAGAATGTTTACTTTCACTTTGAAAACAAATCTTCAAAGACTGACGGTTTAATCAACAAATTTTGTAATTCTTTAAGCTACGACGCTATTGGGCACTATACCGGGGCCGCCGCGAGCGAATACTGCTTGCACGTTTACTCGCGGCGGCCCCGACTATACCCTCAAAAGTAAATGATGCATTTATAATGAGACAATGAAGGAGGAAACCCAAACACTGAACCTGATTACCCTTTTAATAAAAATTAGATATATTTACACAAACATGCACTAAATATTAAATAAATAACTAGTTGATGAAAATAAATACCAGTACACACATGCACTTGGCTGTAATGGAAACCTTTAAATATGTAAAAATATTATTTGAAAATTTGCCAGACTTTTCAATACAATGGGAAAATCTGTTCAATCTCATTCAGTAAAAAATTAGTTCGAACGGCTAGAAGTAGAATATATTCTATCCATTCTTTAAAAGTTTAAAATATTAAATGCATATTATATGTAGCATATTATACGCATATCATATGTAGACATATGGCAAAGCGTCTAAAAAGATGCATGATAGATAATATATCAGAAGTGAGTTTATTACTTTTTAACAGTTGCAGATTCATTTGAAGACTCATGACCAAGGAAGATAAAAATTAATAAAGGTAATTTCCAAAAAAAGGGAAGATTCGATATCCAAGGTTATGGAAGACCTTTTATGCACTAATATCAAGTGGGGTTCACTGATTTTGCCAAGTCGCTTAAATTGGCAAGATAAATGATGAAATGTGATGCTTAAGAAAGATAATCTTTTTTTGGGCAACTTATCTTGGCCTTTGGTGAAATTTCGCCAATTCGGTGCGATTTCATTCCTTTAACCATGCTTATTAAAAGATTCCCCCATAAAGGGCATAAGCGATGTGAAAAGTGATTCGGGAAGTGAACACAGAAGTTGTTAATGGGAAAGTGCGAGTGAATAAAAGTCTATGAAACAACTACGTTTTAGTATCTTAGGATCAACCAAGCACAAGTTTTATGATAGATAGTCATAGTCAAAATCAAAAATAATCAAAATTAAAAAGAAAAAAAATTATGTTTTTCAACTATTGTATGTATTGCTTTTCTGTTATTTTTACAAATATTTTAATGTGTATATTTCCCGGCTAAAAAAACGCAAGTGACTACGACTAGTAACCAAATAACTAGTACATTAAGATCAGTTTCGGGCGGGCACTGAGCTATAAAGTATAAAACAAACGGGCGGGAACTAGTGCTTGTAATACTAGAGAAAGACAGAAATACCGAGAGGTTTGTTATGGTTTGGTTTAGGGTTTTATGCCACTAGTAGGCCCATATTATGAAATGTCTGTTTACTAGGCGTTTGAAAAAACATTTAGGCTAAGCGCGCACTAGAGACTTTTGTCACGGCGACTGAGACAAAATTATCACCCTGGCTATTGCAAGAAGATAGAGCGCGCGCATTAGGCGACGAGACTCTTGGACGATTGCCAAAAATCTACCATATGCATTGCTCTCGAGTGACCTAGTGTTTATAGTCGCCGCGACAGAGGTCTCTAGTGCGCGCTTAGCCTTAGTGATTTTCCCAAAAAAATTCCAATCCCATTTTTTTTATAATTTTATCCACAGTGTAAAGAGCTAACAGAGATTCCAAACGGCAGTTTTCTTCTTTAGGTACTTAATTTAATTCAATCTCGCAGATTATAATTAATTTCACTAGCAGCCAATCAGAGAAGGCGAAATGCTAAAGTGATTCCTGGTTGGATATGGAACTTCTATCAAAGAGCATTTTAATTTCATCGGTGTTGCTCTTTTCCCCTCCACTTCCGATTTAGATTTGAGGGACAGCTTCAGTGGCGAATGACAGAGACGTAGCAGGAGTGACGTGGAACTAGAGGCGGTCCGAAGTACTTGAAGTTGTCTATGGGAAAACCCATGTTAAAACCATTAGTTGCCATTAGCGTCTATTGAGATGAATCCTGTTAAGCTCTATACTCCGCGATTTTACCCTACACAAAGAAAGCAATAGCAATCGTCACAGACGTTTTAAGCTTTCCCAGTTTTAAAGTATAAACTAGAAAAGCTTCCTATTTTGATACGATCCCTGGATTTTGAATATTAAAAAGATCACATTCCAATTAACACCTTATCCCAATAGTTTCACTCTAGTTAAAAAACACTAGTTAAAGTATGGTTATAGACCGTCACCTTTTTTGTCAACCTCCCTTGGATTAAGTGCTCTATAGTTAACAATCTAACTATCTACAGATCCATAAAAAGGGAAGTGTCAATAGACATGCAGGGAGAGTGCTGCCTCAAAGTTTGAGGAAAACAATGGTAATGGGAGGAGGGGACATTATTGACCCGTTTTTCTAATCCAGTTGAGTTCTAGAAAGAGGCAACATTAAGTTACATGTTACATAATACCTCAACACCCTTTTGTAGAGTTTTCTTTTCACTTTAGAAATGTCAATTTGCAATTCAAAGCAATTTTAAAATGCGTTTGTGAATATGCCATTTATGGAGTGGGGATCTTTCCAAAAGCTTTACTTTCACAATAAATTAAAATTATTTGCTAATGAAATCGTAAACTACTTTTTACATCATACTTAAGCTGATTAACACGAAAAAAGACAAGTTAATTTATCAAAAATGTGTTGCAAAGTTTTTATTTAAAAAAATTATGTTTAAATACTTTAAAAGTACTAGTATTAGGTTCAGGAGAAAAATGTTTTTAATTCTAAGCGCATTTAAAAATTACTAAAACTTTGTTTTAGTCTGCTTCTTATTGTTTAAAAATTTGTTATAGTTTTTTAAACAACATTTTATCAAAGTTGATTACATTATCAAAAAAATTAATAAAATTGGAAAAAAATGTAAAGTTTTCCCTTTTTATAAAAACTGCTTTGATTTTAAGAGCACTGAAGAAAAAGTTTAGGCCAATGAAGGGCTTTTCAAAATTAATCATTATTTTGCAATCTTCATTTCTTTAGCTCAGGCAAAGCTAATCCTGTCTAAACCTGAGAATTTTTTTCTAGTTTAAAGGAATGTAGAGTAAAAAGTGAAATTAATTCCAACAGAAGTTCAATTTTCCCGAAAACCATATAGTCAGGTGCCAAAAGTCGAAAAGTGAGAAATCGTGTATATCAGAAGTTTTTTGATGATTTCTGATAGTAGGAATACTTTGAAAAGTGTCAGGATGGAGAAACATTCCATCAATAACTTTCAAGTGCAAACTTTTCAGGTGCCTCACATTTTTGTACAAAACTGGTTTTTAAATTTAAAATATAACCGAGAGCCTACATGCTGCTGCTCCATTATAGACTGCATAAACTGGGTAAGTATATGGTGCAGTGGTTTTGAACTTATGAAGTGACATGAAACAAATTCCAATTGGTGAAAAAAATTTAGCAATGTGATTAGCTAAAAGGTTATATGAAGCAAAAGTTGCAGAGAACGAGAAAATCAACCTGATGTGAAGAAAATTTATAAAGAAAGCTAGCTAGTGATCAGAGAATAAAAAATTAAGCACCACACATAGTATCTTGATCCTAATTGTTACTCTTCATAAATAAAGTATATGCAGTGAGAGGTAATGTGCTAATACTTTTAATGTAAAAAAGTTTATCTGAAATGCCACAACTAATAACAACGTGAGGAAAAATTAAAGAGATAACTTTATTATTATTCTTTATTTCATGCATTTGATCTTCGTAGTATTTCTGCAGGTTGGATTTTATCTTCAAAAATCTCAGTGTACCTTCTTTGCTAAAAATGTAAGGTCTTTGTGAGTGTAAATTTCCCATAACGTTTAATACCTTACTATTATCATAAATGTGAATGCCACTTTTCATATCAACCCATTAATATTAAATATTTAAATTGGTATATCTTCAAAATTAGATTCAATTAGTGATAACTGTTGTATTTACCACTAACCTGACTGGTGTTTTCCAGTAGTCAAACTTCAGATTGTCAGTTAAAGAATTCCCACTAATCATAGGTTTGACTCCCAATTACCTGCTGGTCAGGTAAGTAGTGAATACAGCCAGAAGAGATACTCATAGGAGGTAGAAACCAATACCCTTTTTCCTTCTAAGAAATTCTTTTTTTTAGGGGGGAGGGAATTATGTGATTGAAGTACACCAAATTTTTGCCATATAAGGTTATAATCAAATCTCATTTATGGATTTGGAATAATTTTAGAACATTGCAGTTTTATTTCTAAGCATAGTTTTTTATATAATTTTAGGAAAAAGGTTTAAAAGAACTAGTTTTTTTAGTTTATTTTTTAAAATTTGAGCGACATACATTTATCCAAGACCTTCTAGTTTTAAATTTCACGGAATAAGCTTTGAAGTTTTAAAATAGTACATTCCTTGAATTTAAATTAACCAAATAAAATATTGTAAACAGATTATAATAATGTTAACATAAGTAATTAAGTTTTAAAATAAACAGCAGGTACAAAAGTATACTTAAAAGTATAAATATATAGAGTGTGAAAATTTCTCTTCAAAACATATATACTGGGAAAAACCTATTTGAAGGCACACAAAAGAAATTTGTCAATTTTATCATCCCATGTCAAATCAACACACTTATTCACACTTGATGTCTCGGGTTTTTATGATTTTTGGTATGCAGTAATACATCTTAGAATTATGAAAAAATTTCAAATTTCAGCAGCCTAGCTGAAATACCTTTGAAGTTTTAAATTTTCCCCTAAAAACTGTAGATTTTGACATATTTGATTGCCTAAGAGCAGGCAACCAGAGATAATACAGAGTAAGAGTGGTATCATTTTAAAGCCCTTGAGTGGGGATTTAATATGATGTGCAGCAGTATAGGGTAACCATTTAAATTTTACAATTAAATTTATTATTTATATCTTGTATAATTTCAGTTTTTATGTACTAATTTTGCTTTATTCAGTTTGTAGGATATGTTAACATATTTGGAATGTTGGGATATTTTCCATTCTTTATGAAAAACTAATCAAATTAAAAAAATTAATTTAAAAATTTTAAATTTTACAGTATAGCCATGAGATACATGTCTAGAGATATTTTTAGTGCTGTTTGTAAATAGCAGCATTAAAAAAATAGGCTTTAGACATGTATCCCAAGCCAACACTAAAAATTTGGGGGGGAATTAATTTTAAACTTGTACTAAATTTAAAATTTTTTAAACGACTTTTCAGCACTAAAAGGTAAGGCAATCAATTTAAAACTTATAATATTTATAACTTCATAAGTATTTGAGCTAGGCCACTGAAATTTGTTATTTTTTCATAACTATGATGCATTGCTACATACCAAAAATAAAAAAAAATCTGAGACATCAAATCCTAAAATATCCCAAAACTATGTTGATTTGCGATGGACTGACTCAATACTTTTGTCTGTAATATATTCCCACAAAGCCTACTTTTTCTCATTCTCATAAAAGCTCTTAAGTAGCTATAAAAATAGTTCATTGGATTGAAAATATACTTAATTTTAAAAAATTACATCCTACAACTTAACTTTTTTATTGAAGATTCAACATTTTAATAGAAAAAGAATCTGTTCACTAAACAGCTTTTAATTGATTAATAATTATTATTTTAATTTATAAAAAATTCAATTAATTATTCAATTTAAGACTCAGTAGGGCCAACAACTCCTTAAATATAATAGAATATGCACCAGCCCACTATTAAGTCTAGATCCAATGAGCAGATGTCATAACTGGAGAAATGACTAGATTCAAGACCTTTGCTTCAACAAAATCTGATAACTTCCATTTCCTTCAGAAGACTTCAATTAATAAGCCTAAGAAGTTCCAAAAGGTCGTGCAAACAACCATTCAGAGTAAAAGAGAATGTCAGCTGGGCCATGCAGAGTATGAACATGATCAGAACATGCAAAAAAGCAAGCTAGTAGACAGAAAAGACATGCAAAAGAACGTGCAACATTACATACTTAACCTCCTCTCGACGTCGCTCGATGCCGTTGCAAAGACCGTCATCATTAAGTGCTACCACAGGGCAAAAAAGCTGGGATTGTTTGCATAAATGTGTGCAAATGGGGAATAGAAAGGTGGTGATATTTGTAGTGTTTCCAAATTTTACTTCATATTTTATAATCATTTTGAATGAATTTTCTCCTCTCTCAAACTCATTGATTTTTACATAGAAAAATTTAAATTTTTTTTAAATTTCTGCAAGAAATATACAATTTTGTTTACTTCATCAAAATTTCTTAAAACTACATACAGGCAACCTTTGGCCTGTGGGCCAAATAGGGCCTAACCAAGCAAGTGATCTGGCCAACAAAACCTTTGAAATCTCTACATAGGTTTAAAAGAACTCAATTTAAATTTTTTCACACCTACCTAACATCCAAGTCCTGCGATTTCCTTATAATTTCAAAGTTTAGTTTGCAACTTTTAAAGGTTGCCCATTCCACTTTTAAACTATCTTGGGCTTAATATTTATTTTTGTCACAGAAGAAATCCTAATCTGCAATTTTTGCAGCTTTTCTGACCATGAAAAACAGTAAGAGGTACAAGATTTAAGCAATTATCAGAAATTTCGCACACATTTCCTAATAATTTATTGTTTAAGTAGCTTTAGGAAATATTTAGATTCTTCTTGAATGTGATGTACAGCATATAAAAGGTTTCCAACAGCCAAATGCACACAATTAAAATATCATCAGAATAACTTGGAATCCTTTGCTAACTTTCTTTTGAATTGTGGTAGTGTATTTGTTAAACTTTCACTTAGGACGCATTCTAAACATTTAAATTCACAAAATACCTACAGATCCTTAATTTGTTGACATTCTTGGCTTTTTTCCTAAAAAGTTTTTTGTAAATTTTTGTTTAAATACTTATAAAACCTAACAGTTAGTCAAAATGCTTTTTTGGAAAATAATTATTTCCCAAGTCTCAATATCAGAAGTCTAAATTCCTGTAACAACAGTAAGGAGTTATAGAAAAATAAAAACCTTTACTTACTTTTAAGTTTTTTTAAAAAATCTACTAGAATATTGAGCCCTTAAAGACATAGCTGCATGAGTGGATGAGAAGACAAAGAGTACAAGTGGCAAAATGAAAAGTTCTGCATATGAGAAAAGGTTAGTAGGTTGACTTGGGTTTTGTGGTCCCTACTTGAACATAATGTGCAAGACACAATTTTTAAGGTTAAATCAAAATAGAGAGATAAGAAATTTTATGAAATCCCAGAACTTAAAAAAATTAAGGATACATTCATACACTCAGATCAGAAGGTTATTTGGCAGATTGGAAATTGTACATCCCAAAGAAGACTGCTCCAATATCAAAATCTAAAGGTTTCAGTACGAGTTTCTCTTAGCCTCCCTAACACCTCAACCGCTTTTAGTAAAAATCATTGCTACCTATTTTCATTAAATTTGGGTCCTTGGGAAAGGGTTAAGACCTTTTAAAGAGGAATTGTGTAAAAAAAGAGGAAAAAAATAACCTATAATTTTTGAAATTTTTTGGCATTTAAGAGGAGTTAAGAGGGGGTATCCCTTAAACCAGGGGTTCCCAACCCTATGCCCGCGGGCACCATGGCGCCCGTCGATCGGTCTAGGTGTGCCCGTTGCTTGTGCCCAACGATAAAATATTTCAGTTTTCCACTATCCCATAAAATTCTAGAAATACTATTGCAACATACATTTCAGAATTTCTTCAAAAGTAAGGCGAGACTAGATATTTTGGATCTACAGAATGACATTATCCTCAAAACTATTATCAGATGATATGAGAAATTCTGGAATATAGTTGATAGAAATAAATTTCCATTCTTAAAAAGAGCAGCATATGAAATAAAGTAGTTCTTTGGTTCCACACACTTATGTGAGTAATTTTCGACAACGAATATAATAAAATAAAAATATATAGATCACGACGTACAGATGAACACCTTGACGATAGCTTGCGGGCAAGAATTTCCTCATAAGCTCCCAATTATGAAGCGCTGGCCAGTGAAATGCAATGTATTTTACATATTTTATAAATAATTTTTATACTTCGTATGTTTTGCAAGCAATTTAGTAGTAACTTATTTTACAAAAGAATATTAATACTAATTATACCTATTCATTATGTTAAATTAATTTTTAAAATTAAATTTTTTGTGCATTATATGTAGTGTGTATTATTAACTATGTCCACCAACTATAAATTTATCTTGAAAAAATAAATGGTGCCCGCAATTCGACCGATATTCTGGTATGTGCTCTTAGGTACAAAAAGGTTGGGGACCCCTGCCTTAAACCTACCCATTTGCTACAAATTTTCATATTTTAGAAACTTTAACCTTTCTTCTCCTCCCGGGTATAATTTAACGACAAAAGTAATAGTTTCTTATCCTGAAAATCGAATTCAAAGTCATGCACATTTTGGAGGTACCCTGCATCTTAAAAAAATGATGTGATAGACAAAAACTACAGTTACTTTTGGATTCCGGGGCTAAAAGTGATTAAAAAACAAGTCCCAGTTCTAACACAATAAAATTGCCATTCCTCAGAGTAATTAATAAGGATAACTAAACCGTTAGTGTAATATTGTAAAATAAAAAATCCGTAATGATATAACAATGATGAGCATTAACCTTTTACAGGCCGAATTATGATCCAGGTATATTTTAATTAATTTTTTTACATAAAATACCTTCTAATGGTTCAATTAAGAGAATTGTTTAATATGAAGGCGGTAAAAAATTTTTAAGTGTGATTTTCACCATGTTCCCAATTGGGAACATTGGCCACTTCCGACTACTTCGACCGGGGAAACAAGCGTAGCCTCAAATGATAAACAAATCAAATAAAACCCAAATTTTGGGGAATAACTAACAAAATCAACCTTAATTATATTTTATCTTTGGGTTTAAGCTGTAATTTTATAGAAATTTCAGAAATTTGAAAACAATTTAATGGCAATTTCATGTGACACATAAGCAAAAATATTAAAATTTTATATCTTATGTAAGTAAATTTTATACACTAGCCTTAAAAATACAATGTTAAATTTCGGATACCTAAAAAAATAAAATATATGTGAGGGATTGATTAATTTTAATTTTCCTATCATCGAAAGCCAAGTTTTTATTTTGTTGCACACAAGAAAAATATTGAAATTATTGTACATTTATAAATAGGATTTAAAATGGATTATAATAATTTGTACAAAAATAATGATCAAACATTTGAGTAATGAATGAAATAATTGGTTTTTGAATGTAGCATTAATACATTTATAAGAAAATTTCACTGTCATTACTAAATAAAATCTGAAACATTGTATCCTTATTTTCTTATACAAAACGCATTTTGGATCCCATATTTTCGAAATTTATTTCTTATGCATAATAAATAATACAATACTAGACGTGTGAATTGACTAACCCTTTTTTATTAGCATAAATTCTCTGCGATAAGTTATTAACTTTGGAAGCCGACTTATTCAATGTTATACATTCATCATTTCTCTGAACAAAATCGTAGATTCAAACGAAAAAAAAATACAATCAATTCAATAACAAACCAGCTACTTCTTTCCTGAGAGGGGATTGCCCTTTAAGCAATTATATAACCTTTTTATTCTTTACGAAAAAGAAATACTCCCGTTCTACTGAGTTCTATAACACAACGCCATACTAAAAACTTGGGTTTCCCGTGTATAGCGGCGACCACAGAGTACTAGAACAGAGAGTCCGTCGCCATAGGCGCTAATGGAAATCGAAAAGTTGGATGGGTTGGGTGGCGCTGCAATCGCATCAACGTCACGAGAGGCGGGACGGAAAAGCCTGATTGGTTGAGAAAAACTTTTTCCTTCTCCTTCAAAATAGAAGATTGCGCGACAGCCAATCACAGGTTTGATCTCTCTGTCAATCATTTAGTTGATCGTGGCGCCCTCAAACCCGTCCAACTTTTGAATATATTGTTTTGGACCCTCTGTTAGGATTTTTCTCTGTGGTGGCGACAGGCCAATGTTCCCAATTGGGAACATGCATGTTTCGCAAGCTACTACAAGCGTGTTTTTAATAGTCATTAACTATACTGAGGATATCTAATTAAGGTAAGTTTTTTCCAATATCCTTACCAAATTTTGGAAATTTGGGACAATATTTCGATTTTTCATGTATTATTTTGTGTAGCTCTATCAAAATGCGTAAAAATGGCCTATTTTAAGATTTTTTGTATTTTTTTCTCATTAAGATAGCAAATTCTTTTAAATTTTAAAAAATCAAGTCATCTTTCAACTTTACATGGTAAAATTTTCAACAGTATACTGATAGTAGTTATTTTTTTATGAATTTTCAAACACGATGTTCCCAATTGGGAACATTGGCCTGTAAAAGGTTAATATGATCAGTTTATAGATAAAAAATATCAGTATTATAGAGATTAGAATACATCAAATTCATTAAATTATTCAAACGAAAATCATTTTTTAGGGTCTAGGTAGCTAGAAAAAATTTCAGAGAAACTGTGATTTCGGAAAGGGTTTATTGATTACTTTTATTTGTATTTTGTGGTCAAAATTAAAAATTTTTTAAAGGAACTGTACAACACGAATTGATTTTGATTTAAACCGTGGTTAAACATGGTGGATCTGGGCAATCTATATTGGCCAAATGAATGCACCAAAGTGGCGAAAACCGTAGACGATTGCCAAGAACTCATAGTGAACCTTTTATATTTTGTTATTGGAGCAATCTTCTGCAGGAGGTATGATATGCATACTCATAAAATTTTTACCTGTCTGCAAACTCAAATTTTTTCCAAAAAATTTTCTGCAAGAATTTATCTTTTTTTATACACACAAACGAATAATGCGAAAAAATATGTATTAGCTGCCAAGGGGAAGTATTCCGAAGATCTGATCCATCACGCAGATTTGTTAAATAGGATGGAGCGGAAGTATTTAGTGTAAAATGAAAGACAAATTTATCGATCTAAAAAAAATTTGCAGAAAAATTAAAAAAATTTTTGTTTTTTTTTCGGCCAAAAATTTTCTGCAGATGGAAATATTTTCTGCGAATGCCGTTTGTGTATATTATTCTGGACTGACAATATGATTACGTATTTACTACTTTTTAAACCTTTTCCCACATTGTCACTTGTGCTCTTGGCAGCTCAGAACTCACCCACTCATATTTGAACACAATGCAACTGCTTCTTGATAAAACACGATCAAGTTATTTTTCTACCCCTCAATAGTATTTTACAGTATAACTAGAGAAACAGTGCCTATAACAGTGACTCTATCCAAGAAATGATGATTATGATAATACAACATCCTTACCTGAGTTTGTAACCTCGTAAGCCCCCTAATCCATAGAATCTGCCCTGTCCTCCTTGGGGTAGGATCGTCCTCATCATCTCCTGGGAACAAATGGTCAGGGGCCAAAAGGGAGGAACTGGCCCCGGATAAGAGGGGTTGGTCAGGTGGGGGTCCTCGACCAAGGGCTAGGCAGGCAGGGGTAGGAGGTAGGCAGGCCACTAGCTGACCCCAGACGAGGCAGCCTACTCCAAGAAAAATGCACCATAGCCAATGTTCAAGGGTAAGGCCAGAAGTGCTGAAGGCATATCCGCCATATTGAACAATTACCACCTAGGCAAAGAAAGAAATCAATTTAGCAAGTTTAAAGGTTTGATAATGCAGAGGCAAAAAAATTAGAAGAAACAAAAAAGGTATTCATATTTATGATTCACATACATGGGCGTAGCCAGGGTTCAACTTCGGGGGGGGGGCAAGCAAGGTCAACTTTTTTTTGTTTGTTGAGATCAATTTTAAAGCTCCGTGAGAGAGACCTGTCTAGTTTCAACAGGGGGTCTGGGGGTCCTCCAGAGAAAATTTTTGGAAATATGACCCTAATGAACATTGTTTTAAATTGTTTTTTTGGTACACGTAAACCCAAATTTGGACATACATTTTTAGGTAGAATTTTGATTTTAATGAACTTATTACAAAAAAATTTGAATAATACAGGTTAAAATACTAAAGGGGGCCTGGGGGCCCTCCCCCAGAAAAATTTAGAAAATTTGACCCTAAAATACTGGGTTTTAACTTAACTAACAGTAAAGTAAAAGTTAATTACTCGGGACTTAGGGGGGGGCAGCTGCCCCTCCCTGCCCCCCCTTGGCTACGCCCATGTTCACATAATATATTCATAAACACAAAAACAAAACTAACAGAGACAACAATCTTTTTCTTTTAAAGTATATTACTATTTTTAATACCTTTTAACATTTTGATTCAACATCGTTTCAACACCCTCCCTTTTTTGTGTCACCACCATAAGAGAAAGTTTTTCAGTCCAGAAACAGAAATCTTTTGTAGTTATTTTCTTTAGAATGGAACAGGATAGAAAAAATTTCCTACTGATAATAAGAATATAATATACACATTTTCAATAAAAAGACTTCATCCAATTTCTTCCTGGAAAACTTTTGCTGATTGTGAGTCAACAAGGTAAACTACATATCTGTACACAGTGGTTAAGTTTGATAGGCGAGATGCTACTTGTTCAATAGCCTCTATTTCAGCCTCCTAAACCAACTGCACAAGATATTGATATGAAGCCAGGTATTAGTTGGATATCTACTGCTTAACCAACGATAGTAAAAGGGTCACGTGATTTTTACAGACGTTGCACGGACGATAGTACTCTACTTGTATGAAATAAAATCTCTATATTGATATTAACCAAGGAGCGGAACCGTTAAATATCAATACGGAGATTTTATTTCATACAAGTCTAGTACTATTGGCAGTGCAACATCTGTAAAAATCATGTGACCCTTTTACTATTGTTGGCTAAGCAGTAGTAGGGATGATTCTCAGGGCATGCGAACAAAGAATAGCATTAACGGAGAGACTCTTTTTACTTGGGTTATCAATTGAGAGGTTTGAAGGCGGAAGGCAGGTGGTGGCGGAAACTCCCTTAAGGTAAAAAGGCCAATGAGAACCGAAATTTAAATCACATTTACTCAAAACGATCAAAACTATTCAGATCATTACTCTATGGACAAATGCAACCTGAAAGTAACTTGCAAGGGAATTAAATAGAAAAAAACTGAGTGTTCTGATTCAACCTGTTTATGACAGTACTGATCTTACTCAACTTAAACATCTTTTCTAAAACTTTCAACAAAAAATAATTTTTACTGACCTGTGCACCAAATGTGACAAACAGTATGGTATAAAAGATGGGATTGGAGAAGAATCCTTGGAATATATTTCTTTCTCCATGAATTTTGCGAGCATTGATCTCGTTGAAAAGAGTCATCATGACAAAAGTGTTAAAGATGATTGTGAAGTGCTCAGACGGCTTTGCCCGGAGAGTGGTTGTCATGCCAGAGTCGATGTCAAAGATTTTGTCCCCTAGAAATTTAACATTTTAGGATAAATTAAATTTGAATCATGAATTGAGTTGAAGGCAATTAGTTCATTCACATTTCTGGTACTTTCATTTGGGTGCTTGAACAGATTTAAACATAAAATTAATAAACGGATATATATTATTATTGATTCAAAATAAGCTGGTTTAATTAATGCTTAATCTCTATTCATAAGAAACATAACAAACATTTATGTGGTTGATACAAGGGCATTATACAAATTAAGATCAGAGTGCAATGCTATTTTTCTAGAATAAAAAAAAACACATTTTTTACCTGCAAATAGAAGTGTAAATATGATAATAAGCTGATAAAAAGCATGACCTAAAATATTTCTAGCCATGGTTCTAGAAACAAGCGGCTTGTCACGGCCATAAGGCGCCCGTAGCAGCAAATCTTCTGTTGGCATTTCAGTAGCCAAAGCCAAAGATGCTAGTGTATCCATTATGAGGTTCACCCACAACATTTGGACTGCTCTCAGTGGACTGTCCTATAAGAAAAATGCCTGTGGTTTAGTTAGCATTTTTTAGAAGAATAAACCCACTTTTACAGGTGAGGGTAGAATACTGCACCTTCGAGGGTTTTTTAAAATTTCCAAAAGGCAGGAATTTATATCCAATTATTTTAAGTATTGTTTATAGCTTGAATAGTTGGCTAAATTTTCTACTATAGAAATTGCAATCAGAATAATATCCCAAGAAATATTTAATATTTCTAGATAAACTACTTTCCTACATCTTGGTGTAAAACACAAGAAAAGTATTTATGACTTAATCATAAATACAGAATACTCTAGTCAAAAACAAAAAAAATCACCATGCAAAACAACAAACTACATTTAAATATACAATTTGAATTCTTAAAAACAATTTGCTTAAAAATTTATAATAATAAGTAAATTTTACTTTAAAAATATTTTTGATAAAAACATTCTTGGCCCATAACTACTTGCCTCTGGGACATGTTTCTACCCTAAAAGCTATTTGAATTATTCATACAAAAAGTCATTTTCCACTAATTTGAGTCAGGAAACTTGTTTAACAATGGAAACCAGGGTTTTTTTTCTTGAAATTTTAAGTTTAGAACATGATCTCAATTTTTTTGAAAGGGTAAAATCCTTATCTATCTCCTTTTTCATATAATGTAAAGTGAAAGTCAAGAAAAATTATGAGGTTTTAAAAAAATACTATTGTAGGTGATTTTGTCTAGCTACATTTGATACCCAAGATAACCAGCAATATCAGCACTTCAAACAGATGAAAGTTTAAACACAAACTGATAGGACTGATTTCATTCAGATGCCAAATTCATGTAATTAGTAATTTTGCTTAACTAGTTTAATTGACATGAGACTTTTCTTTCAAATCTTTACCTCTATTGCGCAGGCTCCAACAAATGCTACAACAACTGCTACTACATTAACAGTGAGCTGAAACTGCAGGAATTTGGCAATGGAATCATAGACATTCCGCCCCCACATCACTGCCTTTACTATACTCGAGAAGTTGTCATCAGTCAAGATGATATCTGATGCCTCTTTTGCAACATCAGTACCCGCAATGCCCTGAAAAAGTGAAACTACTTAATCTTCCTAGAAACACACAAAATGTTCAGCAAGTTTTAAGCATGAGGGAAGTTATTTATTACCATGGCAAATCCAACATCTGCCTTCTTAAGCGCGGGTCCGTCATTGGTTCCATCTCCTGTCACAGCCACTACCTCTCTGTTTGGGGATAATTTGCTGTCGATAATCCCTTTAACCAAGGTGTACTTATCCTGAGGTGAGGAACGAGCTAGTACGCGGAGACGTGGCCATACACGGTCAAAAAGCTGCTGTTGGAACTGAAAATACATATGATGATTTAACAGCAGATAATGTACAAGTGTTTAAGAAAATACGAAGAGTTTTAAAATAAATTTAAAGCATTTATCAGTTACAGGGGCAGATCCAGGTTTACTTTTGGGGGGCACTTTTAAAACATCTGCAGCAGCAAAAACTGCAATGATTTTGAATCTATTGAAGGATAGTATACTTTTTTGGCCATAAAGCTACACATTGAAGCTGTTAAAAGCTTAAAAATTATTATTATTGTTAGAAATTATCTTCAGATGTTATTTTATCCAATGAACTTTTACCCATCTAGGGAGGGACACGTGCCCCATTGCCACCCCTTAAATCAGCTAGCGATTAGTTATATACAATTTTGTGTGTTACATTGCTTTAAAAAGCAGGGGTATTCAAAGTATGACCCGCAGGCTTAAAATGGCCTGCCGGCTGCTACAGTTCTCACTAATTATGCAGTTAGTCAGTAAAACATGTTTGAAAACCTATTTTAATATTAAAGTTAAAAGAAGGTAACCATAAATGCCAACAACTAAAGAAAGTGTCTATACCTCTCCTTCACTATCTCGTATCCTTCGATTGAACTCTTTTCCATCAAGAACAAGGAAGTCATCCAAAGGACTAATAATGCCGCACTTGAGCGCAATAGAGCGAGCAGTGTCTATATTATCTCCTGTAACCATGCGTACAGTAATTCCTGAGCGTTGACAGCGATTAATAGCACTGGGGACCTAAAACTCAAACATACTGGTAAATATGTAGGCAATCTTTCTAAATACTTTGATCATTAAGTACAGAACATATAACACACAAATTTACTAAACCTAGTTTTTATCATAATTCTAAACACTTTCCCCTCAAACTTTTTTTAAGCGAAATGGATTTGAAAAGTCAAAATGTTAAAATACTGCAAGAAGGAAGAGATAAATGGCACCATAAAGAGAACTGATTATTGACAGACGAGTAAATGAATTTTTATTTTTGTATCCAAATAAATTCAGGATTTTGCTTTAAAGACTGAGGTCAATTAAACTAGTCTGCAAATTTACCTATGAGCAATGCAAATAAAAACACCAACTTTACTTATTATACAGTGGCAGGACAACACAATGCTTTCAATAACCCATAAAAATATATTATAAAAAAGGGAGAAAAATCATTTCTCCTAATATGAAAATATGCAATGCAGAGGTGCATAATATGTTGAATGCCTAAATGAGGTTTGGGAAAAATTCAGGCAGTTCTGGGGTAATTTTTGCCTTTTAAAGAAAAAACTCTACAAGCAAATATTTGCATGGGACAATGTCATACCCTTCAAATTCTACGGAAAGAAGGCATGAATTACGTATGGAAAGAAAAAAACTACAATTCTATGAAAAAAATTGAGTTTCCTTGTGGTTTCCCTTGATTTACAGGAATAACAAAAAACTTGCAACAAGATCAATCTAAAAATTGCATATTTGTTTTATCGCATCAATGTTTTAGTTTAGTTAAACTGGGGAGTTTTAATGTAGCTCAAATTTGAGAGTTGACCATTCATATTTTATGACGAAACATTTTTGAGCTACGGTGACATGTATACAAGAATAAAAGGTAAAAAGTCCAGAATTTTAAATTTATTGATTAATTTGGTATTTATTAAACATTACAGGAGTAATTAAGAAAACTATATTTCACAATAAAAATTATTTGGACCTTAGTAGCAACATAAACTAAAATAATATAGGGGACATTTTTGGTAAAATTTTGATGAAAATATTGAGACTCTTGGAAATTATAGATAAAATAAATTGGTGATTGTGTTGAAAATACATATATCCTTAGATTAGACAAGAAGTCAATTAAAAACCCCATTTTACTATTTTAAAATTTTATTAAAAGTAGGTTGGACTAAAAGTAGTTTTTACCTCTGGTCTCACAGGGTCCTCTATTCCCAGGACAGCTAGACAGATCAGATTGGATACAATAGATTCTTCATCTTCCCAATCTGGCTCCTGAGCAAAATGCCTGACACCCAGTGCTAGGGTGCGAAGGCCCTCTCGAGCCATTGGTTCAATAACAGTTTGTACTATATTTTCCTGGTTCTCTGTTCCAAATGCCTGGATTTCCCCATTAGAACTGTATATCCGAGAGCACCTAAAAGGTAAGCGTGATTCATGGTACACAAAAATTTACAATGCGAAAATTAACTACATCATAAAAATAACTTGGTATCAAAGAGGTCATTAAAATTGAAGGGCTAAAAAGTCGAGAATAGCTCATTAACTTCTTACACACATTTAAAAATCAAAGAAAAAGTAATCAACAAATGCATATTTTCAGAAATATTTGAACAAAACGTTTTTTTCACTGGGCTGGGGGGTTGATAAACTTACTTTTTGAGAACCATTTCTGATGCTCCCTTAGTAAACAAGGTAAAACCTCCTTTATCTTGCTTTATGACAGTAGACATAGACTTCCTGACAGAATTAAAAGTATACACTTTGACCAGATCCTGTTCTGGAATACGATCCCTAACGGATTGGTAATCTTTTCCAAGAGATAACACAAAGGACAGCAAAGCACATTCAGTCTTGTTTCCCACCTGATTAGGGAGCTCTCCTGGTCCACCAGGCTGAAAAAATGTCAGCAATTTCAAAATTTCACCAGAAAATTTAAAGGACTGATCAAAAATGATAAAGATTATTTTAAAAATAGTTTCTTTTCCTACATCAGATAAATTCTTCAACAGATTTTCTGGAATCTGAGTAAGATTTTCTTAATAGTTAGTCAGGGAATGGAAGCATACCAGCAAAAAAAGTTATACAAATCACACTTACAATGACGCGTGAGGTGTATGCACTGTTGACAGAAATTCCAGTAACAAGCAGATCAGCCATCTCTTTCGGCAGGCTTTCATAACTGACTGTCTCTTTATAATGATGGGCTGAAAAAACACATCGTAACATAAATAAGAAGTAAGGGTATTCATTAAAATTAATTCATCAGTAGCAGGGGGTTTGCAAATACTCAACATAAAAACTTGTCTCTAATATAATTTAATTTTTTATTACATTCAGGGTGTCCACTTAATTCTAAGCTAAGAATTCCCCGAGTTTTCCAGGTTTTCCAGGACAATTTTTTTGATTTTCCAGGTTCTGTCAAACTAAAGCTTCAAGGCGTTTATTGGTTTTTAAAATTTTGGTGATAAGATGGAAAGATTACATATGCTAGCAATGTATAATTACTAATAAAAATTTTAATTTCAAAGCATAAAACAAAGACTATATTTGAGAAAGCAGGGATGTTGCTATATTTCAAGTATTTCGTAGCGGCTAGTACTTAAAACAAAATACTCAAGTCACTTAAAATTTGTAGCAAGTAAAAGCATTTTTGTAACTGTCAAATTTAAAATTTGGTGCAAGGTTACGTATTTTTTTAGCAACTACACCAATAAACTAAGACTTTATAAGCAAGTCTGACTTAAGAATATCTCTCCATGAAAAAAGTTCAAGTCCATTTTCCACAATACACCAAATACGAGAAGCCGACTTTACCGACGATTACGCCCCGTAAAATACGCTTCTCATCTTTAGGCTGCATGGTAGGAACAGCATAATCACGGTTTCTTCCAATAAAAGTCGTTTTCCATAATACAGTAAACAAACGAGGAGAAGGCGCCTTTACAGGCCGAGTCGTGCGAACGTATCGCCGTGCCACGTCGATGAGCGTGCAAACTAGATGCCATTGATTTGAATAAATACCGGAGATGGTAACTCCACAACGTAAAAAAGGCTGGAAAACGCTACGCATCGTACAAAATCACATTTTTCCAGAATATTTTTGGAATTCCCTGAGTATTCCAGGTTTTCCAGGACATTTTCGAAATCCCTGAGTATTCCAGGTTTTCCCGGTTTCCAGGGTTAGTGGACACCCTGTACATTCAATTTAGTGGCTCATGTTACATTTTAATCATCTTACATTTAGAAAGAAGCCCAGTGGTAGTGCATTGCGCTTCCACGCCACAGGTCTGGGGTTCAAATCCCGGGCTGGGCAGGGTCCACTCAGCCTTTCATCCCTTCAGTGGGTCGATAAACTGAGGACCAAGCATGCTTGGGAACTAAACACTGAGGGTCTCACTGACCACCTAACCGAGACATTTGCTTAGCACCCCAGGCCTCACGGTCACGAAAACGAAGATGGGCATTGTAGTCCTTGGCGCTGTTGCGCCGATGGTATAGTATTGGGTTGTCCCATAAGTTCTGTTACTTTTTACGAAGTTTTGTCTTTGAAAATTTTTTATGAAAAACTGGTAATAGGTGGAGATTTCAAACAAAGGGGATTTTAATATATGCATATTTATGAACATAATGGGTGATTTTGGTAGTTCTCGTGATATTATTTCTTTTCAAAATGGCAGTTTGAAAAAAAGACCAAAAACGACGATTTTTGCGTAATTTTTTTCTTTTGTTTAAAAAACTAGGAAGAACGCATAATAAGGAAGTTGCATGTGTTAGATTTTCAAAAACAAACAAGTGTTCCGTATGGTTTTTTGTATGGTAAAATGAAATATCTAGTCAGTTTTTCAAAAAATGTACAGGTAATTAAATATTTTAATTTAAAAGTCGAGAAAAAAACACGTGACTGAAAACGTTTATTGTTTAAACTATAAGATGACGTCAACAATAACACCATCAACTCCATTGCTTTACAACAATGTTTAGTATAAGATGACGTCACATCCAAACTCTTGGCGTTTTCGTGCGCTTTTAAAAAGGGGATTTTTGTTAATTTTTTTGACAATCAAAAAATTTCTCGATCGGCCTCAAATTTTGGGTAGTTGCTTATTTTTGCAAGAGGAATCGATTAAAAAAATAAAAAAAATCATGCAACTTCCTCATTCTTGGCTAAAAAAGTTTTACTGTATATTCGAAATTTTAAGATTAAGATGACATAGTTTCAAGATGATTCGATAAGTTTAAGGTAGGAAATTTTGACTTTAAAACTTCATATATTGGCAATTTCACGTGTTTTTTAAAGCACACCTATTGTTTTTCTAAGCAGCTGGTATGAAGCAAATTAAAGGCAGATGTTTTTTGAACCAACGGTTTCAACGGTTTAAACATAGAAAGCCTCTTTTTATAATATTGTTGAATTTATTTATTTCTAAATCCCAACGAGTTGTTTTTATTGTGGTGTTTTCGTATATGAAGCAAATAATTGCTTTGTTCGCTTAGCATAAGTCACAGCGAGTGTAATTCTGATAAGCTAAAACTTTGTGCGCTTGCATTGTGCGCACTATTTTCTTAACTTAAGTTCAGATATAATTTAATATACTACATATTTTGAATACTTGGTTCTTTCCTAAGCTTTTTTATTGATTTTGATGCTTTTTTCGGGAAAATTTCTTTGAAATGACTAACATTACTGAGGTAAGCTTTTTGCAAAAGATGTTATGTTTGAGACCGAAATTTCCTAAGTTAAACTTATCGAATTACCTTGAAACTATGACATCTTGAACTAAACATTTCAAACATACAGTAAAACTTTTTTTAGCCATGAATTATGCATTCTTCCTAGATTTTTAAACAAAAGAAAACATTTGAGTGAAAATAGTCGTTTGCGGTCTTTTTTTCAAACCACCATTTTGAAAAGAAATAATATCACGAGAACTACCAAAATCACACATAATGTTCATAAATATACATACATCAAAATCCCCTTTGTTTGAAATCTCCACCTATTGCCATTTTTTCATAAAAAATTTTCAAACACAAAACTTTGTAAAAAGTAACAGAACTTATGGGACAACCCAATATATATATACATTTAGAAAAGGATAATAATGTTGTTGCCCTTCAACAGAAATTCTGACGTCTACAATTATAAAGGTTTACGTCTTCTTTTCTAGCACAACTTAAAAATTAATAAATTTAATTTGGTTGTGTACACCTACAGTAGCTTTTTATACTTATAAGAAAATAATCCACTAATATCTTTAAGGCAATTAATCCATACCATACACTTACAACATAAATAACTTTGAACTACAGTCATTCTATTGGTAGTTAATGTTCCTGTCTTGTCTGAGCAGATAGTAGTTGCATTACCCATTGTTTCACAAGCATCCAAATGCCTGACTAAATTGTTGTCTTTCATCATTTTCTAAAACATACCAATACAGCAGAGTTAAGTATATAAAAAATTAGTAATAAATAGGGCTAGGATTTATATGTAATTACATATTTGTTCAGGAATCCAACATTAAAGTGTGCTCTTTAATTCTATATGTTTTAAAATATATTGAATCGATTAAGACCATGTTTATTTTACATAATTCACATACTTTGGTTTATTTATATATTTTTACATAGTCAACCTATAACTACATATTTTGATTAAATATTTATAAATTTAAGTTTTTCAAAAATAATCACACGTTTGATCGATTTTCAAATTAAAGTAACCCATAAAATGAAATATGCATACCAGCTGGAGGTTTGTAATGGGGTGATTGCCTACAAAAAATCTAGCAATTTAATTGAAAATGTAAAATCTAATAAAACTAAAATGAAATTAATTGTGACTTTTTTGGGGGGCAGCTGCCCTTCCCTGCACCCCTTGACCATGTCTTTTTGCAAGTAACTAGCTCAAATTGAAAGAAAATGTTACCTTAACGGAGTATGCCAGGGCAAGTGTGACTGCAAGTGGCAGTCCTTCAGGCACAGCTACCACAAGCACGGTCACGCCAATGATCACAAACTTGACAAGGTAGTTGAAATCAAAGGGTGTCCATGGACGGGGCTCAAACACACCCAGCTTTAGGGCAAATCGGACACACAGGATGACTACTGTTAGAAGCGCTACTGTTGATCCTGGTCAAACAACAAAGTTAATTACAATTTATTCACGGGCAATATAAATTTTCACGTCTGGAATCTTTGAATTTCCCAGTGTTTCTTATTCATCTTTTTATAACAGTCTTCACTCAAACTTCAAGAAACTTGAAGTTTCTTTCCCCCAACATTAACAAGATTCCCAACCATAAATTTTATTGTGTGTGCTGTAACTCATTGCCTTCTAACCCTTGCTATACAGGTTATTTCTTTCGTTTGGCACATAAGTTTGGCATTTTAAAATTCCTCCATTTTGACCATAATAAATTATAAAATTTTTAGTGAAAAGCCAGGTTGTGAATCAAGTTTGTTCATCTTCAGAAGGTAGTGTAACCCCAAATCTACTGCAGATGAGATGGTCCTTTTCTCTTCAGGATTGGATTTGACATAGAAACAATATTAGAACTGGTTACTTTTCAACAAAAATTATACTACAAAGATCTAAGGCAAGGGTGGCTTGGCCAACTGAACTTTTTAAAATATTATTGATAAAATAAGCCATTATCTCAAATAACCATATCTTCAAATGACTATGCTTAATTTCAATTGATCATCAAGTAAAAAATGAATTTGGCACAAGAAGCTCCTATAAAATATCTGATCATCATACATACCTGCATATCCTATTTGAATAGCTAACCTAGTTAGTTTCGCCTGCAGAACAGATTGTTCTTTTCTGGCTGCCACTGCCTTTTCTGTTCCTTCTGACTTTTGAGAATCTTGTTGTGGGGGGACCACTTTACCATCTGGCAAAGGATGATTATTGCCTATACCAGATTCTTCATCTGATATCAAGAGAAATGAACAGAATAAGTGTTGGTTAAAATATTTATCATGTTAACCTGAAGAGCCACAGCAATACTCCTCTTGGTTATCAATATCAACTTTAAAAGCCGAACAGGTTTCAGTGAAGGTAAAACTACTATCATCCACATTTTACCTTCAGGTGTAACTTAACTAGTGCCATAATTTTAGGTAGAAAAGCGGCTACTTATAAGGGTTTAAATGTAGAAAATTTACTCCAGCGACTTATCAGTTGGAATTGGTACTTTCACAGACTGTAGGCTATGCAAAAAGTTTAGTTTAGAAAAACTCCCGCTTCCCTTTTTGTTCCAGATCCCTTCAAATATTCTTTTATCTGTTATTGGAAAATCGTTCTTGACCTCAATGTTTATCTCTATTATGGGCTGCGTTTGGAACTTTGCTGCCATATCCAACCTGAATATCCTTTGATTCATCTGATGGATCTTTGCTGCCATGTAGTCATAAGCATGTAGTCTATTGGATTCTGTGAATAGTGGAGGGATAATAAGGTTTCCAGAAATGTGTATTGCAGGAAGTTGGAATTTTCAATGGACATCCCTAGTTTTATGACTTCAAGTTCTGAAGTTTTGAACAACTGTGTGCCCACCCACTTCTATTCCCTTCCTCTTGTATTATGTAATGAAACTACTAATGTATTAAAGTATAATAATTTTACATATTTTCTATTAATCCTATTTGTGTTATGATTTGCTGATACTGTAGGTGATACAAACATGTTTTATAATTACATCAATATAAAAAGAAAAGGGATAACTAGATTTTTTCATGCTTGAAAATTCTTTCTGATCCTTATAGGGCAGTGCAGCTTATTTCAAATAAAATTTAATTTTTTATGTTAGTTATCATGTATGCTATCTACTTGAAATTATGGTACATAATTTTAATGACATGAATGAGATACTAGCTTTCTACATCAGACCTGCCAACTCCCCTGCTTTTGAACTGAGTTTTCTGCCTGTAATTCAAATCTCCAGCTTCATTTTTTTGATCGGATGCCTGATAATAATCCGAAAAACAGCCCAATAAAACTCCCAATCAACAAAATAGAGACTGGCGATTCAAAATCGAAGCCAGAAACTCCGGCCAAAAGCCGGAGAGTTGGCAGGTCTGCTACATTATCAAATAGTTTTAAATGCTAATTTAATTTTACTTTATTACCACATTGGGTTTGGCCTACATAAGATTCCTTAACTATGGAAAAGGAAGTTTTATTTGAATAACAGAAAGTTTTCACAGTCAGTCTAAAATTTGGAACAAATACATGGAAAATGCATATTTTTTTTTCTTCTAAAATTTTAATAGAGCAAGATATGGCCCTTCAGGAAACAAAGCATTCAAAAATGTTGATATGTGCATTAGGGTGTCTCAAAAAGTGCGTTTTTTTGGAAAAGTTTGAAAAGTGATCGGGCCGTTAGCTAAAAAGTTTCCTTTTGGTGTTAGAAGGTCAGTTGCAAAATTAAAACTAATTCTGTTCACTCTAACTATTGCCTCAACGAGAGCGAAATCTCTATAATGAGAGGCAAGCAACCTCTACCTCTAAAACACTTACGCATCGTAATGACCTTGAAAAACTGTCACTGTTGACCAAATTTTCAACTTAAAACATCAAACTTAGCAAATAAAAAGATTTGGATTTCATGGGAATACCCCAAAACCAGAGGTTAACATTCCAATAATGGCATTAAGATCCAAACGAAACGTTGAAAAAGTAATAAAAACAACTTCTGAAAGAAAACACTTAATTAGACATCTACTGCATGATAGTTAAAATTCTTTTTTCTACGGTATCATATTTTATTCGTATCTTGAATGTAAACATTCCATAACACCAGGGGAAAGTAGGAGTGGGTTGCTTCTCTGCGAGAGTGAGACATTAAGGTGTTTCAAAAGTCTATGGGGAATTCTTTTTGTAAAATTTCCCAGATACATTATTACCTGTAAATTTTCAGGTCTCTAGGACAACTTTTGATCCCCACGCCCTTCATAAGTAGGTTTCCCATGTTAAAGTATAGGGAAAATATTGAAAATATCGTCCTTTTTGGCTCTTTTCAATTTTATGAGCCTGAATGCACTCAATATCGAATTAAATCCCATACATCATCTTTGGGACATCATTGTCTCAAGATCCTATTGGAAAAACATTCAATAGAACCTACTGGGGGACGTTCCATGGGGGTTAAAAGCGCGCTTTGACCGAAAAAAGAGAATGCTCGCCGGCGCTTGCGGCGGGAGCTGGATGAAGGCCTCACATAGGGTTTTACTTCCCAAAACTGAGATACAAGACTATCAGATGATGCCAGCTGAAGTAAAATAGGAAAAATATTCAATAAAACCTCCATGTGAGGCCTTCATCCAGCTCCCGCCGGCGAGCGCCTGCGAGCATTCTCCTTTTTTGGTCAAAGCGAGCTTTTAACCCCCCATGGAACAACTTAACTTTGAATTTATTTCAAAGATTTGGATTGGATTACCTATAAGTTTCTTTAAAGTCTTTTACTGAATGGGAAAGCTTAGACGAATTCAAGTGGTGCCGAGATTTTTTCAACAACTTGGCGGTCACCTATAATGTCGCAGAGTTAGGAGTGGCCCTAAAGAGTATACCTCCCTAGATTGAAAACTGAAGCACAGAGGAAAAATCTCCAACAAACTGTCAATAAATATCGCGCTAAGTTTTCTAAGACAGATAAGACTACTTTAGGTCATGAATTTTAAAATTATCATGGAGCATAAACATAGAAAGTGTATATTTTAGTGCAGGGGTGGGCAATTGTTTTGTCTTGGGGGCCACTTTATTAAAGAAGAAGCTAACGGCGGGCCGCAGATTATGTAAAATGATTGCATTACCAAGTTAACTTAGCATTTTAAAAGTAGCATAATTAAGAAAAAAATGAAATAATAATGTGATGCTGTATCAAGCGCTAATCCAGCGTGGGTCCAAGAAGGGGGGCACTTTGACCATCACCTTTCTTTTAACACAAAATGTAAAAATATTGGGAATTTTCAAAAAAAAGTATCACCAAGATACCCTTGTGGTACCACTGAGGGGGGTATGGGGGTCCTCCCCCAGAAATTTTTTGAAATTTGGCTTGTAAAAGTAGGGTTTTCACTCATTTTGAGAACATTTTTGGGTCCAATGAGAAACACTGTCCCGAGTACCGCCCCTCTGAATCCGCCCCTGTACTATGTACAGTACAAACTGGATAATTTGAACTTAATTTCAATGATTTCTCTTGGTTCCTTCAACTTCATATTAACTGTTTTTAATTTTTCATCATTAAAAAATTATAATGACTACTGAATATGTTGAAGAAATAAAATTAAACGAGTTTTGCATAAAATGTAACCAATTTATCATGGTAATAAACACTGCACTAAAATCAAAGTAAATTAGAAATCTCAGAATCAAATCATCCAACTTACCCACAAAAAAAAAAGGTAATCCATTCTGAAGAAAATATCTCCACAATCTTAAGCAAAAATTAAATAGAACACGGACAAGAAAGACAAGGAATTCACAGTGACAAGTACGCGGCGCGTTAATGAAGTGAATGACCCCTGAAAATCCCAGACGGTGGAATGGGGATGTACTTGTGGATGAGGTAGGGAGGATCTCTGTCATGACATCAATAAATCGGAAATTATTTATGTTTTGAACCCCCTCTCTGTCTTTTCACGCGCGGCCTTTCCTCCCCTTTTTCTTTCTGCACCCACTCTGTGCAAGTGATCCTTGACCCACCACCTGCATCTGGAGGATTAATTTTCTTTGGTGGCGAGGGAAGAGGGGCCGAGACGACGTTACAAGAAGTGAAAGCAAGACCGAAATTGAGCTGATTCAAATGTGAACGATGCATGATAGAAAAAAATGTAAAACATTGAACTATCAAATTCAGAATTTTTCTTATTTTTCCGTATGTCTTGGCGGGCCACCGAATATCCCTTCGAGGGCCACATGCGGCCCGCGGGCCGCCATTTGCCCAGCCCTGTTTTAGTGCAATAAAAAACTGACATAATAAAGGCAGGTATTATATGAATATTATTATTACATTATCTCAATCCAAACAGTCTAAAAATGGCATAAAAAGGTAAGCAAAAGCAAGTAGTTGCGTAATAGGTCTCGTTATGAAGTAAAGCTAGAGCTGCAGCCTAGACCAGGCTTTTCTCGTAACTTCAACCGCTTTGAGGCAATAGTTAGGGTTGTACCACAACTTTAAAAATTTCAGGGAAGTTTATTGGTGCCAAAAGGAAACTTTTTGGGACACGGCCCGATAAGATTTCCAAAGTTCGAAAAAATGAGACACCCTAATGTGCATCTAAGAACCAGTTGAGCAGAATTTTCAATACTTTGGAATATATGGGTGTGCATAGCTCTCTAATATGAATTCGAGTTGACCAGTTAAGTAGATCAAAGAGGAATTTAAAAAAAAAATGTTATTTAACAAATGTGAACAGAAATTATTGAATACAACAGAAAATAAGAACAGAATATAATAACGTAATTAAGCTTATAAAGTGCAATAAAGAATCATAAAACCTTATAGTGACCCTTCCAATTCCTTAACTCAGTCAGTTATAAATCCAAGGAAAATTCTCATAATCTGTCCCAAAAAAACAAGCCAACTTCTTCAAAGATGGAAAAACTTAAGAATTTTTCCTTAACAAAGTTAGTTAAAATACACAATGTATGTAATATTTAACAAAACACAATAGTGAAAAATTTAAAAATAGAATTAAGATACAAATTGAAAAAGTGTATTCCATAAATTTGAATCACCCTGGAAACTTAAAATTTCTATAAATTCTTAGTCTAAGTTAAGAGTTTTGCCAAGCAGATATGAAAAATTGGAATGGATAAAATGAGATAGCTCTAGCTATGCAACCCAACATAATGATCTTCAATGATTATTTTGGAAGTAAGTTAAAACCAACTGATTCAGAGAAGCAAAAGCTGTCTCAGAAAATTGACCTTTAAAAATCTACAGAAAATTTAAATGAATCTTATGATATCAATCAGTCAAGAGAAATCCAAATAAGGAATAAAATATTTCCACTAAAGTAAAGAATGTGAAATAAGTATTATTGTTGATTGCATGAATACCTTTTATTAAATATCTAGCAAAAGGTTAAAAATTACATTTTGTAAACATAACATATAATTTGATTAAAATGTATGCTAAATTACTAGAGAAAGAATATTTTATAATTTATGTTACACATAAAGAACAGTTTATATGTTAATTATCTATATTGCAATCAAATATATCTATATTGATTAAATTGATTGAAAATATAGATATCTATATTGTGCAATCGAATGAAGGATATGATTATATTGAGTTTTTTTGGGTTTATTGAGTTATATTGGGTCTCTGAAGTCTGGACACAAGATCCTCTTATCTACATCGGATGTAACAGTTATAAAGAAAAAATTTTTAATATAGTAAATAAAGAGAAATAACTTTCATATGATACAATTTAGGTGCTGGTAGCAACAAGGAGCTAACACAACAACTTTATATTAGAGTAAGCTTAATGCTGCGAGTCTTTCAATTAAGTTTTGACTAGTGGGAAGTTTGCAAGAAAAGTTAACTTTCAACAGGCCTAATTCAGATCCGGGTACATATTTAATTTTTACCTTCTAACGATTCAGTTAAGAGATAATATAAATATATATGAAAGAAAAAATTTTACTCATTATTTTTACACTTTTATTTGCTTGAATTTCAAAAGGTAAAGGTCAATTTCCTTTAACTGGAGAAAAATATGGACTTAACTTTAACAGCTGACTAAGTCAAGATCTAAATACTGTAAATAAATTATCATATTTTTTCCACATTTAATTGCATTTTTCACATGTTATTATTCATAGTTATTTATATTACCTTTTTTATAACAAATGTAATTGTTACAGAAAAAATAATTCAATATTACACATGTCAAAATCTTGACTTAGTCTCAATATATAGCATTAAAAATTAAAAGAAAAAAATAAATACAGTTACTTGTCTGCAGAGGGTTCTCACTACAACATGTAAGCTGCAGGAAATAAAGTCATGCACAAAATAAATCATCAAAAACAGTCTGACGGTCATTCCTGCTACAGCCTCATGACTATTTCCAAGAAAATTGTAAGGATATATGAAACAAAAAAAACATGAAAAGTAATAAGCTAAACAAACTTATCTCCCATTGTGCTATGTACCAACAAAGACTACATGTTTTTCCCCCAGAAGGAAACACATAGCATTTTTAAAGCACAAGTCAAAAGTACGATTCTAACATTAAAAGTTAATCCTTTTACATATCATAGAGTAGTGAGTCAATTATCTTAACTCTTTCATATGGATCAGCATTACCATAGATTCTTCTAATAAACAAGTTAAAGGTAACTTGAACACGTACAAGTTCCTTTCAAAATTTACAACAGATACTTTCACGCAGGTTTTGATGGTACAATTGAATTGGTACATTTTCCCAGCAAACAGGAATGACCTAAACATGCAAGACTCTTTTCAAACTATCCACAACCTTCAAAAAAGTTATTTAAATCCATATTTTTAATAGGATTGTAGTAGCATAATAAAAAACTCAATGAAATAGGAAAGAATTTTTGGTCACAGAAAATATTCTCAGAGTAACTCCAATAATCTACCACAGGGGAAAATTGTTAAGCCTTGTGAGTAGAAGGACTTAAACAATAAATGTGGAAATGTTAGGATTTCTCTCTTTTACCTAACATTACATAAAAATATAAATTACCATTGTAATTGGTTGTGGATCAAGAGCCTTTGGTGCTAATGTGACATGAAAAGCAATCCGACATCTCACACATTCTTACGAATTGGGCATATGAAATCAATTCTTATCCTGATAGTTTGGAATTCAAAGAACTAGGTTTGGTTTGGTTTAGTTGTGGTTTTATGGCAAAAGAATCAAAGAACTAGAAGTATAATTTTTTACAGTTTATTTCTATGTTATAAAAAGTACTTAGTTAGCTTTTCTTAGGAAAATATACAGAAATTATCTTAAAACACCTTTAAAAACTATGTTTCAAATATTACTCGCTAGTAGAATTTAAACTTCATTCTCAGGGGTAACTAAATAATATTGGAAATACGGTTTAACAAAGTCTGGAAATTTTTACTGCATGATGGTCGAAGAAAAAGACTACTGAGTTTGATACATGCCATCAGTAAGAAAGGTGAAATGCCGGGACAAACATACAGGATGTAAGGTAGGTTCACCTGAAACGGATGCGGGGACAGTCAGGGGAGAACATTCCTGGGTGTTCTTAGCGTCATTGTGCCATGCTGTGGAGAACAAACAAACAAAAGGGATCTCGTAAGCAACAAATCATGCAACAAACAGCACTGGCATATTGGAGGACTTGCCCATAATGAATGATTTTTCCACAGTTAACTAATCCTAGTTAAAACATTGAAATGAAACAAATTCCCAAATCTAAGAGTGGAGTGTATTTAAAAAATTGAAATAGTGCTCAAGGAGGTACCAATTAGGTTTTCTATAAAAAAATTAACGATGAGTAATTTTCATTAGGATTTAAATAGCTGGGTTAAATGGATACTAAGACTAAAAAGTTGGGTCAGTGCAGTAACAAACATGCAACAGCTATCTAAACTGTAGTAATATAGTTAACTGTTAATAATCCATTTTAGAATGATTATTTTAAACAAACATATAGCCAATTAAAAACTAATCTCAAAGACTGTTGAGCAAACAACTCAACTATTATTGGGCAAAAAACTCCCCAATAACCAGTTAACAACAAGATGTATCTACCAACATTAACTACGGCACAATTGACTAACAATAACACAAAAACAAAACGACTACTGGGATATAAGTTCACGTGAACATCATTTACTCTAAATCAATGGTAAAAAGGTTTATAGTGCTTTTTTAAAAACATTAAACCAAATGTGTAAACCTCATGAACACTAAAAATTATAAATCTTATTGTAAAGCTGTGGCTAAGTTCTATAACACAAGCTTCAAAAATCCCCAATTATACTCTGTTCAATTTGAACTGACGCTTGAAAATATTTCCTTCCCCCACCACCGATCGGTGACCATAGCAACTATCCTCGTCAAAGTGACGAAGAAGGCATACTAATGGCTGCTCTAAGAGCGTAACTATGGTTACACTTCTGGGGAAAGCACCATTTCTCAAGCGCCAATTATAAATGAATAGAGTATAGTGCAAACCTTTTTTGAAAGAAATTATGATAACCTAGCTCTACCTAAAGATTCAGAGATTATTAAAGGTACTGAAACTATGAACATAAAAAACATTAAACAATCCAGGAAATTTCCAATCTGCACAGTATTCCATCTTATTTATTTCAACATAAAGCTAAGTTAAACAGTCTTTTTAGGTTGTAAGTACACGTCTTTTATGAACATTTTATGATTTTACAAATCTTACTGTCCTTATAGAGAAAGAGAATACGAGTCAAACAAAATTCAAAGTCCCTTAGTACAATAAAAAATTTTAAACAAAATAAAACTTTAAAATAAAATTCGTAGGAAGCTGCACAAAGTCTTTTACAAATTTAATGATAACCTTTAAAAAATTTACAACGAGATTGAGGTTAACAGAGTGTCATCTTGCTTTAATAATAAAAAGCATATAAACCTTTTCAAAATACAATAAAAGTTCAATATTATAAGTATTGCATTACATAGTCATACACATAATATTCACTACTCAAGAATAAAAATTAAGACTTGAAAATAAAAGTATAAAAAAGGCTAAAAGAGGAAGGGAAGAACCAAAAGGATTCAAAGTGCGCAGCGCTAGTAGCAAAAGATACAAGAGTGGTACTATATGTTTCTTTCCTAGCTCAATTAGTCTCAAAGCCCTAACCCTATACAAAAATTATCAAATTCAAACATTAACCTAAATTTCAGATATTTCAGTAAAACAAAGAAGTCGTATGTGAGATTTCTAACCTTAATTATTAGAATTTTAATCGTAAAAGTTGCAATTGAGACTTTAAATTTTTTTTTATGAAAGCGGATGATTAAAACCATATCGGAGAAACTTTGTCCGAAAAAAGGGGGTGTAAAAATTAAGTCTGCAAAGAAACTGGTCAAATTTTTGAATGCTCTACAAAAATATTGATAGGTGTATGGTTATGAATGTTCAGAAAAATTACCAGAAAACAGAAGTTAACTTAATAAACCCTTTAACCATTTCAGTCATAGCCATCAAGTTTTCCATAGGATCAATGGTAATCTTGGGCACCTTAGGTGTGAAAGGGTTGAGGGATTACCTTAAGTTTGAAAGGACCACCATTGATGAGGAATTATTCTCCTATGCTAGTATTAGATTAAACAAAAATATCCAAGGTAATATAACTCAGCCGGCTGCTTACATTCTTTAATTACAATACAATTTTTGCTAATGAAAATATTTCTGCTTGGCATATATTCTTCTATAAATGAATAGATTCTTTGGAGATAAAATACAAATGACATTGTTTTGGATTCCTTATATCAAAAATGTTCTGTACTAAAAAATATTTATTCTACAAAGAATCATACTTTCTTTGACTAAGTAGTTTAACAGATCCATGAAGCTTCTACAGGGGCACTAAATTCTGTTCTAATCGAAAGAAATGTGGAGACCTCTATCTAACTTGATTAAGCATTTACCACCACACAGAGGTGATGGAAGTTATGAAAAGCAGCAAGCTAACACACTTCCTGGAAACTTTTATTACTTTATATTTTTCCTACAAAAGGGTAAATGAATAAAAAACAATTTTTAAATTTTTAAAAATGATTGAAAAAAAATAATCCATTTACTGTCAACAATAATTTAGCCAATACTCTCCTTAATTTACAACTTTGATATCAAATTAACAAATAAGGTTGAATCCACATCATATTTAAACAAAGTAAAATAAACTGTTATTAAAGCAAGAGAAAATAGTTCAACCATAATATATTTTGTGGCAATTTGTAATATCACCCATGAATGTGTGTGAGCAGTATTTCTTTGGGATAAACTTTAATCTTTTTTCTTAATTTTACTTAAAATATCTTTCATTTTTTCCAACAACTACTTCATAAGTTATGCCTTAATATTATTGATGTTTTTTTTATTTATTTATTCCTTATCATTATACAAGAGACCATTATGTTAAAATATTCCGATTAAAATTACTCATTTTTTTATTCTTAAAATGTATTTTCCATAGTACATTTCAATGAATTCGTTGGTAGAAAAAATGCTGCATCGAGATTAGTAAATCAGTTTAATAACAAGTTAAGGCACCATTTCCACTTATCTAGTGCAATACAGAAATTCAGTGAGACCAGTGGATGAATTTTAAAACAAAAGCGATGTCATCTTGAGCTGCCTTGAGACCAATTGGTCTTGCTAGATTGCTTTACTAAAACAGATCAGGATAAACGGAAACACCTAATACAAATTATACCTCCCAAAAATTCAAATATTTTAATATATACAGTTACTAGTTGCAAATTTTGTTCAGGTATTTGATTGCTACCATGATTCTCATTAATGAAAAAGGCTAAGTTAAGATCACAGAGTTAGGGTAAATTTGTACCTCATGTCAGAATACACCGCTATCTTAAATTGGAGAAGCAGGAGGTATGAACCTTAGCTTTCTTTAAGCAATCCAACTCAAAAAAGTGTTAAAAACAATCCCACTAAAATTTTTTCTTTACCTTAAATGTCTTACCAGAACAAGAAACTGTCAAAAGTGTTAGTTTTACCTATTCACAAAATAATTTAAGGTATTATCTTTTACAAATTGAAATACTTCAGAGAAAACAAATAAGCATCACTGCAGAAGCTGAATTAGAAATACAAACCACCACCAAAGAGTTTCCAGGAAATGTGAAAATAAGAAAGAGAAATAGGAGAAGCATCCCAAAAAGCAGAGAAAGCCAAGATGACAAAGAAATGTTCTATTCACCTGCTGAGGGGTCTTTCTTCTTTTTGCGGGCTTTTTTCGCTTCTGCGCCACACAATAGAGGGAGGGAGAAGAAAACGAATTAGAAGAATCACTCAACACAACTGACTTTTACAAAAACAAGAGAAAACACATTGCCCAAAGAGTTTTGCCAGCTTTCATTGAATGCCAGGGTATTTAAGTTCCTAGGTAAGTTAGGTATAAATTACAGCAGGTTCAAAATCAGGCTATCTAGATGACAGGTTTGACCTAGTGAGCTTAGGTCCAAGTTCTTATTGATGTATTGCAAAAGTATTAATGTAATAAAAGAAGTTAAAATTTAAAACTTTTATAAAAAAGATAAGGACATGAAGATAATTATCGAGCTCTTTGGACAGATGTGCATTCCTGAAACTGAAAACCCAAACAGAACCTCAACCAAATCGAACTGAAAAAAGGACTCAAAGCATAACATGTCAGGCCTTCTTTTGAGGCTTTGTTAGTAGTTAGTAGAGGGGCACCTTTGCGCATTTTCTTGCGATGCTGTTCATCATGTGACTTGGCTTGACCAAGCAGGGTAAAGATAATTCCTGCTTGGGAGGTAACACCTACAGCAGTCACTAACATGCGCCCACTTCCTTCCATTATATGTGTACCTAAAACATAAAAGACAACTAAGTGATTTCATTTGTTAAAGCATCATGTTTAAGATAGTTACTCTAAAATTTGTAAAGCAGAGGTAAGCAATTGTTTTGGCTCTGGGGACCACTTCATATGATAGGAGGTTAACAGGGGGCTGGACTTTTAAAAATTACCAGCATTAATACATTTACCAGCTAAGTTTGAATTTCAGGAAAAGCATAAGGTGAATGGCACAAGCTGCAGGTGCATAGCTAGACCTTTGTTTCCGGGCGGGAGGGCTCAATTACCAATACAGCCATCTCTCAAGCACAGATAAAAGTTACGTGAGACTTAAGGACAATCGAGACACTTGCAGCAATAATCCATGCAAACTCCCATGTTAGGATCTCATTGCAGCAAGTGAAGGATTTGAATCTTAATGCACTAAATTTTAAAGGTTTGAGGATAATATCAAATCCTAGAAAATATTGTAGGTCTGGGAGCCCCTAAAAAATGTTTTTTTAGCTCTTAAAGTAATGACTAAACTCATTTTTGGACATATGAATGCTGTTAGGTCATCAAAAGGATTAGTGATCATCAAAAAACCAGGCTAACGCCCTAACACAAGGAACTAGTGGTTTGATTGGATCAATTTGCTCCAGAGACTAGTTAAACACAAAATGTGTTAAACCACTAAACATAAAAAAAGAAAGTGTTCTGCACCTCTTTACATTTTTCTTAAGGTAGAACATATTTGGATACTTCATAGACAAAACATTTCTTAATCTCATCCTTCTATTCAAAAAATTATTGAAATTTTCGTACTTGACTGTTTTCTCCAGTAATTCAAGTATTCCAGCCTATTTTTATAGCTTAACCCTTTTAGTCCTGACTACCCTAAAAATTTTCTAAAGCATTCATTCAATGGCAGTCTAGGAATGAGAGGGTTAACTCTATTTTTAAGGATTTGGTAATGAAAATGAGATTGCAAGTTATGACTAACTTTAAGAATAACATTTACAAACCGATAAACCAGAAAATGTGCTTTAGAAATATTTCTCACCCGAGAGTAGAATAGGATCTATGTCCACCCCCTTCTTGACATGGTCCGACTCCCCAGTAAGGGAGCTCTCATCCATCTTCAAGTCATTACTCTGGATTATAATGCCATCAGCAGGCAAAAGGTCTCCTGCAAAGGAAGAAATCAAATCAATAATAATCTTATTTGATGGGATAAAATGTGTGTGCCAATATCCTCATAAGGTGCCCATCAGACTTGGATAAAATCAAAAAATACTTTAAATATTGTTTTAGGGTTAAGATTATTCTTATCAATCTAGAAAACAAACTCTTGATAAGTTCAACACATTTTGACCAACTGAATTTCTATTTTGAAAGATTAACCATACGAGCACAAGAGTATGTGAACCCTCAGAAAAATGTAGAGCTATAATCAAAATGATTACATTGTGTCTGTATGTTGTAAGTAGCTTTTCATCAATCAAAACTTTATTGGACACTATGACATGCAATCATTACGTAGAGTAGTCACTTACCATACTTGACAAGGCACACATCCCCCACTACCAGCTCTGACACTGGTACCTGTAAGAGCTCTCCTGCCCGTAGAGTGGCAAAGAGATGCTCGCTCTCAATTCGGTTCTGAAGACCTCGGAACTGCCGCTCCTTACTCCAGTCGTTACCAGCGGTCACTAAAACAACAGTCACTACAGACACCAAAATAGCAGCCCCTTCTATCCAGCCGGCGTCCACTTCCCCTTCATCCGCAAGACCACCTAGGAAGGACATGCATTGTTTTGAAATGCATGACTCAGCAGAAGTTATACAATCAACCTTAGTTGACTAAAGTTGCCAGACACAAAACAATATTAGATATGTTAGCTATAAAAAATAAGCTCAAAAAATATTAGAGTGATCAGTTAAATACTAATTAAAACATAGAAAAATTAATTTAAAGATCAATTTTACACATTATAATTTTTCAATGCCAATATAGCTGAAGTGTTATCACACTAAACTAATTTACAGATTATTTAAGTGTTTTAATTAAAAACTTTGCAACATTAGTTATGAATTAAAGATGTTAAAAAGTAATCGCTAGTTTCTCTAAACCAGTGGTACTCAACCTTTTTTGCTCTGTGGGCCAAGTCAGCTATTTTAACTTTGCTACAACCACAGCGGATTTTGTTGCGAGCGCTTGAAGCAAAACATTGACAATCATGTATGTTTTAAGAAAAGTTTAATTACTATACAAGTACTATTATTATGAGGTGATAACTGGGTCATTCTTTAAGGGTTGCCAGGCTGCAGGTTGAGTATCGGTGCTCTAGACTATTTAAGCTTTGAACTAATTAGTCATTTTTCCAACTTATACTACAAACCGTTTTCTTTAGAATTTTCAACTTCAAGCATTGTTTCTTCAACTTTTTGAAAACTTATAGAGTTAGAAGAGATGCACTTTTATGGCTTTAAGATCCTTGATTTACTATCCATTGCATTGGTAGAAAGTAATCAAACTTTATAAAAGAAAAAAGGCTTTCACGGCCGGATCTATGTAGATAAAATGAAGGTTCGGGGTTATTATGCCGTGGTCTAATATTATTAAAAGTGACTCCCAACGTTTTGCCGGCATCTTCGGCTGGCCCTTGCCCTTGAAATTGCCCTTGCCCCCCCATTATTGCCCTTGAAAATGCCAGCCGAAGATGCCGGTGAAACGTTGGGAGTCACTTTTAATAATATTAGACCACGGCATAATAACCCGGAACCTATTTTATCTAATCAAACTTTGGTCATCAATCTTTTTTTATAAAAAAAGCTTGCCTAATACTTTTGAAACCAGTGATTTAATTTATTAGTAAATTCCAAAACTTTAAATTTTTGATTCCCGATAAGAGATAAGAAAAATAACGTGATATGAATTTATAAAAGTAGGAAAATTGGAGAAAAAAAACATTCAATGATACAAAAAAAAACTATTTTGTAAGGAAAAGTCACCTATGTGCAGTTCTGGAGGTGGTCTGTAAAATGCTAGGCCTAAAGAGACTGCTGCTGCCACAATGAGGATGAGGAGTGTAACATCATGCAGGGCCTCCCACACCAGGGCCAGGAATGTTTTAGGTGGGTTCGGGGGGATGAGATTGGCACCAAACCTAGAGCGGCGCTCTTCTAAGTCTGTTGCACTGCCACTCAGGCCTGCAAAAGAAACCATATCAATCAAAAGGCACACAAATTATTACCTCAATGATCAACTGCAGTGCCAAATTGGTCTTCATACATCATAAGCTAGCGGTTTTTTACAAGCACAAACTAATACTTTCATTAGTAAGGATTTAGTAGTTTGTAAGCCCATTCTTTTACTTTTGGTGTTAAAAACAACTCTGGCCCACCTACAAAAACTCTAATAATTTTGTAAGAATTCCATTAGAAAAGTGAACTTTAGAAAGATCCTATTAATGTTTAGGGAAATTTCGGAAGCTTTCTAAAAATAATTGATTTCAGTCCTCTTAATTGTCAAGTTAAATTAATGTCCGGAATATATTTCAAAACCCTTTTAAGATAATTACTTTCTCCCCAAAGTCTCCACTTTTGGTTAATTATTAACACTACCAAGTCCAAGAGGCTAATTAAAATGTAATTAAAAAATACAAACTTAATTTTCTTCACACAAAGTATTTTTTGATTTCATTCAAAAATATTAATAATGAATCAAAGAACGATTTTGTGCCAAGAGAAACAGCTTTGCACCTGTAGAAAAACGAAGGCCAAACTGGCCAACAAAAAAACCTGTCTGCAACAAAACTAAAAGCACTACCGTCTGTTGGTGATGTGCAGAGCTTGTTGCAGAGGGCATGCACTCCCCCATAACGCTCCTGGATCTGCATGGACGCCTCTTGGCCTCGCAGCTCCATCAGCTCACGGAGCTCTCTCTGATCCACCCCGTACTCACTCATCCTGAAGAGAAAGACACAACTTACTGCAACAATGCCTATATGCACAGGCACACTGATAAGAAAAAAATTAAAAACTTTCTAAAATACTGGACTAATCTTAGACATAAATCAATACTGAATACTCTCTTCCACATTTTTTTAAATCAATTCAATATGAGTTAAAGTTTTCACCACTTTAAACTTTTACAAAAATATAGTTTGAATAATTTTTTATTAGATATGTTAAATGTTAACCTTAAAAAACCAGTCAACTTAGAGATTAAATAATCTCATGCCAGACTTACGACCATATTCACATCCTAACTTATGTTTTTAACAAAAATAATAGTCTTTTCAAGCTATACTTTTTACCGCCATGATAGTTTCATTGATGTCTGAAATTATAACTTCTTGAGCAAGCCCCATAATCTACTAAGGGGCCATCCATAAATTACGTGAGGCGTTTTTTCCAAAATCTGGACCCCCCCTCCCCCAAGTGAGAGATTTACCTACAACTTTTTTAAAAATAATTTGCAATATCTTATCTGTGTGTCTTTGCAATATCTTTCTCATACTTAAAAAAAGAAAATCATATAATTTCTAACTTAAAAAGTTGACGTGAGATTTTAATCGACCCCCCCTCCCCCCTTGGTGAGATTTGGTGAGATTTTTCCAAACCCCTCCCCCCCTTTTTGACCTCACGTAATTTATGGATGACCCCTAAGAGAGATAATATTTATCGCCAAATAAATTCAAATCATTCAAATAGTAAATCGGTTTGTCCGCAACAACCAGCAAACAAGGAGAAGCCGCCTTTACAGGCCAAGTCGCGGATAATTATATAGATAGATCGGTCCTGAAATAATGTAAAAATCAACCCTATAACCTGAAAAATGTGAAAGACTACGCGAATGTTTTTCCTGTAATAATTAAGCTAATTCAAACTCAGTGAAAGGATCGTTTTTATGAGTTATGAAAAGACTTTTCATAAATTTTAAATTTTGGATGGGAGTGTTCTAATGCGGCGGAATTTTACGAAAGAGCCACAAAACGAGCCCAATTTTTGGCTGAATCGACCGTTGTTTTGTGATTATTGCCTATGTATTTTTTTCCGGTCGATTTAAGAAATCAATGACAATGGTAAACTTCACCTCGAAATCAGACAGCCCAATTTTTTCGGTAAAGGTATGTAAAAAAAGTACAGTAAAGTTCATCAGGCAAAATAGTTTCAGAATCGCACTCCTGAATGGACAATTTGGAAACATAAGACAACAGACTATCTACAAAATAAGGATAAGGAGAGTGAACCATTTATCATTAAAAAGACATCTAGTTAATTTAATATTTAATTTTATTAATGTTTAAATTAAGCAGATGGTCTTCAAGATCCTTGGTTTTTAGATGGTTCAGAAAAATTTCGTTGGTAATTCGTGATTTTCATATGGTATCGATGTCGCCCGAGTCTGTGATGAAAAAATAATGCATGACAAATTTAACAAGATTTGAAAATATTTAGAGGTTGCACACTTTTGTCATTTTTGTAACACTAAACTGTCAGGTACGACCCTTAAATTTTATTCAAATTTGTAAAAATTTGGCGTGTGTTATTTTTTATCACATAGACTCGGCACGGTATCGAAAATCACACCTTTGGAAAATAAATGAAACATCCAAATGTCAGGTGATACCAAACGCCCTAGCTTGAAGGGTGTAGAATTAAACCTTACAAAAGAGAAATTAGTAGGTAGGTACTAAAACTCCTTTAGCTCTCAAATTATTTACTTCAATTTGCATTCCATTTCTGAAAGAGAAATTCTAGTTTGCTAGAGGAGATCGACTTACTTGTCTGTTTAGATCAAAACTAGTTCTTATCAGAGATTCATTTTTACATCATCAGTAGCTCCTTAAACCTAAAAGTTAAAAAAATGCATATTAATAAATTGCGATAACAAAATAAGTCACTTTCGGATTAACCGGGTGCAAGCACATAGCGCAAGCATCGATTTTTATGCTATATCTCCAAAAATAATCAAATATCAAAATATAACACCATTAAAATATCTCGACTAACAGTGTTTCATTTTTTCTTATATTTTTATTGTGTAAATAATAGAACGTTGACAATATAGTTCGATTGGAGATATTTGATTGATATAAGAGATTTGCCTCTATAATATTAGTTACATAACACTGGGGAACAATTTTAACATAATTTCCGTTGAGTTCGATTTTTTGCTGTATTAGAGTTCAATGGGCACACTGATTATAAAACTGTTGTTAGTTTTCTTCTACCACGTCAACGCGCCAGTCTTCCGAACCCTTCCGCGGGTGCTTCGGGGACGCTAACACCTCAACCACTATTAGTAAAAATCATTTCTGCCTATTTTCATTAAATTTGGGTCCTTGGGGAAGGGTTAAGACCTTTTAAAGAGGAATTGCATAAAAAATAAAAGAAAAAATATAGTAAAATAACCTCTATCATTTTTAACGTTTTTTGTGCATTTTTGGGGGGTAATTACCCCTTAAACCTATCCATTTTTTACAAATTTTCATATTTTAGACACTTGAACATTTCTTGTCCTCTAGCGTGTAATTTATAGACTAAAGTAATGGTTTTTTACCCTGAAAATCGAGTTCAAAGTTATTCATTTTGCTTTTTATGCACATTTTGGGGGTACCCTGTATCTTAAAAAAGTTGACGTGATAGACAAAAATTACAGTTACTTTTGGATTTAGGGGCTAAAAGTTATTAAAAAACAAGGCAGTTCTAAGTCAACGAAATTGCTGTTCCCCAGTGTAATTATACAACCAACCTATGGTTTTCGAGAAAATCGCAGCAGAAAAAGGTACGATGTCACATCCGGTTCGCACTACAAAGGTTTTTGTAAAACGTAAATATATTTGTTAGGATGTTAGCAGACAAACGGTAGTATTCTGTGCTACTTGATCATCGGTTAACCACCAATCAAAGAAGGAATCGCCGACTCTGATTGGTGGAATCCTACTTTGATTGCTGTTTAACCGCTGATCAGAAAGCACGGAATGTTTTAATCGAATATAAAGTCACATTTTTTGAAAAATCATCAACATCGTTGAGGTATATTTCTACGGGAACTTTTTATGCACTCCATGCAAGTAATATTTCGGTGAGTTGTTGAAAGAAACATATTCTGGATTGAATGAGAGAAAATAATTAGGGTGGGTTGGGGTAAAATGGGTCACTTTTAAGGTACTTTCACACATTCTAAGTTTTATTTCTTAAAAACTATTACTTTTTAAGGATTTTTTTCAATTGGTTCTTAACATTACAATTCTTCAGAACATTTTCATCTATTTTTATTAAATATTTTTAGTTATAAGTTGGTTAAACTTAGCATCAAAATAATGACCTATTTTACCCCAACTTGGATTAAACTTGGGGTAAAATGGGTCTCATTGCAACGATCTGAAAAATTTGTTTTAAGTTGTACTTTAATGAAATTGTATCCGAAGTCCGAAGTTAATGAACATTGTTCAAATGTAGCAATTAAAATACTTCATTTGAATAAAAAATAAACTTGTATGACAGTTCAATGTATATTTGAAGGAAATAAGTTAAAAACATTGTTTTTACTTAATACAGAAGGCCTCCTAACTATGACCCATTTTACCCCAAGTACAAAATATTGTTATAAAAGATAAAATATTTTATATTTTTCTAAGCTGATTGGCTTGAAATGTCTCTCGGTCTTTCTTTTATGGAAAAATATTACAAAAGTCTGCTGTAATTTGTTACAATATATAGATATTTTGGAAGTTAGTAAACCCTGTTTTTTTCGACAACGCCATTTACCGTTCAAACAAAATATTTTTTCAGTTCTTAAATTCATGAATCTAAATTTTTGACAGTCGGAAAATGTTGCTAACATGTAAAAGATTATGATACAAAAAAATGAGCGAAAATATTTCAATTTAAATTTAACTTATATCGAGTTAATTAAAACTGACCCATTTTACCCCAAGACCCATTTTACCCCAACCCACCCTACACATTTTCTCCATCCCCTCATTGATGATCCCCTCGTCTTGACAACTTGACATTGTATCAAGACCTGATAAACGAAGAAACACGATGCAATTTTTTTACACTAAGTCATCTTTAAGAGTGAGTGTTTTCTTTAAATCAAAATATTTATTTCAAATATTCAATGAGTTGTTATCCAGTTTGGTATAAATTAAACACGTGTTTTCATTAACTTTATCCAGTATCACCAATTTGTAATCTTATATTAGAGTAATATTCATCAAAGAATGCAAAGGTGAAATATTAAGAATCCTCTTCATAACGGCATAAGCATTTGAGCGAAATATTTCTCTTGAAAGGAACATATTAAAATTACTTTAATTGAGGTTCTAGTTCTTAATGATGTCCTTAAAGTGAGCTCACCTGGTTGGCTTTTAATGACTTTTAAAGAAGCTTTTTTTGTCGCTTCCTATTATGCCAGGTCAGTGTTCAGAGGGCAATTAGGTTTGGTCCTTTTTACAGGAGGGGATAATAACTTGAAATACGCCGACGAGAAGTTCTATGGTTCTTTGAAGGAATTTTCAAAGCAATTTTATTGAAGACTAGCATGCAGGAATCAAGCCTGCATATTTAACAAAAAGTGAAAGAGAACGAATGCGTTTGACGATAACACAATAGGACATTAGTCTCAAAATAATTGGTACTAGGAAGTTATAAGAATAAGATTAAATATAAAAATCAAAGAATGGCTTTATTTTGACCACTTACCCACAGCTCAAATGATTACTGACAACCATAGAGATCTAATTATTAATATAACTATTATCAGATCCTAAAATAATAATCTACTCATTTTTTATTTTAGGATCTAATACTAATATTAGTTATTAGATCTCTATGGTTGTCAGTCATCATTTAAGCTGTGGGTAAACATGGCAGATGGAGGACTCTTTCTAAAGCTGTACCGAAATTTACACTCTGTGACATAAGGTTGATCCTGATGCTTTCAGTAGGTCACTAGAATGCAGTGCATAAAATTGAATCGTGAATAGGATTGATACAGATACTTGGGGATTACATTTACAAAAGAGGCTGGAAAAACATCACAGAGGGTTCCCAAAAACACGACACGGTTTCACAACGACACACAGTAGGAACCAAACCTCAAATTAAGAATAACATTTCCAAACAACATTAATTAAAACATGAATCAAATAATTTTTAAATAACTTACAAATCTCCGAATAGTCTTAAAAAATGCGCAATAAACATAGTTTTCCCCTATCGCGTATAGTTTTTATAATCTCAAAAGTTAATACTAACTACTTTAGTTTAGCTGTAGAACTTTTTGCAACAAAACCTATTTGAATAAATCATGAATCCTTGCTTCAACAGTGTTTACAATAGATCGATGCCACTTCCACAAAACAAATTCAATTGTACGATGTAAGAAATCACTAAATCTTTTTCAGAATAAGTAAGGTACAAGATACTTTTTTTTAATAAAATAGTGTAAGGTTTCATTTTTGATTTTTTGCCGTCTAAATAAATCTTTAAATTAAGTATTTATGAAAGTAAAAATTTAAAGGAACTCAAGAAGATTTTAAAAAATTTATTTTAAACAATGCAACCGGAAGTTGACCAAAGACCCCAAACACTTCCGGTGTATATTCTATAACGTCCTATACCATTAAAGAAATATTATTTCCGATTTGAACTACAATCGAAAATCTTTGTGGTCTTTGTGACGTTACACAGCTGAACTCGTCTATAAAGCCATTAAGCCATTTGGAAACAAAAGCCACACCTTGAGAAAAGCGACAAAAGTAACCAGGTCATTCAATCTATTCATATTCACCTATTCCAATCTCATGAATAGGGGAAAGTTCAAGCATTCATCAACCCAGTCGCACCGCCTTCCAAATAAGCGATACTTTATCAATTAAGTGACAGCAGAGATGCAAGAGAAAGGAATGCTCTAAGAAACTTACCCAATACGTTGAACGGAAGGAATAAACCAGTTTTTCACCTTTATCGAGAATATCACGAAAAGAGCAAATTAAATATTATGTTAATGAAAGGGCATTCCGTTAAATACGGGGTGTTTTTATCAAAAATTAAAACTAATAAAAACTATAAAACTAATCAGTTCATCAAATAAAGATTGCACAAACGAATGAACGCACGAACTCTCAACGCTACGCAGGTATTAGCAAAAAAGTAAAGTACACAGGCAGGAATTGGTAGTCTTCCTAAATCATTTAAGAGGACTTCGTGAGCCTTTTCACTTATCATGACACAACTTTCGGTCTTTTTCATGCTCTTTACCTTCACTTTTATAACTGAGAAAGTTCAAAACGGCTCTTACTCGGCTGGTTGTTTTCGTTTCTTAATTTAAGTGCAAATCGGGCAAAAAATCGCTTTCAATAGTGTTTTCACCCCTTTTTATAAGCCCCACCTTTGGCTAACTCTCTCCCAAAACTTAGGGGGGGGGGACGAGAAACCCCCTACCCCCTGTTGTCACGTCTCTGCCTGTGGCACTAGATGTTTTATTGGAAAACCGGTATACACCCCAGCCCAGATAGCGTCAGAGAAGACACGCATTCCCACACCGGGCACTAAAACAAAAATCACGGATGAAGGATGATTCAACTGTTTATTAAAAAAAGCGCGAATCAGAAAGAGAGAGAGAGAGAAGCAGCACTCTTCCCATCCAGAAATGATGTTTCGGAGCGCACTTCGGAGGCTCGCATCCGGAGGGAATTCTCTCACAAGACTCGCGCGCTATTTTTAGAACCTTCTTCCATCTGCTCTGCGAACAATAACAGAAGGGAGGAAGAGGAGGAGGAAACGGTCGAAAAGCCCCATTGGGGTCGAAGACATGGCTAGGGATTCGCTAGGTGGGGCTGACAGCGTGCGATTTTCCAGAGTTTACTTTTCTCGATTTAATAGTTCGCTACTGAATCGCTTTACCCGATTCTTTACTGACTGAGAGAGAGATGAGGGAATCCAGAAAATAGATCCCAGCGTACCTGTGCGGCTTTTAGCCACGGATGTTTAACAGCTTCTTGTAAAGACTGTAGATTGACTTCAGATCTACTTTATTCTCTTTTATCTCTTTATTCAAATTACTTGAAATTCATTTAAATTACTTGAACTTTATAGTGGTGAATGTGGTCTCCACAATCTTACAAAAGGGTCGCGCCCAATAGACCGAAATCCATCAGACCGAAGCGCCTCTTTCCCAACCGCCACCTCACCGAAAGACAACTTGCTCGAACGGAACTTTTGACCGAACGAGGCGTTTGACCGACAGGACTTTTGACCGAACGGGTTGTTTGACTGACAGGACTTTTGACCGAACGGGGCGTTTGACCGACAGGACTTATGATCGAACGGGACATTTGTTCCTGACAACTCATTTTGGTCTCTAATTTTTAATACGGGCATTCTGTTTCAGTTTTGAGGCTTTAAAACAGTTTTCTACCATGCGTTTACTATAGGAAAAAACACGGGGGCATTAGTGCCTAGCGTCAATTTTTAGGGACAATTTTTAATTTTGGTGTAAAAATTATAATTTTAACCTGTTTTTTTTCACCATTTTTCAAGTTGTTTTGGGGCTATTTAACATGTTTTTACCAAATATTTAAGAAAAATAAAAAGTTGGTCATTAATGGGTTTAAAAGTCTGTAAATTGCAAATAATATGAAAATTTCATTTTTATTAAGATATATAGGGCAATTCAATAAAAAAATGTGCTCCAGTGTGATAATTTATGTTGAAAACAAAATGTATAAAATATAATAAAATCTTTTTGTGCATTGAACTATAAAAACTAGTTCTGTTTAAAAAATCTAATGTAGAATCTCTCAAAATTTTTAATATTTAATTTATTCAAAATTATCTCCCGATTCCTAAAATAAGCTTCTTTTCCCACAAAAAATTTTTCAGTTAATTACGAAATATTTTATTACAGAAAGCGCCTAACAGAGTGACGTCACGCGTGCCTCTTGTAAATGTGGAAAACACCGTTTTCATTGAAACACTAGGGAACTTAGTCTTTCAAAGCGGAATGATAGTATTTAGGCACGTCCCGTTCGGTCTAAAGTCCTGTCGGTCAAACGTCCCGTTCGGTCAAAGGTCCCGTTCGGTCAAAAGTCCGTTCGGTCAAAAGTCCGTTCGGTCAAACGCCCCGTCAAAAGTCCCGTTCGAGCAAGTTGTCTTTCGGTGAGTTGGCGGTCGGGAAAAAGGCGCTTCGGTCTGATGGATTTCGGTCTATCGAGACACACCCCTTACAAAGCAGTATTTGCAGAGAATGAAAATGATTGTAAAATACAGTGAGACTGCTAAAAATTCTGAGTTATAGAGGTCATCGAAGAATGGGTCTTCAAAAATGAATTGAGATAGTTGTGCCTTTTATGCGGCGTAGTACCGAGCTAGTGCTTGACAACGAACCTACTACTAGGGGCGTCCGGAGTTTGCTTTGAATCCCAGATTAATTCAATCAGATATTTATGTTCATGTCCCTGGGTTAGGAACAGAATGGAAAGAAAGGAGCCCCTCTGTAACAAGAGGCAGTGCAAGCAAATGTGTGTGTGTGTGGTACGGTATGGGCATAGGGCAATTATAGTACTTAACCTCCGTTATTTCGGTCCACGGGGCTTGATACGGATGCTTAGAGGATATTCTCGAAATACGTTAATGCCTGTTATTTTAAAAATTAGTTTTCCCAGTAAGGAAGAGAAAGAAAACAGTTACTGAACATAACTAATCCCATACAAAATAAAATAAAGGAAACAGCATGAATCTCGTGAAATTCTTCCACCAAATGAATGGTTTTGCGAACGAGGCTGGTAATAGAGAAGCACACCGAAAGCTAAAGGTTAACTAGTATGAATAAGAATAGTACGGAAAGAATAGGAATGCTGTGTCGTAACAACCAAGTCTTTTAAATTCAATTCATTCGTTCCACGCATCAATGCTGACATTGACCTTAATGAATAGTCATCAACACAAAATGGGAACAAAAGAATCAAAGGCATTGAGAAATAAATTAACTCGTGGAACTTTAAAATAAAACCACACAAAACTAGGTAATTTTGTGCCGATTCTACTTTTTACGATGTGTCGGCGAGTCAGTGAACTCTGCTTTTCACAACATGAAAGAATACATTTTCTAGGTTGGTGACTCTTTTAAAATGCTTTATCTCAATTTATAAAACATATTTTAACTCTTAAAATCTAATTAATTTGTTTTTTAGGATTTCAATTTTAACAAACACGTTTTTGCAACACAGATAAATTACTTAAATGTGGAAAGAAATAGCGAAATTTCAGATGCATGAAGTCTATGTCTAGGAACATCAGCTGAGAGAACGAGTGCAATATGACACAATACTTATTTCAGTGTGATAAGTGTTAATGGGGGTATTCGTTACAAATGAATGCTACTGACACAACCACCTGTTGAACCAGGAAGTAACCTACCTCACAGGGTTAGTTTAGTTAGAAATTGTCAATTTAATGAGATCCGTATTTTACGACAAACCAGAGTAAAAATAATGGATGGTATTCCTAAAAATCTCGTTAAGTATCGCAGAAAGCTTTTTAGCCAAAATGATAAAGTTGCTACGAAAGAGGTATAGATGCTCGCGTTGAGTTTGAAATGATTTCTTTCCAAACCGGTGAACCATGAAGCGTGGCCCGAAACCAGACCGCATAATTAAGGCTTTGCATATCGACAGTAACTAAGCAAGGGAAGCTCTAACCCTGTTTGTAAATAAAATAATAGTTTAATTATACAGTGAAATCCCGTTACAAAGAATACCGATACAACGAAAAATCCCGTTATTACGAAAGTCCTAAAAGTCCCCAGCCGTTTTTATTTGAATTATCGAAATACCGTTACAACGAAGAAACTTTAGAACTTCGCTATAACGGGATTTTACTGTATTAATAGGATCTTTGACCATTTTGACCACTATTCAAAATTACATATACCATCCGATCTACCAGATCTAAAAAAAGTTAATACAAGTCAGAGGTACTCCTCAAAATATCTATCTAAGGGTTCAAGATATAGCAAATAAATTAACCAACTATTAAATTGAACTTAATCCCTATTCATAAATTAAGTGGAAATAAAATGCAAGGGAAATGAGAATGTCCCGCAAATAATTGATTACTCGGGTAGTCTCTTTTTGAAAGAATTTTTGACATCGTCACGAAAGGCAGACTTCTTGTAAAAAAATTATACGCCAATAAAAAACTATTTCACCTTACGTCTACCTACATATTGATAAATTTTAAAAATCTGCGCAGTTGACAACATCGAACGTTTTTCTGGAGAAATGACCAACATTCTATCCTTCAATCTTTAAAGTGATAAAGGAAGAATGACAGGGAATGAAACAAGTCAGGACATCTCCCCCGACAATGTCATTATTACTTGCCCGTGCAGGATCCACTTGAAGTTTTTTTTTAAAAAAAGTCCCGCTCTCCCCTCTGTTAGCTTAACAATTTATAAGAGAGACGCGAAGCTAACCTAAGTAAGTCTCCGCTAAAGCGTTTATGAGTAAAAGCGACAGCGAAAAGATTCGATTATCGGTTCCAAATCCCATCAGGAGCGCAGGAATTTTTAATCCAAATCTGCCTCTGCTCTTTTCCGCGAGAAAATCGAACGGATTAGGATTTTTAAGGATTTTTTTTTGAGGAGGTGGCAAAAGAGCGAAGATGGAAGAACTCTTCGGCATCTTTTGGATCGAATATTGCTAAATCAATGGGGATTAGCAGCACAGTTGTTGCGATACGAAGATTGGAATAGCCCCGCATGCAATTAAAAGTCGGACTTGCGTAAGAAAATTAAATTACGAAGAGAAGATAATGAAATATAATTAATGATTAAAGACATTTGCCTATTAAGCATTTTGAAACTTACTACAACATTTGATGCCTTAAAAACCTCCTAGAGATACAATTAAAGTATTTTCCACATTAAATGTTTTGCTTTAGAAGGTTTTTGCCCCGTGCTATACATTATGGTGCACGGGGAGCTTTTTGTTTGATTAAATAAAAAAATGTTTTGGTTTGGACCACAGAGAAAAATCCTAACAGAGGGTCCAAAACGATATATTCAAAAGTTGGATGGATATAAGGGCGCCACGAGGAACTATAAATGATTGACAGAGAGAAGGGCAGCACATTTTGGTGACCAAACCTTTGATTGGCTGTCACTCAATTTTCTATTTTCCAAGGAGAAGGAAAAAGTTTTTCTCCACCAATCGGGCTTTCCCCCCCGCCTCTCGTGACGTAGATGCGATCGCAGCGCCAAAATTGCCCCATATCCATCCAACTTTTCGATTTCCATTAGCGCCTATGGCGACGGACTCTCTGTTCTAGTACTCTGTGGTTTGGACCATCTCCGATTGAGAACATTTGTAGGCGTCCCTTCGACTAACAGATTACTATAATATACAGGTAAAATCAACTTCATACGCAACCATGACATTGAATAAATGCCAAAATTATGATGCCCGGATGAAATGATATCCAGCCTCGTGGACCCTTAAGTCTCATTTACACTATCATTTTTACTATCCCAAGTGATTCACTGCCGTGAAACGCTAAGTTTGCATATAAAAGTGAAGGAGTATAGAGTGAAACGGCAGTTCGAACTTTTCACTTTGGACGATTCCTCAAAAAAGAAGATCAAAAGTGAAAAGATGATCCTTTACTTTATATAAAAATTCTTTTCACCATTTCCATTTCTCCAATTAATTGCCAGTTTCGGAACCAACCCCCTCTAAGACCATGCGCTTAGGCAAATATCCTCTGGCCGATTTGCCGGAAATACTAGATCTTTTCCGCATCAACACTAAAATATTGAACTTCCATCGCCTAAATAACGACCTCAAAAAGCATATATACCGCCCGCTGCAGAAAACTGAAACACTTTGGCCAGAAAGGAGAGGGGGCCATCACTTCTATTTCCATCCCGTAGTTCGTCTCGGCAAGTGCCTATATAGGAGAGTAAAGTCTTAAAAGGTATAAGTGAGAGAGACTTTCTTATCGACTGGCAGCTCGTAAATAAAGACGTCCCCATGGAAACGGCACCGAGAAGCCGTACGCGCTCTTTCCCGCCAGGATTAGGGCAGGTGCGTGTTCTCGGCACATATCGACGGCGCTACTATTCCGGAATCGGCCGGCTACAAATAGTTATGCTGCTTGCGTGGAACCTTTCTTTCTTTCCGACAGAAATGGAGAGGGATTTACCAAACATCTTAACTACACCCCGTTGGGATACAACCCTCTAAAGAACTTCCATTCTGCATAACAGTTGGAAGGAATTGTGGAATTTCTCAATGAGTGGGGCTTATTTGGGTGGAATTGAAAATTTCATCCCCAAATATATTGAAACTTATGAGAACGCGTGGAATTTCATCAGGCTACCTCCGTAGAAAAGCTCTTCATTATTTTCCTGAATTAGTGGAACGAACTATCAAACCTATCATAGTCGAATATCTGGATAAGCGGGAGTATTGTATACTGATACGGAAAAATACGGAATTCTGGGATTAGTACTTTTAAAAACCCGGACTTCCTGAAGTACATTTGAAAAGTTTTAACCCCCTGTTTTACCTAATTATAAAAGAATTTTCTATCTTTATTTATTGCATATAAAATATGATTTTTTTCGCATTTCGTACTAATTGTGTAAAAATTTTCTCACATTTCTTATCATGGAGTTGTGTCAGAATTATAATAAAAATCGCAACAACAGTCGCATATTGTGTTTAATGATGCGTGTAGTGAAATTTAAGTTTTTCTCCAGTTACAATAGTTTAGGTTTTGGGTATAGGTGCCGTAGAACAATATACTTGTCACAAAAAAAAACGCCGGAACTTAAAATAGATAGGGAACTATAGAACCATGCATAGAACACTGGAGAGGAAAAATGTACGGAACTATTTCCCGAAGAAAACCGCTGCTTTGCGGGAAACGGCTTCTGATAGCACAAACGCCTTTTAGATGGCCCGAACGACGGTACCCCCAATAATTCGATATTCTTTCGTCATTCGCTAAAAGGCACCGGTCAACTCTCACTGATTTAATCAAGCCAAGGCTTTTTAGGGATCGAATGGACTGTCATCACTTATGAGTAAGGACACTTGAAAAAAAGAGCTCAAAGCAATTTTTTTAGCAGAAATAAAGGGTACAGATAAAATTTTATAGTATTTTAAACTGTAATATAGACTGTGCAAATGAGTAGTTCTTTCTAATACCCATTTTTTAAACTGCTCATTTTCTTCGCGAAAACAACATAATCAAATTTATATATACTTCGATTTATCAAACGCGAAGCAACGAACACTTATTTATTTATTTTAAGTTATGAATAAATCTCATTCAGTAGTCTCTTTCAAATGATTAGTATCAAAGATAGGAGACTAAAGAATATCATTGTTTTCGGTTTTAAAGTGCGCCATCCATTCATAAATTATTCCGTGAATAAAAAGTAATTCGAAATAAAAAAACAGAAAATTCCCTTCGGAGTGTTTATTCTTCTTAAGAAGAAAATTCAGCCGAAGTAAACCATCGCAGCCCTTTCTGAATCAAGTCCAAGTTAATGGTAAAGCTTTTGTTTAAGTTTCCAATTTTATCCCACACCGGGTAGGTCTATAAGGTAGGTTTTACCCAGAGCTCTTGTTGATCTCAACTTAAGGTTTAAGGATAAAGTTATCCAACAACACATCGAAATATATCCTCTTTTAATGCCTTTCTCAAAGAAATATGCCAACGAAAACCCACGTTATAGGGCCATCGGGTAGGAAGGCAACTAAACCGGAAAAGTAGGACAATTACAAAGCAATGGAAAGGGTGCGGTGACTTATATCCAAAAGTTATGGATAAATGAAAGAACGGAACTTCAGCAATAATAAAGAGATAAGCACTTTAAAAAAGCCAAGAGTTTAGAAAATAGGAAATATATTTTTCTTTAGAGTTATTTATCTCGCTACATAAAAAACACCACCACTGCAGCTGCTTATTTAGTACGCATTACACAAACACTAACACTTTGAAACAAACACTAACTAACTAGAAAAGTTATGAAATATAGAACAATTATAAAAAAATATTTTATGAACATTTTGACACAAAAATTTAATTGATGTGATAGTAAATTTCAGTGTGATTCAATTTTAAAGTTAAAAACTATAAACTTACCCTCTTAATAACAATAGTATCGAGATTTATAGAGCGTAAAGTAATCTAGTAAGAAGAATATCTATTTTTCAACAACCATTCCCAAAATAAGGTCAACCAATTGAAGATTACACTATTCGAAAAGTTGGACCAGTTTGTTTCAGAATCCCTTTTTAAACAATAAAAGGCGATTCAACTAAGCTCCTTACCTTTTTTACTTCGAATTAAGAAAACAAAACTAAAATTGAAAAAAAAAACGAGGGAACTTTCAGCAGTCAAAACAGTTTTCACTGCAACAAGACGATACTAGCAGGAAAGAGATATTTACAGATATACTGAGTTATACCGGAAAAACAACTATACAGTGTATTTTTTACTTCGATTAATATTTTTCCAAAAAATTTAAATACCGCTTGGCTTAGGGTCTCATACACATGTTTTCTAGAATCATACAGAATATTTCGGAGGTACACGGAAAACTAAGGCTTTAAGTTTGCTATTCGTAGACTAAATTATATATAGGATACAAATATTAAAGAACCCGCCAAGTCTATTTAATTTTTCAAGACTTAAATATTTTTCACACTTTCTTATAACATTTACATGGAATGTCATGTAAAAGACACAATATTAGACACTAGTTTTCAGTCAAAAAGTCTTTTATAAAAAATTCAGCTATAATATAGAGTATTGCAATAGGTTAGGAAAACATTTTTTTTTCAATATGATACAAAACAGGTATTTAAAACTTCAGTACTAATTTTGCCCATACCTAAATGCATAACTTTTTTGTTCTTTTAAAAACATTCAAGGTTCCCTCCACGTGTGTGTGAGTGAGTGGTTGGTTTGTTGGATTTTCATAGCACAAGAGCCTACGTATGAGTAGCAATAAGGAAATGGAACTAAAACTGGTGTATTAAACTGAATAGTACTCACCTCCCAGGGAACATCAGGACTTTATAGGAAGCATGTTGAACTTTGTATATGACCTACGGATGAATATCTGAAAGGAAGGAAATATTGTCATTACATCTGAATAATGCATCCAAAAACGCATATAAGTATTTAATCCTAAAATTAACTCGAAAATTTTACAGGACTTTTATCGCCGAGTCGTATAAACCTATATTTAATTAATTACCTAAATTACTTTGAATCTTCAGCTGAATTAATATTTAACAAGAGGTTCCAGTCTTATGAATTTTTTTTAGAATAATTGACTTCCGTAGTTTACTAGTTTACACTGAAGTAGAAAAAAAGATGACGGTAAATAGAAGTCAAACGTCAAAACACACGTCATTAAATATTGCGGTCTTGGACTCCAATAGTGGAATAACTAAAAATAAATGCCGTTTTTTTCCTGTAGCTATACTGGCACATTCTATAGTTAAATGTAACACTTGATGTATTACAAAATTTTCACATAGTACAGCATAGAAATCTCTCCAACTATTTTGTTTTGCTAAAACTCTTGATATCGATTGAATTAAATGCTAAGTTTAAAAAATTTAAAACAATGAGTAGAGCAGTGTTTCCCAACGTGGGGCGCACGCCCCACAGGGGGGCAATATAATTTTTTAGGGGGGCAATTTGAAAATTTTCAACCAAATTGCCACCCAGGTGGGCCCAATCCAGGGGGAAAATTAAAAAACAACTTTTTAAAAAGAAATTTATCAAAATCTGATCCTATTATCCTATCTGAGAATGTGTATGTCTGAAATCTGGACATCAAAATGTATCAAAACCAAATTGAAACCCTGTTTTTAGAGTCTAATTTCCAACCTTTTCTGGGGGATGACCCAAGATCTTTGTTTTTAGAACGCTTATATTTGAAACTTTTTTTATATTAGGTTCATCAAAATGCAAATGTTACCTAAAAATTTATATCCAAAATTTTCCTACTAGGGGTACCAAACTAGTTAAAAACCTGCTTCCTAGAGTCAAATTTCCGAAAATTTGCTGGGAGAGGACCCCCAGACCCCCCTTGGTACTTACAACTTAATTACTCATAACTTGATTTTGTTTTTTAGCATTCAAATTCTACCTAAAAATCTTCTGGAAAGCTCCATTAGACTTATTAAATATACATAGGAGGGAGGGCTAAGAAATAATTTTGGCTCCCTCTCAAAATATATTTCTATATATGCCACTAAGACCGGGGGGCATGGAAAATTTAGAAAGGCTTTGGTGGGGCATGGACCGAAAAAGGTTGGGAAACACTGGAGTAGAGTAAATTAATAAAATAAAAAATCTTCTGTACCTATTATTATTTAAGAACCATGAAAGAGAATGAAATTTTAGAAGCAGCAACACATACGGATTACGTCTTAACTCAGAGTAAAGATCACTATAACTGAATTAGTACTATTTAAAAAAATCGAAGTAGTTAACAGATCTCTCTTGAAGGGTGTTCAAATCCAAATGCATAATTACTATACTTTTATTCAGCGTTAGAAATTGGGAAAAAAATCCACTGGTCCTGCGGACCAGTGATTTACCATTCTTACTGGTCCGTAACAAAAACTACTGGTCCGACAAATTAAAAAGAACTAGTTTGAATATTATTATCAGGTAACTATTGCCCTGATGTGAGTACCAAATAGTAATGTTAAAAATTAATACATATTCAATAATAAGTTACCAGCTGTAAATATAAAATTCTTATAAAATAAGTAATAAAATAAATTTATGAGAAATAAGCAATAGTACTAAATAATCAAAGAATTTTGAAAATATCTTATTTATTACATACTTTTCTTGATTAAATAATATTTCACTAACTGACAAAATCCATTCAAAATCAACTGAAAAATTCAAATATAAGAATTTTTCTTGAATAAATGATAGTGCACACAAATTAATTCATAACTTCGAATTAGTTTTACATTGTTAGCTGACAAACTGGTTGTAATGTGGTCTCCCGATTCCAACCAAAGAGAAATTACAGGCTAGAAGTGGAGGGTGGGATATTTTTTCACCACTGGTCCAGCGGACCAGTGATTTTCTGATTCCACTGGTCCGAGCCGTTTTTTAGTAGTCCCGGACCAGCAATCCAGTACAATTTCGAACGCTGCTTTTATTGATCGATCGCGTTTTTTACAATAGTCTTAACTTGTTAAGTTACAACCTGCAATTCAAATAGTAAATCATAGCGAAAACGTGTGTAGATTAAAAAAATTCTCAATTTGTTAAATTTTTCAAAGTTAATGTTAATACAAATAAAAGTTTTCAACAGGTTTTTATACATGTTGAAATATTTTTACGTAAAACACGTTCATGCGGAATAATTTTTGCGAAAAAAAATATCGATTCTTTCCATGGAGACCTCTCGGAGGTTTTCTTATCGCCCTTGTCTTAGAACGTTGACAGAGAGAACGAATCTTTTCCAGGTTCTTTTCCGGAAAGATGTTTCCGGGAAAACATCAAAATAGTCTTTTTCAACGAATCCCTCAATAAGCAAGTGATACTGGCCCATCCGATAACCTCGTCTGAGTGCGAGACGGGGAACTTGGCTCAGAATCACTATTTTAAAGCTTAAAACCGTTCTTTTACGTCTACACTATACGTGAGCGAAACTTTTATGTAAAATACTTTTGATAGATGGGACTTATAAGAGCACTCAGTACTATTTAATTTTGTAAAAATTTGTATAAGTGGGTAACAAAATACTTGGTACGGAACGCACCGGAACTGGATTCAAAAGTAAATATAATTGGGCTCCTCATCTTTTTCACTTATCCGATCTTTTGCGTAACTCCCACTATCTGGTGGGACCAATTAGCAAATCGGAGTGGAATAGCTCAATACAATGGGGATAAAGAAAACAGTACTATCACCTTCACAAATTTTCACATTCCTTGCTTAGGTGAAAGTTAAGAGTTACACATGGAATACGACTGAATCTATGCAAAAATAACCTAATTGCCTGGTAAAAGCAGAAATATTGGGTTGTTATTTTATTTGATAGAAATACAGGGGTTAGACCAGGGTTGGCTTTACGCACATTGACTTTTATTATATTAGATTATCATCCAGTTATAAATTGAATAGTATGTAATTGAATTTAAAAATTATAGATCTTAATTTTACTATTTATACTTTTTATTTTTAACATATATAAAGAACATAAATCAAGATTAATAGAGAAATTTTAAAAGTAAAATGTTGGAAAAATCATCATAAGAAAAATTCGGGTGGGAAAATGACTCTAAAGCTTATTTTTACAGTCTATCTCATAGCATTGCATTGATAAATGAACACTTTATAATTAAAATAAAAACATTAATTTTTAAGAAATCTGACAAACTTAAGAAAAAGCTCATTTAACTATGGAAAAACTGGCATTACTCTTTGACAGAACACATTTAACATCGAAAGAATTTACTAACATTTGAAAAAAAATCAACTTACTATTTAGAAGAAAACCACTTAATTTTGAAAAAAAAATACTTTTTCCGAAAAAACACAGTTTTGTATGGTTTTTTCAGAGTTTTATTAAAAAACCCGGGTTTTTGCCAACCCTGGGTTAGACACAAAATAACACAATTACGTATTCAAATTTCTAAGTGGTCAACTAAAACTGGAAAACATTTTTTTGAACTTAAAAAAGCCTTGAAAGTAATGGTATATAAAAGTTTATTAGAACCTAATGCCTATTTCTCCTCCATGTCAAATATTTCGACCCACCTTTGCTTATACCAATCAACCGTTCATCTTTCGTCAGGCAGACTTAATACCCTAAATTTTCATTGCCGATTTAAAGAATGATTACCATCTCTCATATAAAAGCCCACGTCACTCACTGACTCACTGATTCTGGAACGCTCGCTGCGCACTAATAATGCGCGCGATCGCTGCGCACTAATAATGCGCGCGATAATGTGGCATTATCGCGATCAAGAAAGGCGCCGTAGGCGCCCCATAACAGACTAGTTTATAGATATATTAATCTAATTAGTAAAACCTTCTCTGTGACGTGTAATCAAAGATAGTTTTATTTAATATTGTCCTATCATCCACCTATGTTGTACAGACTTAGAAAAAAAACATACAGAATCTACAAAGATAAGTCCAATACCTACAGCTTTATTATAGAATTTTATCTGTTATCCAAGACAGTTTGAAATTTTTGAATAGACTACCCTAATGGACCGTTTGCGTGATAGTAAGAGATCAATTCGAAGATTCTGAAAGACTAAGTATTTAAAAGAAAAGAAGGGCACATCTGCTCGTATTAGTAAAATCTTCCAGCACGGAACTTGAGCTCAAATCCACTTCCCATTTAAATAGATATCAGCGTCGTATTTAAATAGATTATCCGTACAACGAATTTTCAAAAGTGGGAAATCAATCTTGCCCGATAAACTGAATTATGCTAAAACTCAGCCGAATCAACGTGAATATTCAGTTCACTCTTCAACAGAGCGCGCTAAAATCGAAAATTTCATTAATTGAAGGTACAAAATTAGGCGCTTACAATCCTAATAAATCGTTTAAAGATCTTTATAAAAAGAACATTAATCCTTGAGACTGAAATTTTGAAAACAGAATTTTAATACATCTTAAAAATGACCATCTCTAGTAAAGAGGCTCAATTTTGTTGATATTTAACATTTCAAAATTTGTGTAACCGGCAATAGTGATGATACAGAGGAACTTCTGGGTGATCTACCTCTGTTTTAAAAAAATTGATTGGAAGAACTTCCATCTACTTAAAAATCTTAATTACACTCTAACCTGTTTTTGTACGGTCCTTTTAGTGAGATATTTCATTTGTTTTTTTCTGCTATTTTTTGTGCGGTTCATAAATAGACCGCACAAATGAAAAATCGCACAAAAAAGGTTCGAGTGTACTATTTCTCAGTAGACAATGCTTTGAAAATTTTCAAAAATAACTTTTTAAATGTACCTTCTATTTTCTATAGGTGAAAAGAGAAAAAAATTTTTTCATTATTTTTCATTAATAACAACTTGTAAAACTCCATGCAATCTTGCACCATGCAAAAAAGCACCTCTCCTTATACCACCTCTTGTCGCAAATAATGGCAGAAAAAAATCCATCGTTTTATCTTACTAAGCAAAGGATTGCCTGTACGGCAAGAGTCAACACCTGATTTAATCAACATTTTCAATCGCGCATATTTATTACGCCTGAATAAACAATTCTAACAAATAAAATGCAGTTGGGTGCCCTAGGGTTCCAAAACGAGCAGCCCTCCTTCGAGCTGTAGGCGTTGGTTCTTGGGAGTCTACTAGTACATCGGAAAAATAAAAGGAAGCGTCCCCCGTCTGCCGTCTTTCTGATAGCTCTAAAGGTCAGGTAGATTCAGAGTTTTCCACGTCTCACAAGTTGTTTGCCAGGGACTTGGCGGACTAAACGTCGTAAACCGTGAGGGGATGTACTACAAAACTATGTTGTGTAAAAAAGTTTACACTAATGTTGTGCAAGTTGGCTTTATACAATACACATCTCACTAAAAACGTTAAATTCACATTGAAAAGTTAAACGTTAATTTCATAATACTAATTTTAAAGGCAGACAAAAATTTCTACTTAAAGTTTAATCGGATCGATTTCCAAGTTGAATGGAGGCTAGGGTGTCCCTTATTTGGGCGTTTTTTCAAAAATTCAGGGAAACTTTTGCTCCACTCCCCAATTTTTTTCCATTTGGTAGCCTAAGACTGTGTGCAAAATCTTAAATCGATCACATAATATTAGCACGTGCCCCAAACGGCCTACAGTTAGAAAATTCTGACTTTTTTCTAATTTTTTTGAAAATTTTGAAAAATATGTTTAAAAAATCCATTTCCGAATAATAGGGCTCTAACACATTTAAACAATCATATTTGACCGTTTTTCATTACTAGTTAGGCCAAAATGCCCAGTTTGTAACCTAGTCATCAATCAGAAAATCATCAAATTTGTCCATTTTATACTAAGAATAGAAGAATCAAAAGGCAGTGGTAAACGACTTAAAACCGCAAAATTCCATGGCTAAACACCATTTGTAGACCATATTGATGTGGATATAAATTTTCTGGAGCTAAAATTAATTATTGGTTGCTTAATTACAGACGCCATATTTGATTGCATTAAAACTGAAAAAATTCTGGAAAAAGATATGGGCATGTTTGGTATCGGGTAATGGGTGTTTGAGGTTTCTAAAATCAATTAAAGACTAATAAAATTATCTTGGACAACTTTTTAAAGCTCTTTACGCAATTTAAGGGCCAGCATATCTCCTAATACAAGTGCAAACCTGTTTTCAGAACTATAGATATGGTAATAAATTCCAAACACATAAAACTGACAAGAGAAATTCTGGAAACAAGTTAAAAAACAGACTCCAGTGTGTCCACGAGTATTTTATTCCATAAGTTAATTGAAAAGCTGAAGTTGATACAAAATTAACCCACTCTTCATACAGAAGGTAAGCAATTAACCATGTTTATAGAGACTGTTCTTCTATTTTATCATAATTTTATACATTAACATAAAAAATACCAGCCTTTCAATTTATTAGTGTCGTTAAAACAATTAAACACTGTTATTTTGTCCTTGGCTGTAAGAAAGTTTAAATATCACCTACAATTTTAATAACTCTTCTACTTGACCCTTAGTTTTTTTTCACACTGTCAACCTTTCATCAGTCATCAACCTGGAGGAAGTACTAACCTTTCGAGTAAATTTTTCGTAAAAATTTTTTATGGAATTAAATTATTTTAAAGTGTCAGAGCCTTCTTTGTGAGAATGTAGAGGTAGGAAACTTACAGAGCGAAGAATAGCTGACTCACAAAAAGACTTAAAGAAAGAATGATTTTAAGAAACTGTTGATTATGTTTATGATACTTAAATAGAAAATCTAAGTGTCTTAGATTTTAATGACTAATTTGTTCAATTGCAGGTATTTTTTACTTTGACGAATAAAATTGTGATAAAATAGAAGAACAGTCTCTATAAACCTGGGTTAATTGCTTACCGTCTGATAGGTAAACTCAATTATAAAGAGATGGTTAATCTTGTATTAACTTCAGCTTTTCAGCTAACTTACGAAATAAATACTCGTGGACACACTAGAGTCTGTTTTTTTAATTTGTTTCCAGAATTTCTCTTGCCAGTTTTATGTGTTTAGAATTTATTACCATATCTATAGTTCTGAAAACATGGTTTGTTCTTGTATTAGCTGGTATTAGCTTGTATTATGCTGGCCCTTATAATTGCGTAAAGAGCTTTAAAAAGTTGTCTAAGATAATTTATTAGTCTTAATTGAGTTTAGAAACCTCAAAGACCTATTAACCGATATCAAACATGTCCATACCTTTTTTCCAGTTTTTTTTTAGTTTTAATGCAATTCAATATGGCGTCTGTAATTAAGCAACCAATAATTAGTTTTAGCTCCAGAAAATTTATATCCACATCAATATGGTCTACAAATGGTGTTTAGCCATGGAATTTTGCGGTTTTAAGTCGTTTACCACTGCCTTTTGATTAATCTATTCTTAGTATAAAATGGACAAATTTGATGATTTTCTGATTGATGACTAGGTTACAAACTGGGCATTTTGGCCTAACTAGTAATGAAAAACGGTCAAATATGATTGTTTAAATGTGTTAGAGCCCTATTATTCGGAAACGGATTTTTTAAACATATTTTTAAAAATTTTCAAAAAAATTAGAAAAAAAGTCAAAATTTTCTAACTTTAGGCCGTTTGGGGCACGTGGTAATATTATCTGATCGATTTAAGATTTTGCCCACAGTCTTAGGGTACCAAAAGGAAAAAAATTGGGGGGTGGAGCAAAAGTTTCCCCGACCTTCGAATTTAAGGGACACCCTAATGGAGGCGCAATAAGACGTAACTAATTGCTTGACCATTTACAGTTATGCATCAGTCTATATCAGTGGTTCCCAACCTGGGGGCGATCGCCCCCAGGTGGGCGATTTGTGTTATCAAGGGCGATTGGGGGGCGATGGGTATTTAAGGGGGAAAATAAAATAGTACTGTATGACAGACTGTATTCAGACTTAATGTACCCAAATTAGTTAAAACCCTGTTTCTTAGGGTCAAATTTCCAAACATTTTCTGGGAAAGGACCCCCAAACCCCCCTGATGTACTTGGAATTTAATTTTTCAAAACTTTTTTATAATTACTAGTTTATCAAAATCCTACCTAAAATATACGTCCGAAATTTGGAAGAGGTGTACCAGTCTTATTTCCAAAAATTTCTGGGGGAGGACCCCCAGACCTAAAATTGCATTTTTCTTTACACTTTACTTTAAATTAAAATTAGACATACAATGAGGATGAAAAGGGGGCGATAGGTGTTAGTCAACCCCTAGAAAGGGGGCGATGGGATACAAAAGGTTGGGAACCACTGGTCTATATTCAACGTTGGACACAGGATTGTCTGAAATAAATAGTTTTGAGAAAAACAGGTATACGTTTGTTCCAAAATGAAAAAAGAGGAAAACGCGCGAAATCCTAATTTCATACAATTATTTTTAGCGTGAAGCGAATAATTTTAACAATGAATAAATTTTAATTTACCTGGGTTATATTTAGGGAGATTATTTTAATAACTTGCATAAAACTAGTCATTAAAATTAGTCAGATTAATATATCAAGTATGCATATTTCAAGTAATCTGCATAAAAATAACCAAAATGAAACTAAAAGCAAATAAAAGGGAAAAAGCGGAACATTGCGATTCCCTGGAAGAAACTCATGCCTGGAAAAAAAACACCCAATGGGCCATCCATAGATGATGATGTCAAGAATTGAGACATCACACACTACAAAAGCAACTAAAAATGTGTGGGGAAAATGTAGCTTACACAGATGGGAAAACATTTTTTTGAAAATTATAGCAGCCACGTGAAAGTTCGCATTGGAATTAATTATAAGGTGAGGTAACTTCATCTCTAATAAAAATGCGGAGATCCAAGTTTTACTGTCGGTAAGGGAGTGTGGAATGTGACAAAGGAAGGTGAAATTTAGTAACATAGGAGGGGGTAAAAATGTAGTGAAAAAATGTGACATCATTTAATTTAAAGACATCCCTATAACCGTTGCCGTAGAGATGGTTATCTAACGAAAAATACAACAAAATCTACCCTTAAAAGCATCAGTAAAATTATAGGCCTTGGTGTTTTAATTATACGACGTTATATAACGTGTCGACAATCATCATCTATTGAGTTTAAGGTTCAATTTTTTTAGCTTAGCATTAATCCCTCTTCCATTAATCCCTTTAGCACTTCGTGACTAAAAATGAATGCATTAGTTTATTTTTCGGGTAAATATCGACTAAAAATCCTGCTTCTTCGTGTGACGCTAATCCAGCGTTGGATGTAAATGCATTGCTCCAGCGAGCGCGCCAACGCTACCCCACTTTCATAAACGAAAACGTTTCACACCTTGTTCCTCGGCTCTGATTCACACCAAATCACATTTTCCACCTGGAATTTGTTCCCAATGGATCCACGGCACAGAACTGTTCCTGCCAGCTTTTTTTTCTCGGACGACATCGCTTTTAAATGTCACTTTTCGCCGGGGCTCGTTTTATTCGAACGGGGCATGTTTTATTTTCACCCGCTCTTATGAATGCATCTGATAGAATTTTCGTATGTTTCGGATACTAACGAGCACAGAAACGCGCTTATCGGCTTATCGAGTCAAAAATGTCACAGACATATGTCGTATTAGTCAAAACTATACGCAAGGTAATAAACAAACTCGCCATGCATGGATACCATACATTTAACAAAAGTTGCGAAACTAAAATTAAACAAGTTTAATGATGAAAATATTATCCTTTATCCTATTGGTAATTTTTAAAGTTGGTTTTATTTATTAATCCTGTCGTATTTTCTTTCGCAAAATTGTAAAACAGACCGGGGTTAACTTTAAAATTGTAAATCACTATACAGTACAATCCTATTTTAACGAACTTCACGGGACCGTAAAATTTCTTCGTTGTAACGTTATTTCTATAATTTAAATAAAAACAGTTGGGGACTTTCTTGACTTTCGTAATAACGGGATTTTTCGTTGTATCGGTATTCGTTGTAACGGAATTTCACTGTAATAACAATCATCATAAAAAATCCTTTCGCCTTCTTTCTGTAATTGAGATGGTATGAAAGGAATATTACACTGTTCAACAAATTTGACCTTCAAAATTTTTTCCTTGATAAAAATAGTCATTTCTTATAGATTTTAGGTCGCTGAATACGAAAATCTATTAAAATTCTCAATTGACTCAGGATTTTTGGGGAACAGCCCCTCCCCCTTTTTAAGTTTTTCGACGACTTTATAACTTTAACTGGATTTTCAGGGTCAAAAAGCATTGTTTTAGTCTTTAAATTGCCCCCAGGAGACAAGGAAGGTTCAAATTAATAAAATATGATAAATTTATAACAAATGGATAGGTTTAAGGGGTAATTACCCCCCTAAAAACGCCAAAAATATTGTTAAAATAGTAGGATTTTTTATTCCCCATTTATTTCGCTTATTTTTTACTTCAGCTGATTCTTGTGTAAAATGACCTGCTGAAGTCAAATATGACACCCATTTTCCTCCGGGTATCTATCCGGGTATTTCATGCGGGTGTATTACAATTTTTGAATGATTATTTATTAGGTATTATATCAACCTATGTTCACACCAAATTTGATCAAAATCTGTCCTTTAGATCCGTAGAAAATTGATCAAATGTGTAATTTCTCTTAATTTTGAGCACCAGTGTATTTTCCCCTTCCCTCAAATTGTAAAAAAGAACTATGTGCATTTGTTGGCTTTGGGTAAAGTTGCTCCTATGCTAGCTGTGCTGCATAAATTTTATACAGAAATTTCGTTTCTCCAATTTATTATAATTCCAAATGTTTTAAGTCCTATCGGTCATGTAATCAATCGTTTTAAGACAAATTGCGACACTTTTGAAGGGGCATCAAAAACTAAATATACGTGACTGCATTGAAATGAAAGTATTAATAGCAATGGAATAATATACTACTACCATTAGAATATTTTGGGGGAATATTAAGCCGTTTGGCACGTAAAAGAATTGGTCAGACGAGTTTGGCACGATATTACGAAAACGTTGCCAATGTTTGGAATAAATAAAGTGGGAAAGGTTAGTGTCGGACATTTACACAAAGTAAAGGAATCGTTTTAGTTCATTTTTTATTAGCCTATATAATAGCATACATTTATTTTGCGAACCAAACTCATGAATGAAAATTCTCGTAGATATTGATATTCATGTTTATAAGGTAAGAATCAAATGCAATAAAAAATTACAATGCAAATTCTGCGGATAAGAAACATACATTCTTTTATAACGACCAGTTTTAAATTAAGACAAAAAAAACAGCCCTGCATTGGAGTGTACCTAAGGCTCATTCAGACTTTTACTTTTTTTTATCTTCGCTTTGGAAGAACCTTCCTAAGTGAAAAGTGTGATTTTGAGTTTCACTCTTTACTCCTTCACTTTCCTATGCAATTCACAGGAGTGAATCACTCAGGATGAACAGTGAAAGTAAAAAAGTGCGCATGAACATTGAAAGTGAAACAGTGTGAATGATCCTTAACCGACTTCAGATACTTCACCACTCTCTAAAAAAGCACGATGAAAGTCATACAACACGAGACTTATTGAAGTCAAACATAAAATCTAATTAATTAGAACCATCAAACATTGACCGGTCACGATATTCCTCTCTCCCAGTAAAACTTAAGATCATTTTTTACAAATGCATACTTTCAAGTTCGAAATTCATAGAAAAACGCAACGCAAGTCACAAAAATACGAAGCGTCCAACGTTCATCATAAATCATCAGCACATTTCAAATAAATCCATTCTACGGTAGGAAAAATGCAACTCACTCCCACATAGAGGGTCGGGGAGTAAACTGGGCATAATAAAATCAAAACAAACCATTAAATTCCTACCGAAATTTCACTCCCTCATAATTCAAACTACCAATTAAGCAAAAGTTCGTGCCGAAAATGGCTTTGCAGAAAGCGACACAGCGTATGTCATTTGCATACAGGCACTTGATAGAGCTCGTGTCTAGTACCCTCCTCCGTCCGGAAGGTCTAGTACCAAGTCCTCTGTACCTGCACAGGTGTGTGGCGGGCATGCCGGGACGGGCGATGACGTCAATCGCACATTCCGGAGGAGCATCCCGGGATCGATCCCCGCCCAAAGATCAACAGCCGCCAGCAACATGTGGACTGGGATGAGGGGTGGACGGACAACTCAACGGGTCCCGTTAGAAGACACGATAGGGTTTTGCTTTCAATGAAATTCCTTAGAGGGGCTTCATAATGTGTATGCTGTCGAATACTGCTTCTACTAGAGAAAATATTCTTTAAAAAAATAAGGAGGTTGCAACGAGAATGATTAGACTACAGCTGCCCAACATTCAAAAACGTGAAAGTTTGGGAAGCTTTCTGTATAAACGGATTCCACGACAAGCAAAATCCGGATGTATAAGGGATTTTTTAAAATTTAAAATGTAAGGAAACTCATTTTTTTAAACGTAAATTTTCATAACGAACGCATTTTCCAATATTTTAAATTAGATTCAAACTGGAAAATTGTGAGTAGACTACGTTTTTTGGAGAATGATTAGAGTGGAGAGTGATTCATTTTTAGGGACTGATTCATGGCGCAAGGACCATGGGACATTTTGCGCCAAGTTAATTCTTAAAGAGACTGATTAGAGGAGAAGGTTTTCTAATAAAATGCTCCTTTGTCAAATAACAATAACATACAAGCCACATTTCTTTAATCGATTCACAGCACTAACAAGTCACATTTTTCAACTCGATCCATTTTAAAGCTAGGAGCAATTTTAAAGAATAATCAAATTTTGTATTGACATAAACTCTTGGCAAAAGCTTCATTGATCAAAGTGAGACTCGGATACCAATCTAAGTTTTTTTTAAAAAAGCTATGGCGCTGTTCGGTGAAACGGTGCTCGAATTAAATAAGGTAGCAAAAAAAATAAATGGCAGCAAAAAACGACAAAAGCGCGTACGAAGCTGAATCAATGACGCACATTTGCATAATTAAAAAGGCCAAGAATCTCTCTCTTTTGCGTAGGTACCGATAATAGTGAGGATGCAGCCTTTGGATGAGAAACTTGTGTTTTTACTTAACTTTTACAACTAACAGCACACACGATGAAAAAAATTACACAGGATGAGATTTAAGGGGAGGATGAGCAGTGAAAAAAATCCCCTTTCAGTTTCACTGTGGCGTATCGGAACGTTACGAAAAGGGCAATTCTTCAGCATGTATGTTTTAGATTCGTTAGACGGGGCGGAGGGTTAAGCTCTACCGGTTACCAGCTAAGCACATTGTCAAGAGAATGAAAAATGTTCAATTCAATAGATAAATCTATTTTCGTTGTTTAGTTTAATAAGTATATATAATCTACTATCTATTCTTAACGTGAAAATAAGAGCATTTAAAAATATGCTTAGAGCTATATCAACACCAAATGAATACGATAATTTAGTTAGCGAATAAATTAATAAGAGACTAGATATCTCAAATTTCATAAAATCTAAGCAGTTGTATCATATTATTTAAGTTTCATACAACGCCCCTTGATGTACAACCCTATTGAAAAACATTCAGCAATTTTCTTAATATTGCATAAAGGGCGCTGCTCGCCTCAAGTTCTTGTGTTAGAACCCAGAAACCTTATAACTCGTGGTTTTTAATGGAACTTAAAGAAATATTTTGATAAGTGTTGAGCTTAAAATAAAATTTTACTTTGAAAATATTTGGTTAACATAGCAAACCCCCTAATTTTAATTAGGAAATATTATTCATTACTCAAAAAAATTCCCATTTTCAGTCTTTATAATAGCAATTAATTTAACTATTTCAGCTAGTCCTAAAAGTGGATAAATTTTTACACTATTTAAGCATCACGCAATTACCTACAATACAATGGGGGTCAAACAACGGGGTGGAGAAAAATATTTTTTTAATATTTGACATGTGTGTTTGGTTAAAAGATTTATCATTTGCTGAAAGGAATTCTAAGCACGTTAAGGCAAATCGTAAGTCAGTTGTTCTAAGCAAATTCTTATCTTTGTTCAGTTCACTTATTTCTTTTAAATATTATTTAGGTTGTTCCAAGTACGCACTCCTTTTATCTTGTTTTAGTCACTTTATTAATAAAATTATTGCATGGGGAAAAAGTTTGATATGTTTAATACGTTTGATGTTTCGTACACGGTAAAAATATATGCTATAATTTTAAAATTAAATCTTAAGTTCCATCTTTACTGCGATTTAATAATGAAAGGTTTATATTTTACTAGCTGTTATACCCGGCCTTGCACGGGTGGGGTGTATAAATTTATTTTTTAAAATATTTCTTAAAATACATTAATAATTTTGTAAATTAGCTATATTACAAATCATCCCGGTATCCCAGGAACCTCTTTCCTATCCCAGTGTTCCCGGTATCCCAGGCGCCTCTTTCCTATCCCAGTGTTCCGGTAATCTTATCCCGGTGGTCACGGTAATTTTTCTAATCCCGGCGTTCCCGGTAATTTTCCTACCTCAGTGTTTAAGGTAATTTTTATATTCCGGTATTCTGGGTGTCTTTATGGTAAATTTCCTGTCCGAGTGTTCTCGGTAATTTTCATAACCCGGTAATTTTTCCATCCCGATGTTCCTGATAATGTTTAATATCTTGGTGCCTTTATAAAATAAAATATTTGAAACCATAGTAAAAAGTCTAGTAAATTAGTATGTCTAGTGAACAAATTAAGAAATTTAAAACCCACTGAGCTATATAACAACAGTGTTAAAACCAGTGTTCAAAACTAAAATAAAAGATCTAGTAAATGAAAAAGTCTAGTGATCTGTGTCTCATTTGAAACAATTTTTTATTTTTAACTCGTTGTATGACTGGTAAAACAGGTTTTCAAACACGAAAAAATAAGTGAAAAAAAAGCAGGAAAAACGGGAAAAAAAGAATGAAGGACTGATTTTCTCTTTATAAATTATAGCCCATGTCCTATTCTGATGTATAAGCTACATTATGGTAAAATTTCATTAAAATCCATTCAGTAGTTTTTGCGTGAAAGAGTAACAAACATCCAGACAAACATTCACAATTATAATATTTTTGCGTGAAAGAGTAACAAACATCCAGACAAACATTCACAATTATAATAGTAGTAGGATGATACCCATGGCGATTTATCCATGCACTAAAAGCCAACATCTATGGTAAGCGGCAAGAAAGATCCTCTTCAGTACATACTCCTGAATGGTTTGATCAAAAACATTTAATAGGTAGAGCGAGTTGATGTAATCCTTTGAAGGAGACTATTCTAAATCCTAAACTCAAATAACAAAAGCCAAAATCAGAAGATTATTTTCAAGAGGCTTGTACAAGAGCGATAAACCAAGAAAAAATGGGAAGATACGGAGATGCTAGAAGAAGTCCACGGGTCCTGACTTTCAAAAAACACCTCAAAACCCAGGCGTTCTTTTAAAAAGAAGCCGATACGTGGCGCGGCACATAATATAATTGTTCTCAATACAATTAAATGCCATGTCGAAAAGCATAGACGCGATCGCCGAAGCAGCGTTTCTTTCGAAACAACCCTTTCTGCGACAAGCAGAATGGAACGGCCTTCGGAGAGGCCTTGGACAGAACAAAACACCCACACAAATCACACCGACGTGCACCTGAGGCAGTTACAATACGAATACTACGCCCGCTATGGGATAGGCTTCCACGTCAAGCCCCCCGTTTTGTCCATCATACATCCTTTATTTAAAGCGTCATTATCTGGTCTCCTTACTTGGTCTAATCAACCCCAGCTTGTCGAGCCATAATATCAGCAACGTGAGTAACGCAAGCTTGACAGCTGGTGTAAGACATTGGCAAACAACCGTTGGTCCATGGGGGACTTGAAAGATGTCCGATAGCACTTGGTGGGAAAAAATGTTGCCTATAAATAAGGATTTCAAAAAGCGAAGTGCCCCGAACGGGAGGAGCTTCTCTTCTCTGTGATCATCAATGAAAGTTGAGAACCTCGACAAATCTGCATTAAAATCCATCTCCACATAAAGAAAATACTTGGACCAAGCGTGTACCTTAAAACTGTCGGAAAAAGTTTGCATTGAGAAGAATTTCCTAAGTCATTTGCTACAACTACGCATACGGACTGTACAAAACCTCGATCATTAGAATACTAGTATTTTTTGTAAAATTATATCAATAACGTATACGTTATTGAAATAATTCCATTCATTCACTGATGAAACTTCACTCCCTACTTCATTTTAAATATACATATTTAAAATGAAGTAGGGTTACAACTGATAGGCTGATAGCAGGCGCGGATACAAGGGGGGGCACTCCGGAAAGTACACCCTCCTTCTTGAGCTAAAAAAGAGGAAAACAGGAGAGAGAAGAGGTGTAAAAAGAAAAGGAGAAATGAAAAAGAAGAATAAAGTACATTTTTGAATGACTGAAAACTTAATTTGTGAACATTTCAAAATGTATTTATAGTGTTTTCTATTTTCCTTTTCCTCTCTCCCTTTTAATTTTCCTCCTTTTATTACTTAACAAACATTCATTCCTTAAATTATTATTTTTAATCAAACGAGGGAGCGAAATACCACCAGAGGGAATCCTGAACTTAAAAAATAACTATTTTCGTCTAGAGAAGGTGATCCTCGCCTGGCTGATGAGAAGCCCACAGACCTACGGGTTTTGATCTTATTTTTTTGTGAAAATTTATTTTCCATTTCATGTTATTTTATTTCAATTTCATGTATAATCTTTAACTTTTCATCTCACTTTTACACATCTAGCGGAATTTCCAAATTAATATAATGCAAATAATCTTGCAGGTTATTTTTAAAGCATATTACATCAAATGAGTAACGATGAAAAGTTTTCACAGCCGGTTTCCATAATATTAATAAAACTTTCGAGCTTTTAAGCTGTGGTCAAATATTAAAAATTTATTTAAAAATTATTTAAAATCAGTATTACTAATTAAAACTCTAAACGTTTAGTCCGAAAACTTCGCCGGACATCTTCAGTAGAAAGGCGTTTAAAAATCTCTCTATTCTAAAAAAAAGTTTTTGGTGAACGGTTTCCAGAGAAAGGCTTTTTAATTACTGAACCGAATGACACATACATGGTATCAAAATGTCCGGATTCTTTCCGGATTTCCGAGTAGGCCCTTCGATTTTTCAAAAAAATTCTCAATTTTAAAATATTTCCATTTTTTTAGATAACGGATAAGGTCACAGTTAGAAAGCAAGTATTGTCAATCAAATTATTATGCATCCAATCACAACGACCGATTGACGCTATATTTTAAGATGAAACATGTTTTTTCACCTGTTAAAAAAGTACTTTCTTTATGAAATATCACTCAAAAACTGATAAAAACATGTTTTAAAACTTACATGTACGCCATTTTAGACTAAAATTTTACACTTTTTGTCCAATATTTATAAATTTTTAGTCTGATTTTATCGAAATTAATTGTAAACATAGTGATGTTTTGTCTCTTATTATTTCAATTGCTTAAACGGTATTGTTTAACAAGTCTGGGTTTAAAAAATATGAATGATAAACACTAGGCATATTATACTAACGAGTTACTTTAAAATAATGGTTTTTGTTTGGTCCAAATATTGATAACAATAAGAATTAGTTATTTTTATAATCATAGATTAAAAATAATTAAGATGAATATTTTTAAAAACATTTCGTTTAAATTTTTGATAAGTTCGAGTTAATATACTGTATTCAAACTTTTTAGGGAGATTTATTCATGGAGGGGATTTGGTGACGTATTTTTGGAAAGTTGGTTGAAGTTTTTTCTGTAAATTGTGTAATTGTTTTATAAAGTGTATTAAGTTCAGCGAGTTGGAATTTGTGGGTATTGCGAAGCAATTCCAAAAGGTCCTGCGTCAGCAGTTTACGGGGGTTGGCGAGCGATAGCGAGCAGGGGGCGGTAGCTCCCTAGTATATAAAATAAAAAAATTTATATATTTTTAAACGCCTTTCTACTGAAGATGTCCGGCGAAGTTTTCGGACGAAACGTTTAGAGTTTTAATTATTAATACTGATTTTAAATGATTTTTAAATAAATTTTTAATATTTGACCACAGCTTAAAAGCTCGAAAGTTTTTTATTCATATTACATCAAGTTAATTTCTTGAAATTGTAGTAGATTGCTAGAAAATTGATTTAAATCACATGATTTTTTTTAAATCAAGCAATTAAAATCACGATTTAAATTACGCAACATTGGTTGAGGGTTGATTCAACATATTTCTGAGGTATAAAGCACTAGTAAGGATACTAGTACTTTTAAGTTTCAGATAACATACAAAGATTTCACCTTTGGGTGCACGTCAGAGTATTGATAGCTAATTCTGTTAGTTATAATTCTATTAAGATCTAATCTCTGTGGTGCACGCAATCTCAAGATTTTTCGAATAATGCTATTCTCAAGTAGACTTTGAGGATTTTGGGGGATCCTCCCCTAGAGAATTTAGGAAATTTTCCCCTCAAAATAGTATTTTAGCTCATTTTGAGACCATTTGGATTACACCTTAAGAGCACTGCCTATTGTAAGCAGTAGAATATTTTCAAGGAAAAAAAATAAAATATAGTAAACAGCAAACTTTCGAGAGGAGTTGGGTTCCTCCTCCAGAAAAAATTTGGAAATTTCTTTGTCCTTTACATCCAAAGAGGATCGGACCACTCCTTGTAATTCACTGAATTTTTAAGGAAAAACAGTAGACACATAATAGATTTCAATACTTTGAGGGGGTTCTCGCCAAGAGTAGTGCTTTGACTCATTTTGGGAACCGCTCTTATGTAAGTTAAATAATTTTCAAGAAAAATAAACAGTGTAAAAATTAAATCGGTTCTTTTATAATTCAATTTTTTTTCCATTGTCGAATTTCTTTTCAAAATTTCGGATATAAAATATCATTCAAACTAGATATAAAAAATTAAGGAGGATTTTTGTAAATTCCGGTGGGTTTTTTCAACAAAAAAACACTAAACTATGGAAAAACTGACATTTTGACTGAACACATTCAGCAAAGAGTGAACTCAACTCACTAAAATTTGAAAAAATCCACACTTTTTTTTTTAAAAACTCAAGTTTTATATGGGTTTTTTCAGGGTTTTATTGAAAAAACTCAACCCACTTTGGTTTTTTAAGCCCGGGTTTTAGCCAACCCTGCCCCAATGTCAAAAAAAAGTTTAAATACCATACTACATTAAAATGTCAAATATCTAAAAAACTATTCGGCAGAATTAGTTATTTAAAAGCACTGATTAGTTCGTTGATAGCTAACAGCACTGCATATCGAAGTATGGGTGCTTGGGTGCATAAAAGTATCGAATTTGCATGTCACTACTTAAATTATAACTTGCAAATGTGAAAAGACACAATATCCACACTTACATTACACTCCTGAAAAGGGGAGAATGAAGCTAGGAATAGGAAATAGGTCGATAAAGATCCCTGAATACGAAAGGGACTCAGAAAAGAGAATTTTTGTGGGTCACATTTGTATATATTCCATTGGGCAAGGAAAATATCGCTATCTTCTCTCACCAACATATTCCCTTTTCAATCACACGGCAAACTCAATCACTTGTTTATGAATGCGTCACTCTTGGCAGAGTGACTGGGAACAATAGACCATGCAGGTGTATAAAGGACCGATCGTAAATATGAAGTTGCTAAGAAAAGAATCTGAAACTACTGAAAGAAGAAACACTATGTGAATGGCGCGATGTGAACACTTCCTCGTAGGTCTTTTAATCTGGAAAACTTATAGGATCCACCGTATACTCTTCTCGATCATTCTTCGTGGGGACACGGTAGCAGTTCGGGTACATTAAGTTGGTTAATACAAAATTAGTTTTCTAGTACAGTCCGACGTGTTTGTTTCGTCGGATGAACGCAGGCAGATGAATAAATGGATAAATGTATTCTTTCGCCAAGAGTAAGCAATGCAATTTCCCCAAAAAGTTTTCTGTTTTTAAAAATGCAGCACCTATTTTAAGATTTAAAAGTATCGTTACCCCAGGCGCAATAGGCGTTGTATTATACTTCATGCAATTATTTTAATATCGCAAGCATCTCTACGAAATATGCTTTATAATGACATCTCAAGCACCCCAACCAAATTAAGTAACACAACGTATACAGTTCGAAAAGAATTAACATAATTTCGTGATTTTTAACTTAAGCAACTTTTGTCAGGACTCTAGCTCCTCAGGATTGCTCTACCGACCATCCAAACCAGGGTGATTCTGAATTAGGGTAGTCTACACCAAGGCTTTATCCAGTCTTTTTACATAATTTTTATACTATTTTTCCCTTAAATTCTGAAAATTATAAATAAGGAGCAATTTTCTTCAGGTGTAACCCAAAAGGTCTCCAAATTAGCTAAAACATACTTTCGAGCGTCAAATTTCAAATATTTTTCTGGGGGAGAACCTCCAGACCCCTCCAAACTTGTGGTGTCTCTTATACAAAGTATTTTCCCCTTGAAAATTCTGCCGCTTACGACAAGAAGCGTTTCCCTTTGGGTGTTTGTTCCCCAAAGAGTTTTTTAAAAAGATAAGAGTAGTTTAGACGGGTTCCCCCCATTTTTACTAGGAGTAATCATACAATTTTAACATAATGTGCAACATGATTGAAATACTACTTTTAAGTTACTCAGAAATGAATCAACCCAAGAAACAAAATTTTTCTGCACCCCCGTCATTTTTGCCTGTAAGTTTTAAATCTCCCTGTATTGGACAAATATATTGTTTCATTCAAAATGCAAGGACTGAAGAATATTTGTTTCTGGACAAGGAAAATAAATCTGCACGGGAAATATATCCGTTATGCCAGTGGTCTCCAACCCCCGGTCCGCGGACCGGTGCCGGTCCGTGGATCAAATGGTACCGGGCCGTGGGCAGACCATTTCATTGAAAAGGAATTTAAGTTCCTAGTTTTATACTCCAAATTAATGAATGAAATTAATTATAAATCACTTTATATTTATTTTTTGGTGTAACTGTATTTTATTTTGAAAGTGCGTTTTAAATACAATTAAATTAATAAATCAAAATAATAGACTGAGAGCTGGATGCAAATTTTGGGAATGATAAGGTGCACGAGATATTTCACCTGGAACAGATTCGATTGATGATAGGAAAACTTATGTCACCAACGCCAGAAGGCGGAGTGGAAGCTTTTAGTGTGAAAGGGGGGGTCGAACATGCAAACAGCGCGCGGTCCCTTGCAACAGAGATTTTGAGGAAATCGGTTGAAATTTTGCAGAGTTTAAGGACAGTGTAAATAAAAGATAATGTAGCATTCTCAAAAGTATAAGTTGTGTTTTAAGGGTTGTAGAAAACTAAACGAATTTTCGAATCTTTATATGAATGTTCTGTACGGCCGACGAGGTGCAAGGCTGGACATAGGCTTAATGTATTGAAGAATGTGAGTAAAAGTTAGGGTAACACTCCCAGAAGACTAAGTGGAAGACAAAGGGTGGCCAGAAGTCACCAAAGGTGCAGAAAAATCTTAAAACCCGAATCATTCGGAAACTTCTGGCTGTTTGCATATGTATAGCTGACATATAGAACAAACTATATGCAAACAGCCAGAAGTCTAAGTGGAAGCGTTCGGGAGATATTCAGGAGCGAAGTACAAAACCGAATAAAAGCGCGCGGTCCCTTGCGACAGAAATTTTGAGGAAATCGGTTGAAAATTTGCACAGTTTAAGGAGAGTGTGAATAAAAGATAATGTAGCATTCTCAACAGTATAAGTTGTGTTTTAAGGGTTGTAGGAAACTAACGAATTTTCCAATGTTTATATGTAACATATGACTTATAACACATAACTTTTCTCTTGCAACAATGACTAAAAATACGCTAAAAACAACGCTAACAATGACTTTATATTTATTAGCGCAGAGTTTCTCAAACTGTGGGTCGCGACCCACTGGTGGGTCGCCAGTCAGTTTTTGGTGGGTCGCGAGAAGATTTTTAATTTTTCACAAACGGTGTTATTGACTTTTGAATTATCAAACTATTAGTTGAACTTTTGTAATTATCAAATTACCATATTATAGTAAAAAGAATAAAAATTTGAGGAAAAACTACACTACTTGGAGTGGAACGGAAAAGGCAATTAATGTAAATACGTACTATGTGTGTCACTTTAATGTGCCGATAATGCCAATCTAGTCGGTTATTCAAATAAGATTTGAAAAAAATATTTAGTGTTTCTCCCCATCCACACTGGGGTGGTCAATGCAAATTTTAAGAATTTTCTTGGGAAATGATGCAACTGATGTAATTTATCCCATATTGCTAAAAAACAAGTTAAAACCATGTTTTTAAGGGTCAAATTTTAAAATTTTCTCTGGGGGAGTACCCCCAGACCCCCCTTTTTACTGTAGGGATCATTGTTAGACCACAATTAAACTATTACATACCCTTGTAACTAAATAGTTGGTGAACACTCACAGTCAGAGAAGTTAAAATTCTGCGGGGAGGGGGCATGAGATAATTATCTCAGTTGAGTTAATCATAAATAACTGAAGTCGGTGGGTCGCGTAGATTTTGTTTCTCAAAAGTGGGTCGCGATGTTAAAAAGTTTGAGAACCCCTGTATTAGCGTATTATTAGTCATTGTTGCAAGAGAAAAGCTGTCAAACGACATGGTGCTCTACCACTTTACAACTGAATTTCCCACGATCACTTTCAATCAGCACCGTAAAATTTTTACTTGGTCACTTGTATGCGTAAAAGATAAAATTTAAATTTTTAGAAATTTAAAAAATACATAACTTTCATATAAACATTCGAAAATTCGTTTAGTTTCCTACAACCCTTAAAACACAACTTATACTGTTGAGAATGCTACATTATCTTTTATTCACACTCTCCTTAAACTGTGCAAATTTTCAACCGATTTCCTCAAAATTTCTGTCGCAAGGGACCGCGCGCTTTTATTCGGTTTTGTACTTCTCGCCTGAATATCTCCCGAACGCTTCCACTTAGACTTCTGGCTGTTTGCATACAGTTTGTTCTATATGTCAGCTATACATATGCTAACAGCCAGAAGTTTCCGAATGATTCGGGTTTTAAGATTTTTCTGCACCTTTGGTGACTTCTGGCCACCCTTTGTCTTCCACTTAGTCTTCTGGGAGTGTTACCCTAACTTTTACTCACATTCTTCAATACATTAAGCCTATGTCCAGCCTTGCACCTCGTCGGCCGTACAGAACATTCATATAAAGATTCGAAAATTCGTTTAGTTTTCTACAACCCTTAAAATACAACTTATACTTTTGAGAATGCTACATTATCTTTTATTTACACTCTCCTTAAACTGTGCAAAATTTCAACCGATTTCCTCAAAATCTCTGTCGGAAGGGACCGCGCGCTGTTTCCATGTTCGACCCCCCCCTTTCACACTAAAAGCTTCCACTCCGCCTTCTGGCGTTGGTGACATAAGTTTTCCCATCATCAATCGAATCTGTTCCAGGTGAAATATCTCGTGCACCTTATCATTCCCAAAATTTGCATCCAGCTCTTAGACCATAATCTAGAGTGTAAAAAAATACCCCCCAGCGGGCCGCGGTAAAATTATCAAACGTTGACCGGTCCGTGGTGGTAAAAAGGTTGGGGACCACTGCGTTATGCCATAAACAGGCGAATTTCAACTTAATACAAAATTTGGATCTGGAGGAAGTAGTAGAATCTCGATTGGCAGTGGTATCAACTGTTTAATGTTTTTCGGTTTTCTGCTAAAAACATCGGCATTCGGATGGTTTTTAGGCCGATGGGCCGATTTTTTTCACAAGTTATCATCGGCCGTCGTTGCTTATGCTGATGATTATTTTTTTAAACAATCGGCGTCGAGCCTTAATTAAGGCCATTACAATCGGGGAGGTCCAATCAAATAATTTTTAGAGACTAAATTTTTCCTGCACATAACGATTACTTAAATATCTTATATATTAAAATAATTGGGTTTTTCTTTCCGCCGGCCGCCAGGCCGAACCCCCGAACTGATTCCGACAAACTCGGTCTCTATCGAAAGCTTTCCACCCCTAGATGAGCCCATTTTAGGTCGCGTTCCTCCAAAACTTTCCATTTTAAAATTATGCGTTCTTTTCGTTTTGCCCCCATGTTAAGTCTATGGAGAGGTTCCGTTCCGCCGGCCGCCAGGCCGAACCCCCGTACCGATTTCGACAAACTCGGTCTCTATCGAAAGCTTTCTACCCCTAGATGAGCCCATTTTAGGTCGCGTTCCTCCAAAACCTTCCATTTTAAAATTATACGTTCTTTTCACTTTTCTGTAATGTTAACTCTATGGAGAGGTTCCGTTCCGCCGGCCGCCAGGCCGAACCCCTGAACCGATTTGGACAAACTCCACCTTAATCGAAAGCTTTCCACCCCTAGATGAGCCCATTTTAGGTCGCGTTTCTCCAAACCTTTCCATTTTAAAATTATGCGTTCTTTTCACTTTTCTCTAATGTTAACTCTATGAGGGAGATTTCCGCCGGCCCCCAGCCCGAACCACCCAACCGATTTAGACAAACTTGGTCTTAAACGAAAGCTTTCCGCCCCTAGATGAGCCATATTTAGGTGTAATTCCTCCAAAACCTTCAATTTTAAAATTATGCGTTCTTTTCGTTTTGCTGTAATGTTAACTCTATGGAGAGGTTCCGTTCCGCCGGCCGCCAGGCCGAACCCCTGGACCGATTTGGACAAACTTGGCCTTGATCGAAAGCTTTCCACCCCTAGATGAGCCCATTTTAGGTCGCGTTTCTCCAAAACCTGCCATTTTAAAATTATGCGTTCTTTTCGTATTGCTGTAATGTTAACTCTATGGAGAGGTTCCGTTCCGCCGGCCGCCAGGCCGAACCCCTGAACCAATTTGGACAAAATTGGCCTTGATCGAAAGCTTTCCACCCCTAGATGAGCCCATTTTAGGTCGCGTTTCTCCAAAACCTTCCAATTTAAAATTATGCGTTCTTTTCGTTTTGCTGTAATGTTAACTCTATGGAGAGGTTCCGTTCCGCCGGCCGCCAGGCCGAACCCCTGAACCGATTTGGACAAACTTGGCCTTGATCGAAAGCTTTCCACCCCTAGATGAGCCCATTTTAGGTCGCGCTTCTCCAAAGCATTCCATTTTTTAATTATTAATTTATTTCAATTCGCCCCATTGCTTTTAGTTAATATTTTTACCAACACAGGCAAAACGTCTTTTAAAGAGCGTGAAGTAAATATACTTTGAAATTAATCTTCAAAGTTTTGACGGTTCACTAGATTTATCTCAACAGGATTGTACTAGGCAAATTGATTTAATAAAAAGTTATGGTACATGTTTCATTCAAGTATTTCTTCTTTCCCTTTACACAGAAGGGGATAAATATTTAACTTCAAACAATGAGACAAATAAAAATCAAATAATAATTTAAAGTGGAAGGTTTTGGGAAGAAGCCACTTAAAATGGGTTTACATCGGGGTTGTAAGATTTCATTTAAGAACAAGTTTGTACAATTCCGGTTCGGTGGTTTGGGCTGACAACCGGTCAAAATAAAATTACAATTATTTCAATGTAATAAATTTGTGACAATGCCATGTGAAATCGGAGACAAAACCCCTTTCGAAGATAATGAATTAAAACTGTATATTTAATGATAGGGAATGAATAAATACGAACAGTTAGTAACGAACGAATCTCACTTCCGCGCCAAAGAAGGCTAGCTGTAAAACCCGGCTTTGCCGGGTTGTAACAGCTAGTAGCTCTTTAAAATATTAAAAGCTAGTATTCACACCTTCTTGTATATATTGGAGTGAGGGGGCACATTTCAACAAAAAGTACATTTTTGACTATTTCCATATTATAAAACCCTTTTCGAAAAATATATCCTGGATATGAGCCTTACTTGGTGGCTCTCCACTTGACTATTTCCACTGAATAAGTTGGAAACCCCTTTTCTAGAGAATGGTCACTTCGAAAAACTTTTCGGTACATAAAAGTCGGTAGTAATTCACAAACAGTACTTGGTTTATGTGTGTGATCCTTCAAATACCTCCTTAATAAAGATGAAAGTAAAGTATATGATAACGAATGAGAGGGAAAGAGCCGCATTGAAAGTGTCCGCCTCGTATTGTTGCCTCTTCAGCACAAATGTAAACAAAAGTTATTGGACCTTTCTATACACATAAAACTATAGTCATCGATGATTGACTTAGTTTTAATACTACAAGTACAATTTGAAGAAGATTGCACAGCTTGTGTGTGAGTGATTTCCATATTTTAACAATTGTTGTTTTCATATTTTTCCCGACATATCCACAAAGAATTTTAAGGCATGAAACCCCATGGAAATAGGACGTTGTTTTATAGATTTTATACCCCCAAAAACAATCATCCTAAATTTTAAGTTGGTAATTTTTATTTAAAACTGACTTTATTGCAGGGGGGTTTTAAAAGTTAATCCGTGATTAGTTTACCCCCTAATTTATTGTCTTACAGTTTATTTGTTTTACAGTAGACTTAAAATTGTGTGTCCCTTTAAAAAAAAGGTATTTAACACCACTTTTCGATTACTTGACTGATCAAAAAAAGGGAATTCAACTAATATAATACAGCAAATAAAAAATTCTATACATCAATTTTAAAATTTTGAAAATTTTCTGGTGTGTATTTTTATTTTCCAGTCACGTTGATTTTGTTTTACTAATAATTTCAGCTACATTCTAATTTCCACAGTATATTTTATATGTGACATTTACGGCCGTATTCACGACTAACTTAAGGTTAACCAGGAATCAAAACCTCTAATTGGTAATTGAAGGAAAAAAAGTTTTAAGCCTATAGCTATAGACTAGCAAAGTTGGCCAAAAAGTTTGATTCCAGGCTAACCTTAAGACAGGTTAATAATTCAGCCGTTTATTTAATCCCAAAATAAGTTTTTTTAAATATATCACTTTACAAGCATGATAACAAATGCAATTATTTTCTATACTATACTAGACAGCAACTTAAGTTGAACCGACTACGTCTCTAACAAAGTAGTTCCCATCGCGGTGTCTGATGAATTTCGAGTGAAACAAAGTACGTCAATTTTAAAATATGATTACTTCGTTAAACCCATGTATAAATAGCCTTTTTATCACGATTCGCGTATTGAAATTCCTCCTATCAACCCAACAGGCTTTGTACTTACTCACTTTCTCCTTCCGCGTAGTGACGTACTGGGTTCAGGAAACGTTGCTGTGAAGCACAGACTGCAATGTTTCTTGACTATATACTTCCTACGCTACGTATGTCACTACGCGAAAATAAAAAAATGAGTAAGCAGAAAGCCTGTTGGGTGTAGTTGCTAGGAGGAGTTACAGTACGCAAATCGTGATAAAGAAAATACGCTTTAATACATGGGTTTAACAAACTAGTAGTCATATTTCTAAATTGAAGTTCTTAATTTCACTCAAACTTCAGACACCGCGTTGGAAACTACTTTCTTTGTTTGCTCTCTAGCCTAGTATAGGTCACATCACACTAAACTTCGGTCTATAATTCACGAACTGGTTTGGCAAACGTCGTGAGTTTAAAATCGCAGTTCGAGGCGGTCTAATAGCTGTGCCTACAACTGATGGTAAAATCCGAAACTGTTGAATTCCAAGCAAAAGAGTGGGTTCCTGTCAACTCTAGCGCAAACGATTGGCAAGGCTCATTTCCATAAGGAGCGCATACCTTCGAAACAATACGTCCGCTCGTAAAACTGGGATGCGATCAATCGACGACAAAAAATTCAGCATTTGCAGCACGGGTACCCACTGCGAGAACATGCCTCGGAATAAACACGGGGGAATTTTTTTTCGAATTAACATCGCATACCGTATTTCAACGAGAAAAGAGGGCTAGGGTTTTTCAACGGGCACGATTTATGGGGTCTATCTAAATTGTTGAGTCCTGGTTACGATCGCACAGCGTTGAAGACTGAGCATGAAAAAAATAAGCATTGAAACTATGACATCAGTAAAAAATCGTAGTGATGTTTATGATTACCTTGAGGGTTCCGTGATTTCTTCAGTGAGGTAGTCTTCAATTTTTACACTGGAATGGGATACCTGAAATAAATATATACATTACAGTCCAGTTTTTATAAAATAAATATTGCTCAAAGAACAGTCACTACAGTAAAATTTTGTTTCAGTACTATCAACCCTATTCAGTTCCATCAACCCCCATGCTATCTAATATCTGTTTTATAAACCGATGGGTTAGGATACATTTTCACAGTTAAACTATTTAATGATAATATATTATTTTAATCAGGAGTCGTTCGACAAGTTACGTCCTAGACTTTTTTTTACATTTTCCCTTGCTTTTATTACAAACTTATCCTCTTCTTCCAATCCCCAAACAAAAATTTTTTAAAAAGTGATTACATAGTTATTTTAAGGGCCTATTATAAATAATTTTTAAGAATACTTTTTAATCCTTAAAAGTCTAATTACTCCATTTAATCTCCTTTCTACAACTTCATATTTCATAGTTTATTTTGTTTGAGACACATTTGCTGACCGCGAAGCGCTTTCTACAACTTAATTTCCATAAGTTTCCACGGATTTAGTAACACTTATCGTCAATAGATTGTGCCACGTATCTAAATCATTACCTATCAAACGTTACTCGCGATGAATGAAATTTGGTATCCATTGCGTAAAAGTGTAAAAAGTGCAATTTTCACCAAGTATTCCTATAATTATTTAAACTTATCGGAAAAGACGAATTGTAACCTTTTCGAGAATGAACAATACTCTTGCGTATAAAAATCCACACTAATAACATACAAGTCATACACAAGCGTATTACTCTTGTAAAGAAACATTGACAGGGATCACTTATGGCTTTTTTTCCAACGCCGGAAAAGAATTCTTGAGGTAAAACATAATTTACAGTAAAATGGGTGTGGGCTTTCCCACAACATAAGTACTCTAGTAATGAAACAACTTTTACAGAGGTTTAAGGTTAAGGTTTCTCTGCAACAAGCGTTATAATAAACATTTACGGATATAAAGGATTTTAGGATTTTCTCTGCGAATATCTCAATGCTGTTGGTATCAGGTACGAGCTTTTTTTCAAATAATATCACACAGACGACATTCATTTGGTTTATTTCTTCTTTTTGTCACATTTACTTTACCTTTAAACAGGGGTCTGTTTAGAAGAAATTTGGGTCCGTTTGCGGACCCTTCACAAAATATTTCATTGTTAAAAAGGACTCTTCACAAAGTATTTTGGCCTTTAAATGGACACTATTTTTCACAATGCTGCAAATTTGTGAGCTTATTTTCACAAAAACAGGCTCCTGGTTGAAAAGAACTATTTTAACACTAACTAAAATTCACAAAATTATGAGTAGATTTTCACAATTTTAAAAAAAACGGACCCTTCACAAAAAGTCTAGACAGACCCCTGCTTTAAATTTAAAGGACATAATACTCAGCATTCAAAAATTAAAATAAAAAGCTGGAGGATTTTCGAAATCAATGTTAAGCTATTTCAATTAATTAAATTTCATGATGATTGTTTGGTATTGTGATGAATTACAGCTTTAAGGTTTTGTTGGGGAAATAATGGCATACATAAATATTGGTAGGGTCACTTGGGGTTTATAATCAAAGTGATTATAAACACACACTTTAATAATTATTAAAAAACATTCATAAGTAAGAATTTTTACCATTAAGAATAATTAGATTCTAGGGGTATCACTTGAATCGTAAATATGAACATGATTAAGCAGATAGCAGTAAAATGACCTATAAAGAACATATTGAAATGTTTAATGTTGTTGTAAAACAGAATAATGTTAAAACAAACATTCCAAGCCCCCCCCATAAAAAATTCCTAGTTACTAATTCAGAAATAGTTATATATTATACCCACTAGAATCATAAAATTTAATCTTTTAGAAAACTGAAAAAATAAAAAAAGGAACCAAAGCAGTCATCTAACGATGATTGCATGATTAGAGACACATTCCGGTAAAGCAGGAATGACGAAAGCCATAAAATTCTAATGTGCCGAAACAATTGTTTGCTAAGCTAAGGCTGTTCAGAGAATATCTCAAAAGACATTCTAATATTTTCATACAGTATCGTGCGGCTTTTATGTACTCAAAGGAGGTGTGAAATTACGAATAAACCAAGGTATCACTTCGATGTATGATATTTATAAGATAATCATGATATATCGGCCTATAATAAAGTCCCCATTTTCCAAGCTAAAACCTTATTAGTCTACCTCATTAATAACCTTACAATTATAATTTTATACCATCTATAATATTGTTCAATCCTCAAGTTAGAAAATTATATTTATCAAATCCGATTAGATGATTGCTGATTTGAAATTGATTGATTGATTGGTTTTTTATGGCACATGATCCACATCAGGATGATTTGAAATTGAAAGGTAATTTAAATAAACTTTGATATTTCTCAAATTATATATGAATACATTTCAGAGACACCAAACTTTCATACGTAAAATACATTTTCATTAAAGCAGAATGAAATTTACATTGATACTTTCTCTCAATTTTTTGGATAATATGTCAGTAAAAGTTCCGATATGTTTTTCCTCATTGAAGATTTTTATACGAAATATAAACGGAATGGCAAAAATACGGTCAAAGGGATTCTTAACCATAATGCCAGATTGCGCACTGAAAGATACAAAAAAACTCGCTTTAACAAACATTAGTCAATCTAGGATGCGAGGGATCGGATCAACAGGTTATGAAGAATTTCCTAATTTACAAAGATAGTTTCTTGAAACAAGTTTCAAGGTGTTCGGCAAATGTTTCGATGTCAAATATACCCGTGTTCAAAATTTAAGAATAACTTAATCTTTGGAATAATAACACAAACCTTAGTTCCTTATCAATGATATTCATGTCATTGGATCTTCTAAATGGGGAAAAATGTGGTCTGATATCAAACTACCCCAACAATAGTTTAAGGGGAGTACAGAGGCTCTCCATTAATATGGAACAAATTCCATAAATATTTTTAATAAAAATAAATATAAAATTTTAATAAATAAATTTAATTTATAAAAAATTAAAACGCGTAAAATATTACTTATGGAGTTAACAAGTTCTCATAGTGTTTGTTTCGACATTAGGTTACATTACAGAAAATACGGTATGTCTCCATTATTCCCAAAAAATTAATGTATTCTTAATTTTTGGACACTAGTGAATTTCAATGTAAGAAAAATAGCCAAATTAAGTTCAATTAAAAAAACCTTACACGTGTGAAACGACATGGTGAAACACTGCCGAAGCTCTATAGCTCTTATACAGGGTGTTTCAAAATTGCGTTGCACGGCTTTTATTCGGAACCTACGCCTCCTAGGGTCATTGAATTAAGGTCTACCCCTAGGTAAATGACCCTGGAAAATCCATTGAGATGACCTACAGCGCCCCTAGCGGCAACACTAAAAAGTTAAAAAAAATTAATTTAAAAACTAAAGGAGATAGAGCAAAAACCTCAGTTAGAGTATTGTTGCCAATGTCATGAAGAACTCACTGAAAAAAATTTGATCAAAATATCTTGAATATTCGCGGAGATATTAGCATGTGAAAATAGCACTTTTTCAGGGGTCAAAAAAGAAAAAGTTCGCATATTTCGAAATTTTTCAGTGTTATTGTGTAGTTTTGTGTTTTTTTAGTTGAAAGAACACAAAATTTAATCAAAAAATCAAAAAAATTTGCAAATATGCGAACCTTTAATTTTTTGACCCCTGAAAAAGTGCTATTTTCACATGCTAATATCTCCGCGAATATTCAAGATATTTTGATCAAACTTTTTTCATTGAGTTCTTCATGACGTTGGCAACAATACTCTCGCTGAAGTTTTTGCTCTATCTCTTTTAGTTTTTAAATTAATTTTTTTAACTTTTTAATTTCGCCGCTAGGGCCGCTATAAGCCCTCTCAATGGATTCTCCAGGCTCACTTACCTAGGGGTACACCTTACTTCCGTGACCCTAGGAGGCTTTGGTTCCAAATAAAAGCCGTGCAACGCAATTTTGAAACACCCTGTATATAGTCCAGTAACTTGGTGTCAAAAAAGGGGTGTTTCAGGAAAAAACGGTATTTTTTTTTCTCAACGGTTTTATATCTTTTCGAGGGTGCTGAATCTGAACGTTGCATATAAAATTTCGAAGTGCATTTTAAGAAAATTCGAAAAAACCCTAAAATTTCACCTCATTTTTTGGGTTTTTGTTTGTAGAACGGAAAGTATAGGTTTCTCATGAAAATGTTAAGCACAAAAAATAAAGATGATAAAACAAGCTATAAAATTGTCATTTACAACTTTTTTGTCAGACTAATAGTTTTGCCGCTAGAGTGTGCTAAAAACAGTGATTTTTTGGCCTTGTTAATTTTTATAAATTCATTTATTAAATCATAAGAGTTTTATTAAACGAATTTATGTTTTCTGCATCGCCGAATCCGAATTTCAAGTTTATTTTCATTTGGAAAGTCATCTTCTCATCACAAATTGCAAAAAATCTAAAATTTGTGCTCTTTTGTTCTGTTTTTTACCAATTTTCTTTAAAAATATTAGTTTCTCGAAAAATTAACCATTGCATCTTATAGGAAATTTTACGTACTTAAATTTGGTGAAGTGCTATTTTTCGAGAAATTAATATTTTTTAGCAAATTGGTAAAAAACCGAACGAAAGATCACAAATATTAGATTTTTTGCAATTTGTTATGAGAAGATGACTTTCAAAATGAAAATAAACTTGAAATTCGGATTCAGCGATGCAAAAAAACATAAATTCGTTTATTAAAACACTTTCATAATTTAAAAAATGAATTTAAAAAAATTAACAAGGCCAAAAAATCACTGTTTTTCAGCACACTCTAGCGGCAAAACTATTAATCTGACAAAAAAGTTGTAATGACAAATTTTATAGCTTGTTTTATCTTTATTTTTTGCTTTAACATTTTCATGAGAAACCCATACTTTCCGTTCTACAACAAAAAACCAAAAAATGAGGTGAAATTTTAGGGTATTTTTGAATTTTCTTAAAATGCACTTCGAAATTTTGTATGCCGGATTCAGCATCCTCGAAAACATAAAACCGTTGAGAAAAAAACTACTGTATTTTTTTCCTGAAAAAACTATACCAAGTTACTGGACTAATACAGCGTGTCCCAAAAAAGACCGACACATTTTTTAAAATCAGTAACTAATAATTCGAAAACTAAAAGAGGTAAAAATACGCGGTTTATTACATGCTACTCCTGTGAGTCTTAGGAGTAAGATGCAACAAACCGCGTACTTTTATCTTTTTTAGTTTCCGAGTTCTAGGTTATTGATTTTTAAAATGTGTCGGTCTTTTTGGGGACACCCTGTAATTGGTTATGTCAGTGCGTTTACAGACACGGCCTGGAATTTTCCATAAAATTAATAATTATCGACAACTAAACAGAGATTGGTCGGCAAATGAAAACTTCAATAACACCCACAACGCTACAATGGAGACGATCAAAGAGGAATTTTTAGAAAGGGGCGTATGAGCAGAGTTTCAGCTAATACATAGCTAGAATCGGGACATAGCATACAAACTTTTCAAAAGAAAACCAAAGAGCAGAACGACGTATAACTCATTTCCTTTATTAACTATGCTTAGAGCTGTCTTGAGAGAAATACGCTACATTCCTCGATTCCTGCACAAAGAATGGTGCTTTGAAAATTAGTGACACACCAAGAGCGCAGTCGTGACTTATTTCTAATCCTCCGACATCAAACGATTTGTCTTCCAGACCAGACGGTTGAGGATTAAAATCAAATATGAAATGCAAGATAAGCTATTTGTGACGGTTAACGAAGAAACCAGTGATAAAGGGAAGGGGTTAAACATCACTAAAGTAGTGAGACGTGGTTTGCTGTTACCTACTTACGAACATTTTGGTATATAAGTCAAAAAACAACAGCGAAACTGGTTAATCCTTTTTGATTGAGAATTACATTTATCAAACCAAGTGTTAAGGGTCGTTGCTTCATTGGGTTTAATGGAGCAGATTCAAGACGGATTTTATTAGTTCCAATGCGTCGAATCTACTATACTGCCGTCCTAAGCGAAAGTGCACATTAAGGCACTTTCACTCAGATTTACTTTAAGAAAAATCTCGCCAAAACTGTGCTTGGCAGGATAGTTCATTCTGTCCGGTAGACCCTCCTAACATTAATATTGGCTACAACCAAAACAACTCAGAAAAGAGGCTACATCCTTGGGCTGCAATAGAGTTGGGAAACCTGGCTTCCTTCCCTTTTAATTTTGATTTTAATCATTCATTTGATTTTAATAGCATTGGGAAAAATTGATAAAATTCTTTTTGATATGACCGACTTCAAATCTTTATAAATGGTACCTTCTAATATATTATTTAAAAAGGAAACAAGCGATATAAAACGATTACGCAAGGTAAGTCATGTCATCAAAACAATGTGAAGCGTTTTGCAAGTGCAACCCTCCAAACAAAAAATGGTTTGTAAACATAAATATTTAAACATATCCTTAACTATCTTTCAACCACGACTTTAGAAGAAAAGAATGTGTGACTAAGAATCAAGACATTTGTCACTCAACCAACCACATAGTTCGCCCTTGAAAATAACGAGACTCGACCAACACAACAGCCCACCCACATCATCGATTTAAAAATAGTCATTATCCAATTGGAGAGTTAGAAGCCCTTTGAAATTAAATTTTTAAATAAAAAGCTTTATTTTGATTATGTATGGTTTCCTGTACGTGGTATAAGAACAGGGTAATGATTTTCCCATTCGATTGTTTGTTCCTAAACAGCTTTTAAACGTTTCATTCATGATGTATTATGAAAGACCGTTGTAATGGAAATAGTATAATAATCGTTTAATCCATAGCAGCACAATACTTGATCGATGTGGAATACTAAAACAAAAATTGCATGAACCGCAAAATTTTTCTTATAAAAATCCCTCGATTTCTTATATGTCTGAATCATAGAGTTGTCTGAATGCAGATTTTCTTCATCCCTCAAACGCTAGTTCCAGATCTGATTTAAATCTGTGACAGAGCTAAAATAACAAAACCTTTGCTAAAAATTATTAGTCCAAAATGTAAAGCATAACCCAAGATTATAAATTTTCATAAAGGTTTTCAACTTTTAAAAGCAAAAAAAATTACTCTACCGACCCGACATTGTTCGTTACGAAATACTTAAATTTTACACATTAATATTAAACCAACATAAATAATTTAACCAACATTAATTAATTTAACCAACACATTAATTTAACGTCCTTTTCTTATTTATAATACTAGGGAGCTACCGCCCCCTGCTCGCTATCGCTCGCCAACCCCCGTAAACTGCTGACGCAGGACCTTTTGGAATTGCTTCGCAATTCCCACAAATTCTAACTTGCCGAACTTAATACACTTTACAAAACAATTAAACAATTTACAAAAAAAACGTCAAACAACTTTCCGAATATACTTCCCAAATCCCCTCCATGAATAAAGCTCCCTTAAAAGTTTCAATATATATTAACTCGAACTTATCAAAAATTTAAACGAAATGTTTTTAAAAATATTCATCTTAATAATTTTTAATCTATGATTATATAAAAATAACTATTTCTAATTGTTTATCAATATTCGAACCAAACAAAAACCCGTTATTTTAAAATAACTCGTTAGTATAATATGCCTAGTGTTTATCATTCATATTTTTTTAAAACCAGACTTGTTAACCCAGACAATACCGTTTAAGCAATCGAAAATAAAAAGAGACAAAACATCACTATGTTTACAATTAATTTCGATAAAATCAGACTAAAAATTATAAATATTGGACAAAACTGTGAAATTTTAGTATGAAATGGCGTTCATGTAAGTTTTTAGAATATGTTTTTATCAGTCTTTGAGTGATATTTCATCAAGAAAGTACTTTTTTTAAAAGGTGAAAAACATGTTTCATCTTAAAATATAGCGTCAATCGGTCGTTGTGATTGGATGCATAATGATTTGAATGACAGTACTTGCTTTGTAACTGCGACCTTATCCGTTATCTTAAAAAATGGAAATATTTTAAAATCGAGAATTTTTTTTGAAAAATCGAAGGGCTTACTCGGAAATCCGGAAGGAATCCGGACATTTTGATACCATATATGTGTCATTCGGTTCAGTAATTAAAAAGCCTTTCTCTGGAAACCGTTCACTAAAAACTTTTTTTTAGAATAGAGAGATTAAAAGTACACTATTGTTCAAAATTGAGAGATATTGCACATTTATTCGATTTTCTCCAGATCTAGTGGACAGATTTTGATGAAATTTTGTATGAACATAGGTTGATATAATAGCCAATAAATAATCATTAAAATTGTAATACACACGCCCAATGCGCAGAAGTAACAACTGTCAAAGTTAAAAGATATGAAATAGCAGTTCCAGAATAGAGCAAAATAGTGGGTTTATAAGGGGTATGACACCCTCCCACAATCATTCAGGCCTCCTTGAAAGATTTTATAGCCTGGGAAGGCAGCCAGGTCCCCCTTGGAAACTTGAACTTTTATTACTAAAAAATTTTCTTACATAAATTCTTCTTGGACGCAAATTCTACCTAAAAAAAGTGTTGAGAGGCAAACCTATTAATAAGGATGAAAGGGGCAGAAAAATATTTTTAGGCCCCTAACGAAATAAATTTCTATATTCGCCATCACTGATTCAAAATTAAAAATAAGAGCTCCCACCCATGGCCGTATTCAAGGGGGTAGAACAAAAAACTACTTTTTAGTATCAGATTACAAGAACTTCATCTCAAAAACAAAAACCTTCATTGTTTCCAAGCTACCCACAAAACTTTTACATTAAATTCAATAAAGGTCAAAAACCCCTATGTAAACAATACTGTGGCTACGGCCCTCTCTCACGGGGCTTTAAAATTGTTCTCCACAAACATAAAAAAGTCGACCCTGATTGCCCCTTCTAAGCGGAACCCTGGCTACGCCCATGAAGGGATCTGTAACTGTTTAAAATTATGCAGATATTGTCTTGAATCAAGTAAAGTGCAAAAGGTAAATATTATCTTCTCTGTAATAAAGTTTTAGATTAATGGAACCATTGATTCTCGATGTAATTTCATATGGAGACAACTAGAAAGGATCTGTCGGTCATTCATTGTTATTTGAAATTGACCATTATGGAATCAGAGATTAGATTGCTCTGAGAAAAATGTTCTGAAGTCAATGCCGAACCCCCTACCTACAACTTTCAAAATGGGGAAATCACGATTGCAGTTAGTGTAATGATATCCTAGAGACCTTTGTTCACCTTTTTGGGGACCCTGTCGGTCTTAATTTCTTTTCAATGGATGGAAAACCTTCACTTTATGGATCTCATCAGGTTAGCAATTTTCATTAAAACGGAAGATATTCGTCATATGGAATGCGCAGGCAGATTTATAGACTTCAACCCTTTAGAGCAGTGGTCTCCAACCCCCGGTCCGCGGACCGGTGCCGGTCCGTGGATCAAATGGTACCGGGCCGCGGGCCGATCATTTCATTGAAAATTAATTTAAATTCTTAGTTTTATACTCCAAATTAATGAATGATTGAGTTATAAACCACTTTATATTTATTTTTTGGTGCAACTGTATTTTATTTTGAAAGCATGTTTAAATACAATTAAATTAAAATTAACAAATCAAAATAATCTGGAATGTAAACAATCATTTGTCCCCCAGTGGGCCGAGGTAAAATTATCAAACGTTGACCGGTCCGTGGTGGTAAAAAGGTTGGGGACCACTGCTTTAGAGGAGGTACAGGGGCTTTAGATAAGGCAATTTCATCTCGCTACCCCCTCCAAAAGCCCTTTAGATCCCCAAAACTGTGTTTGAGAAAGTAGGCTTTATGAACAGGAAATTTTATTATCTGCCTTATCTTTCAAGGAGGTCATGATAGTGGGAGGGTGTCATCTGTCATACCCCTTAGAAACCCACTATTTTGCTCTATTCTGGAACCGCTATTTCATACCTTTTAACTCTGACAGTTATTACTCCTGCACATGCTTGTGTATTACAAATAGAAGCTTGATTTTAAAACCGTCGGTAAACCGAACCTTTAAAACCTTAACTACTTACCTCCTCTGTTTAAAAATAATTTACTCTAAATCGTTCCCCAAAATAAAACTGATGTTGAAATATTACTTTTATAACACACCAAAAAGTTAACCCTTTCAGTCCAAGCCACCCCAAATTTTCCATAGGATATAATGGTTATCTCGAGCGGTTTTGAATTATCAGGGAATTAATTGAAATGTTTTGGGGCCATTCATATAATACGTAAGCATGTTTTTGGTCAGTTCTGACACCCTTGTTAGTAAAGATAAGCAAACCGCAAACCCCTCTCATAATTACATAAGAAAACAGGCCAACACCTTTTTTGGTTAAATTTAGAATTTATTTATGCAAGAAACAAGATATTATCGAAAATGCAGTTATTGTAACATCTTGCGTAAGCATCATTTCACACACCCCTTTCCCCCTTGTCAGGAAATAAACTAAGCAAATAGCCAACCTCCTCTCTTTTATGTGCTATCGTAATATTTGAACGGCCCCTTTCCAAAAAAAATTATCCAGCAAGCGTACTTAATATGTATCGTCAACTAACTTAGAGAAAAAACATGACACTTAAAGAAACTTTTAAATTTAAAATGAGCATGTATATGTGTGTGTATCAAGCGAGCCGTCAAAAATAAAAGAAATCGGACACATAAAACCATGGTGTGTTTTCCTAGTGAGCTGCCAGAAAGAGAGAAATAAGTGAAACTTTAAATCTTAATAATTCCAAAACTAATTCGAAATTTAAAAGAAAACTGCAATCTTTAAAAAAATAGCGTATGTGTGTTTAAAATATCCTGGTTCTACCCTGATTATTTCTTTTATAACGGAAATGTGTCAAAAATTTCAACTTTAAAATTTAATTACTAATTCGAGAAAAGGGTGGTGAAGTGTATTAGGGGCCGTTCAAATATTACGTAAGCACTTTTTTGGTCATTTTTAACCCCCCCTCCCCCCTTGTCAGCAAAGATAAGCAAACCTCAAACCCCCCACCATAATTACGTAAGAAACTGCCGGACCCCCCCCCCCGAAATTTTGACATCCCTATTAGTAAGTACTGTTTTTTTCCTTGAAAATTAGGCGACTCGTACAAGGAGCTGTTCTTTTTGTGTGTAACCGTAAGGGTTCAAAAATGAGTCGAAACACTACTTTTCGGAGTCACAATTTCAAAATGGTAGGGTGGTCTATCTCCAGAAAAAAGTGCTTACGTCAGTTTTCCTTATTCAATTTTTTGTTACACTTATTTTTGGTTGAATTTTGAAATTATTTATGCAAGAAACGAGAGATTTTCGAAAATGCACCATCTTGCGTAAGCATCACTCATATCCCCCTCCCCCCTCGTCAGCAAAAATAAGCAAAGAGCAAACCCCCCCCTCCCCCCTTAGGTGCTTACGTAATATTTGAACGGCCCCTTACTTCATATGTATGTGGCTACAAAGAATAGCTCTGCTATGAATGGATTTTGCTGAGGGAAACTCGAATTTTTTACTTTAACATTTAATAACTCCAGAAATAATTATCAAATTATTTAATAGCTTTTGGAGCGAAAATGACCCTTATACATTTGTCTATTAATTTGTTACTTTTTTAATAAAGAGTTACTTTAATAAGAGATATCAAACTATAAATTTTTATTTCACCATGGAGATATTATCTTGGTATTTTCTAATAAAGAATAAAGTTGAATTCCGATACAATAGGTTTTATGCGATTCAAATTCAATAGTTATTTCATGCATAATTAGAAACATAAAAATAGAAACAAGGTTTTTTGAATATTTCCAGTGGAGCTGAAGTCTCAAGCGAATGCTCCATAATGGAGCATTCGCTTGAGACTTCAGCCAAGGTAGTGCGGGAAAAACTATCAGGATGCGATCATACTCATTAAGAAATCTTGATTTTCTATACTTTATTTTTTTATTTTCTTGATCCTTAATAAAAATCAGCATTCCATGTCGGGGTAAAATCCCGACATCCATTTTACCCCGCTATAATCATTTAACCCCATCCAACCCCAAAGAGAAGGAACGTGTAATATATATAAGGACTTTTTATTATCTTAATTTAAGGAATAGGTACAAGTAAGGACTAAGATTTTAAGGACTTTTAAGGGCTGTGTGAACCTTGGATTACAACAGTTAATGAAAGTTATTTTTGAAAGCTGACATTAATTGAAATTATAAACGATAAAATAATAAGGCCTATACGGGCCTATATCGCCTTTACGGGTTCTTTCCCCTTGGCGATTAATACAGGGTGGTTATAAAATAACATATACCTACTTTAAAATTCTTAACAGAAAAAACTACTTCTGGGAAAAATCTGAAATTTTAAAGGAGGCATTTTGAAGGGATGGGAATTTTTTTGAAACAAAAAAATTAGAAAATTAATTAAATTAAGTTTTTACCTTGCATTTCGGACCATCACCGGAAGTCTAGAAGGTAAATGTTTATTAAAACTAGCATATCAGACCCTTAAGGAAAAAAGAAATTATAACTATCCCCTTTGCTCAACAAAATTGAGTGATTTTTTAGGAATAACTAATTTTATTTCCCTTAAGTTTCTGATTTGATAGTTTGAATAAACATTAAAACATTTACCTTTTGAATTCTAGACCAAAATTGTGTTAGTCCGATTACAATGAAGTAAGGTTTCACACAGATACAACTCAATAAAATTTTATTTGATAGTATGATTCAAAGCATTAGATAAAATTTAAGTCCACGCAAAAAAGCAATCGACGAGCGGGAGAAGTTTAAAATATCGGCATGAAGTGAAAGCAGAGTTCCATTGTTAGAATGCGGTGTGAAAACAATTGAAACGAGATTCCGATTTATCCAAGTTCATGTTAGAACTGATCTTAAGGTACTAAAAGTATTTCCCGAAACTTGAACCCTCATAATAGTCAGGGTGCCGAATGGCAAAAAAGGGGTCAACCTCGAACTCGCGTATGGCTTAGATGTTTTGATGGTTTCTGATAGAGTTAATAGTGTAGATTTGAAAACCGGTTGATGCCACTCTGCAAATGTTGAGGATTTTTTTAAAATTCAAATTTTTAAAAAATGGTCCAAAAAATTTTTCAAAAAATCAAGTAATAGTAATCGAGACTTATGATACATGTTTATAGGCTATCTTTCAGTGCTGAATACGAATATTCCATTTAAATTTGAAAAAATTTAAAATATCTATTTTTAAAAATTAATTGAAAAATTGGAAAGTCGAAAAAATTTAAACATCGCTCAAAACCACAAAATAATTGCGAAAGAAGTAATTTAAACGGTTTTCTATTAGAAATGACTTAAAAAATAACATACTAAAAATGGAAGAAAATCGGACGATAATAAGTTTGATTTTTTTCAAATTTTCAAATTTTTTGGCCTCAAAAATCGACTTTTTTTAAAACTCTTGTAAAAAAAGTTTGAGGCTGATGCCAAAGTAATGCTTTCATGGATATTGTAGTTAGATAGCTATATAACATAAAAAAACCACAATTGTTGATTAAATCATTAATTAATTTATTTATTTATTAAGTTGAACTTTGAAAATATAGGTAAAATCCATCAATCGTGTGAAACATAAAATATTTTGACAATTTTTGGTACTGAATCATGTAAAAATTAATTAAATTTAAAAAAGACAAAAAATATTTCAAAAAATTTAAATTTAAAAAAAAATTTTAAATTTTAAATTTTTTAAAAAATTTAAATTTTGTATTATAGGCATGTGATACATCTCTATGGGCTATAATTAAGTGCTGGTTAAGAATATCAAGCTACTTTTCAATAAAATTTAAATTAAATGTGGAAAAATTGAAGCATTTATCTTAATACTTTTGTTTTAAATGCTGGGGTTAAATGCTTCAATTTTTCCACATTTAATTTAAATTTTATTGAAAAGTAGCTTGATATTCTTAACCAGCACTTAATTATAGCCCATAGAGATGTATCACATGCCTATAATACAAAATTTAAAATTTTTAAAAAATTTAAAATTTAAAATTTTTTTTTAAATTTAAATTTTTTGAAATATGTTTTGTCTTTTTTAAATTTAATTAATTTTTACATGATTCAGTACCAAAAATTGTCAAAATATTTTATGTTTCACACGATTGATGGATTTTACCTATATTTTCAAAGTTCAACTTAATAAATAAATAAATTAATTAATGATTTAATCAACAATTGTGATTTTTTCATGTTAAATAGCTATCTAACTACAATATCCATGAAAGCATTACTTTGGCATCAGCCTCAAACTTTTTTTACAAGAGTTTTAAAAAAAGTCGATTTTTGAGGCCAAAAAATTTGAAAATTTGAAAAAATCAAACTTATTATCGTCCGATTTTCTTCCATTTTTAGTATGTTATTTTTTAAGTCATTTCTAATAGAAAACCGTTTAAATTACTTCTTTCGCAATTATTTTGTGGTTTTGAGCGATGTTTAAATTTTTTCGACTTTCCAATTTTTCAATTAATTTTTAAAAATAGATATTTTAAATTTTTTTAAATTTAAATGGAATATTCGTATTCAGCACTGAAAGATATCCTATAAACATGTATCATAAGTCTCGATTACTATTACTTGATTTTTTGAAAATTTTTTTGGACCATTTTTTAAAAATTTGAATTTAAAAAAAATCCTCAACATTTGCAGAGTGGCATCAACCGGTTTTCAAATCTACACTATTAACTCTATCAGAAACCATCAAAACATCTAAGCCATACGCGAGTTCGCACTTTTCGACTTGGCACCCTGACTATAACTTCTGACAAGGCAGCACATTCATTTATTATCACAGTCAATATGTCATCAGGGAGGTTTTTTACCCCATTGTAGTTAGATTGTCACCCTTGGATAAATTAGATAGAATCTCCCCAAACAAATATTTCCTGCGCTCCCGATATTCCATGATGGACAGCAGACAATTGCTCACGCAAGACCGAAACAAGAAGGTTTTAAGATAGGGAAACACACTAATAAAAGAAAGTGCTTATGTAGTTGTTTCTTTCGCCTAGGTGCTAAGAAAAGAGAACCAGTGGCTAAGTTGTTCAATAAGAGCGCAAAGGCAGCCCCCTATAACAAAAAATTCCACTCTGCTGAATATGCACATGATGACTTAAAAAAAACTTAACCTATTTAATGACCGTTCGTAGGAACTGATAGAAATTTTGGTGAAAGTAGTAACTTGGAGGATGCGACGAAAATCGTATGGATTAGAGCAGATAAACTTTATCAGTTATTGTTACAAAAAAAAATTTTAATTTTCAAGCGGAAACGACTATTTTTTCCTTTGAAGTGACGGTAACTATACCCACCCCTAACTAAATGAAATGAAAATAGTTATGGAGCCTAGCAACACTAAGTAATTATTGGTTCTAAAAGGCTTAGAAAATTGAAAGCAACAAAAAAATTCTATTTTATTTTATTTTTTTCTCCAAATATTTTCAACGTGACCTCCACATTTAGAAAATGGTGGTTAGCTATGAAGCTCTTGAGGGGGTGAAGAAAGTCGAGGGGAAAAATTTTCGAAACAAAATATTATATGATAATTACTAAAAAATATATAATACTTGACTTTTTATTGCTTTTCTGTAATTTTTGAATGTTTTCAGATTTAGAACCAATGACTACGTCCTTCTTGGCAACATAGCCGTTTTCATATCTCACTCTATAGGTACGGGTTTACGTCCTACAAATACCGTTTCACTGCTATTTGTGTTTTTTCACTTAAGAGATTACATAACAAGAAAAAACGTTAATGTTCCAAATTATGAATTTTTTCCCTGGTTATCATAACTGCTTAAGTTAAACTCCTCTACTTCATATCATCCTCGTTCGCAACTATTAGTAGTAGTCCAGGCAATCTGTAACTTAACCGGGAACAAATTGATACATTTAGTTTTTCAACGGTTTTACTTGGGAATGACCTAAATAATAACATACTAAAAATCGGACAAAATCGGCTCACGGGAAAATTAATTTTTTTTAATTTTTAATAATGGCCGAAAAAAATTTCAAAAAATCCAATTATTGTAATCGAGACTTATTATACATGTCTATAGGCCATTTTTCAGTGCTGAATACGAATATACCATTTAAATTTTAAAAAATTCAAAATTTTAGTTTTTAAAAATTAATTCAAAATTTGGAAAGTCGAAAAAGTTAAAACATCGCTAAAAACCACAAAATTATTGCAAAAGAAGTAATTTAAACGGTTATCAATTAGAAATTACTTAAATAATAACATACTAAAAATGGGAGAAAATCGGACAATAAAAAATTTCATTTTTTTCAAATTTTCAATTTTTTTGGCCTCAAAAATCGACCTTTTTAAAAATTCTTGTTAAAAAGGTTTGAAACATTTTCCAATGTCATTTTTCCATGGATGTTGTAGGTATATACCTCTATAACCTAAAAAAACACAATTGGTGATTAAATCATTAGTTAATTAATTTATAAAAATTAATGTTGAAAATACAGATAAAATCTTTCAATCAAGTAATACAGAAAATATTTAGACATTATTTGATAATAAATCATTTTAAAAAAATAATTAAATTTCAAAAAATTTAAATTTTAAATTAATTTAAAAATTTTAAATTTTGTAGTATATGCATGTGATACATGTCCCTAGGCTATATTTTAGTGCTGTTTACGAATATCAAGCCAACTTTTCAATAAAATTTTAATTAACTGTGGAAAAATTGAAGCATAAAAAAATTTATAGAGAAAGGTGCTTCAATTTTCCCACCCTTATTCTAAATTTCATTGAAAAGTTGACGTGATATTCGTAAACAGCACTAAAATATAGCCTAGAGGCATGTATCACATGCATATACTACAAAATTTAAAAATTTTAAATTAACTAAAAATTTAAATTTTTTGAAAGATATTTTGTCTTTTTTCAATTTAATTATTTTTAAAATGATTTATTATCAAATAATGTAATATTTTCTGTATTACTTGATTGAAAGATTTTACCTGTATTTTCAACATTAATTTTTATAAATTAATTAATTAACTAATGATTTAATCACCAATTGTGGTTTTTTTAGGTTATAGAGGTATATACCTACAACATCCATGGAAAAATGACCTTGGAAAATGTCTCAAACCTTTTTAACAAGAATTTTTAAAAAGGTCGATTTTTGAGGCCAAAAAAATTTAAAATTTGAAAAAAATTAAACTTTTTACTGTACGATTTTCTTCCATTTTTAGTATGTTATTATTTAAGTCATTTCTAATTGAAAACCGTTTAAATTACTTCTTTTGCAATAATTTTGTGGTTTTGAGCGATGTTTTAACTTTTTCGACTTTCCAAATTTTGAATTAATTTTTAAAAATTGAAATTTTGAATTTTTTTGAATTTAAATGGTATATTCGTATTCAGCACTGAAAAATGGCCAATAAACATGTATAATAAGTCTCGATTACATTAATTTGATTTTTTGAAATTATTTTTCGGCCATTTTTTAAAAATTTAAAAAAAATTAAACTTCCAGCGAGCCGATTTTTTCTGATTTTTAGTATGTTATTATTTAGGTCATTCCCAAGTGAAAACCGTTGAAAAACTAAATGTATCAATTTGTTCCCGGTTTGAATGTTTTTTTCAGCAGATTTACTGGACTATAGGTCATAGGTCAACGTCAATGTTAAATCAAGAGGAATTTTCTACTCTTAGGCTAAGCGCACACTAGAGACTTTTGTCGCGGCGACAGAGACAAAATTGTTTCCCTGGCTATTGCAAGAAGCTAGAGCGCGCGCACATGGCGACGAGACCAAGATCACTAGGCCAAGAATTTCCTAATAGAAATGCATTGCTCTCGAGTGACTAGTGTTACAGTCGCCGGCGACATAAGTCTCTAGTGCGCGCTTAGCCTTAGCTGGAACTTTTCCCTTTTCAAATGTTTGAACATTTCTTAAAGTTAAAAATGCAATTTTATCAAGGTTTTATGCGTCAATGGGAATTCACAAGACCGCTATTTCATAGTTGCGTTGTTTTTCCCGCAATCAAAACACAATGAAAAGCCTACTTGCAGGTGTCTGAGAAGAAGCTTGCAGCTGGCTGGACTCAAGTGTTCGGAAGGGAAAAAACGAATTTCCCAAGAAGATGAAAAAAATTGGGGAAAGTGAATATTTTCCCACACAAAAATTCTGCCGTTGCCACATACTGCTTCCTATGCATATTAAGTTTTTATTCAATATTGAATTCTTGGCGACAGTTAGAATCTTAATTTAATTTATTTTAATTTATATTTTAAGAGTTTGCTATCATATAATCCCCAAAACTTAAAACGTTTAACACTTAAACGCCAATTAAATCATTCATAGCATAGGGTAAGAAATTCATACACTTAATAGGGTGCTTAGGGTAACATCAAAGGAACCGCTGGTCGCCAGAGCTATTTCGGGAGCCAAGACATAAGGAAGTGAACACCTCAATGGAGAATCCGTGATTTAAGCTCTCACCAATAACTGAGAGAATACACTTTGATTCATTCATCAGTCACACATTCTAATCTCTCAGCGCGTCACTGACGTTCTTTTTTATCCCAGAGTATCTTAAGACGAGATTAGGGCGTCAGGACCCGCCTTCTTTATTTAAGAACGAGAAGAAACTCAGGGACTTGTATTAATAGTAACACAACAAAAATCCTTTAAAACTAGACAACTTGGAAGGAAATCAAACGTGCCGTTTCCTAAATACTGTATTGAATAAGCAGAGAAATTGTTTATTATTCAAACAGTGTGGGGAAAATGTATAAAAGCATTTAAAAATGTAAAATTTTTAAATTAAACCCATAGTATTAATACGATGATAAATCCCCATGATGTCACGAAATATAATCATTCGTTCCAATTTCTTTGTCTTACGACTTCTAGATATAGCCCGTCACCAATGAATAAGTTGTGTTACGACTAATAGTTCCTCGGAAAAAATACTCATCAGAATGAAAATGAATCATTCAACCCGTGACCTTTCAATCTCATTAGTAATGCATTGAATGATATTTTATAACTCGTACAATGACGTTTCAAATATTTGCTTGTTCACATAACAGCCTAAACTAACTCGCAATAAAGTTATTACAAAAAGGGAGCCGCGCACGAACTCTAGTTGTGTTGTGAATTAAGATCTACAGGTGGAGTGGTCAACAATTATCAATAAGACAAAAGAGAAACACCATAGGACCAACATAATTTATCTACCTAAGTTTACTTAAGTCATCCAATTAAAAATAACCAGATGTTTAATAATAAATCTGTAATGGTTTTTACATTTTAAATCGTTAATAAAGGAAGATAATGTTGGACTGGAAATTGTGGTGGTCTCGCCATCTTGAAATTCGGGCGAATTACTTTAATCATTAAATCAAATATCTGCCCCTCAGCACGTTAAACTTTTTTACGTAAAATTGAAGCAGATAAAACAAAAGTATTAAGAAAAATGCTTCTATTTTCCGGTTTAGTCCTGTTTCGTCTCCTTGTCAAAAATTGTTCTGTTTCATCCCTTTAGGGTTAAAAGCACTTTTTGGTTATTCCTGTTTGATCCCCTGGGTGTTTAGTTTACCATAATTGGCATAAAACCGCTAAAAAGGTGAAATATTGCTAGTTAAGCTTCAGTTTTTTCTTGGATATCCTACTAAAATTATCATCCATCAGTTTTTCTTTTTAAAGTTTTTACTGATTAATGAATGAATTTAAATGCAAAACTGGGTTATTCCTAAATACATAGTGAATGGATTTTTCAATAATCGTAACATTGATCATAGACTTTGAACCACTTTCTAAACCAGGGGTCGGCAACTGGCGGACCGCGGTCCGCATCCGGACCGCGTGAGGTTATTTCCCGGACCGCCAAAACATTTTGAATTTCATTAAGTTGTATTTTTACACTACAAAAATCAGTTTGACCCACTTTTTAAGGGTCAAATTTTAAAAAAATTCCCTGGGGGAAACCCCAGACCCCCATTTTTAATGTAAAAATTTCTAATAATATTAAATTTCACCATATAATTAAGCAGGTAGAGTACTCAAATTACATCTTTGTAAAAATGTATGTGTATTTGAAGAAAAGAATGAAAATTAGTAATAGCAACCTGTTTTTTCTCCGGACCTCGATGGAAATTTTCAAAATTATTTGGACCTCAAGTAAAATTACTTGCCGACCCCTGTTCTAAACCGTGGAGTGAGTTTCAAAACTGCACTATATTAATCTTTTAGTCAAAGAATGGAGTTCCCTTAATGGTACAGTAGAGCCCCGATTATCCGCGAGCGGATGATCCGCGAGTGCCACGAAAACAAATTTTTAATTACGAACCTTAAATTTTGGAAGAATTATACAATTTTGGATAGCATTTAAGATATTGCTTCGTAAAAGCATAACTGAACACTTTTTGTTAACAGTACATTATATTGTTTTTGTTTACTGTTCTTTATTTTAGTGATTTAGATGTAGTAGAGCAAAGGTTTTTGCTATACTGTACATATTTTAAAAGTTTTAATGTCATGTTTTTTGTACAACAAAACATAGTTTTTATGCTGAAATATTTTTTTTTCATGTTTTCACCTCAATTTTAGTCTTTTTTCGGGTTATCCGCGATTTTCGCTATCCGCGGTACCCTTGCCACCCAATTCCGCGGATAATCGGGGCTCTACTGTATTTAGAAAAATGACGATCGGGGAAGGAATTTTCAATGATCGTAACAGTAATCATTGAAACTGTTTGATCATTGAAAATTCCTTCCCCGATCATTATTTTTTCAAATATCATTAAGGGAACTCTATTGTTTGACTAAGAGATTAATATTGTAGTACGTTTTAAAACTCATCCCACGGTTTAGCTAGTGGTTCAATTTCTATCAGATTGAGGATTTAAGTAGTACGCATACTCCTGTACCTCATGCAATAATGTTTTTCATTTTATTATGTTTTGTTTCGTCACACGGGCCTTCTAAAAACGGCCTTTTGAAACGCCCTTGCACTACTTTAGGTCCTAGATCTTTAACGGTAAGGCTGCGCCCCACCATCCCTATTCAAAAAATGCTTGTCTAGGGCCCCTCTACCTACCCCCCAAATTATTGATGATTATTTCTGTATCACCCTGTGTTATCATTATCTGATACAATGAAATTGTTGCAATTATCTTTAATATTATGCTGTCCGCGACCACTGGTCAGTTGGAAAACACATATTAGGGCAAATGAATGCAGGGAAGGACAAACGAGACTCTTTAAATTTTTAAATGTTAAGATTGATATCGGCCTAATGCGGCTTTCTGGGAGCGGAACATTTTTTTGAAGCCAAACTGTATTTATTGCGCCAAATTTGAAGGAAGAGACGAAACAGCACCAAGAAACAGTCGTAAATTATCGAGGGGATGAAACAGGAGAATATTTGACAAGGAGACGAAACAGGAAGAGATGAAACAGGACATCACCAATATTCCACACTTATTCTATATTTTATTGAAAAATTTACCATAAATTCGTAAATGGCACTATAATATGTATCACATGCCTGTAAAAAATTTTAAAATTTGTTTAAAACTTTGTTTTTTTGAAATATTTTTTTTAATTTAATTATTTTTTGCATAATTTGTTACCAAAAATGGTCAAAATAGTTTATGTTTCACATGATTGTTATGTTGGATTTCACCTATATTGTCAAAGTTCAACTTAATAAATTTATTAATTAACTAATGATTTATATTATATAATGAACAATTGTGGCTTTTTTGTGTTACATAGCTATCTAACTACAATATTTATGAAAACATTACCTTGGCATCAGTTTCAAACTTTTTTTACAAGAATTTTTTTAAAAATCGATTTTTAAGGCCAAAAAATTGAAATTTTGAAAAAAAATTAAACTTTTTATTGTCCGATTTTCCTCGAATTTTATTCATGTCATTATTTAGGTCATTTTTAAATAAAAACCGTTTGAATTACTTCTTCTGCAGTTGTTTTGTGGTTTTGGGAATGTTTTAATTTTTTCGATTATATCCAATTTTTCAATTAATTTTTAAAAATTTATATTTTAAATTTATTTAAATTTAAATGGAATATTCGTATTCAGCACTGAAAGATAGCCTATAAACATGTATGTCTCAATTACTGTTTATAGAATTTTGACATTTTTTTCGGTCATTTTTTAATTTTTTCAATTAAAAGAAATCCTCAACATTCGCAGAGTGGCATCAAATCAATTTTGAAATCTATACTATTGACTACCCCAAAAACCATCAAAAAATTTTCCTTATACGCGATTTCTAAGTTGACCCCTTTTTTGCCATTTGGCACCCTGATTATAAGGGACATGATGGGCGGATTTAGGTGGTGAACCCTGGGGGTATATAATGGAAAACTTGGGGGTGCAAGCTGTCCCTGATGGCTTTGAAAACATGATTTTCCCCTATAAGAATGGAATTTTCTCAAAAAGTTGGGGGTGCATTGCACCCCCATGCACCCCTTGAATCCGTCCATGAGAGACATGCATAAATTACATCCATTATATGTGAGTTATTTACAGTATGTACTGTCACGCAAAACACCTCACGTAAACCCTTCCCTCCCCCTGGTGAGATTTTACTGAACCCCCCTCTAATTCTCATGCAAGATTTTCTCTATAACTTTTAATAAATTTCCTCGATATGTTCTCACCACATTTGTTTCGTCTTGTCAGCATGATGCTTACCATACACATTGTAAAATTTTACATACAAATCCAAGTTTAAATCAAAAGCATTATTTTACATTGTAATTATTACTGAATATACGTATTACTTGAATACTTGTCAACTGAAAGTTGACATGAGAGATTTTAATTTACTACCCCCTATCCTTGGTGAGATTTTGCTGGACTTGTACTTTTTCAGCCATGAAACTATACATTGATACATTTAGTTTCTTTTCAAAAAAATTTTTTTGAGCATACTTTTCTTTCTGGAGGGTATGATCCCCCGGATCTGCCAGTGCTGACAGGTTTATGGTTTGTTCACTGTTTGCACTAGTGGATCCAGGGGGGCTAGGGGGCTTGAGCTCCACCCAAAAGGAATAAGAAACAACAGTGAGAAAAAGGCAAAGTGTAAATTCAGGGTTGTAAAAAAAGGAAAAATCAACTCTAAAACGAGCTAAAATCTATATATTTTCAGGGGAGGACCCCCAAACCCCCCATTAGAATTTTAAACTCCATTATTTACAACTTTTTTTGCTAAAAGTTCGTCAAAATGCAAAAATCCTACCAAAATGTTAATTAAATTCTTGAAAATGTATGTATACCGGAATCGATCCAAATCAATACCAAAACAAGTTGAAAATCTGCCTTTTAGACCTAAATTTCCCAGGACCCCCCTTTAGGATATTAGAAGACTATTTTGATATTGAAAATTCCTAGCCCCCAAAACCAAATCCTGGATCTGCCGTTGACTGCTTGGTTCAGATTTAAGAACCTAGTTTACTGTCAGACTAATGTAAGCTTATTATCTAATATAATAAAAGTCAATGTGTTTGTTTGTTTGTTTGTCTTCTATACAAATCCACAGTTTTCCTCCGATCGGGACCAAACTTGGTATACCTACGTAAAAGAATCCCAGAAAAAACAGGCTATGTTTCGAAGTTCTAGAACGACCCCTTGACCCTCTTTTGACCGTTTTTATGGTCATTTTGCTGAAATAGCTTTATTTCTGCTCAAAAAGAGATCTGCTTACCCAATTGTTACAAAAAAACATAATGCAAAATAACAAATTCTTAAAAGAAAAACTAGATATAAGTCTAATTAAAAACTATAACTATAATCTAAAAATATAATTAAATGAAATTTAAAATTTTAAAACTGGTAAGTATAGTATAAAATATTTTTATTTTGAGTTTAATTTTTAAATAAAAAGGTTCATGGAATAGCATTGTTGTTGTTAAAATAATCTCCATGGAAACGAGGATGCAAAATCAAATGATGATCATACTGTTGCTTTTAATAAAGTTGGTTAACAAACCAAAAACTAGAGTTAATATTCAAAACCCTTTCCAGTGGAAATATTGGATTTTTGCTTAAATTGTAGGAATATGTTTTATTTATTAAATTTTGCCAAAAACATCATTAAAAATCATGAAAATATTGGTACTTACGTATTATCCCGTCGACTGTTCAGTGGCCGTCTAATTCAGCGGTACATCAGTAGAAAAGTCAATGGGATTTGATAACGCTGTTGATTAAGCGGCACGGGCGACGGTATAATACGCAAGAACCAAAATATGGTTAATTAAGGACTCTAATTGAGCATTTAAGTGATTTTTGGGAAAATATTTTTCCAATATTTAGATGTTTTTATGGGAATCATGTGGTAAATTCAAAAATCGGTCATAAAAGGCTTGATTCGACAACTTTGACTCATCAAAATAAGGTAGGAAATGTATTAAAAATTTTAAAGAAAAAATCTCCATCTCCACCCGTGCAAGGCCAGGCATATCAGCTAGTGTACTTATAAAAGAACATTGAAAGTTAAAATTTTTCCTTTCCCTTAGACTTTAAGTAGAACATTTTACCATGGTCAAATGAAAACTGCATTTGTTTATTTTTCTTAGATTCAATTTATCTGCCTCGTTAAATATTGCCAATATGTATTAATCACCAACTTTTTATGGTTTTTATTGTTATAGATAAACCTTGTATGTTTCATTTGATTGGCTTGGAATTTTTAAAAATATTTCTTATCTATGGCAACCGAAACGGCTTGGCAATATTAAATACAAGACTGATTTGTACTTATTCTTATTATGTAATATTTTTATTTAAATAAAATTTAACAAAAATACCCAGGGTAATAATTGAGTATCAACATATTGTAATACAAGTAACAAAGCCAAAACTACGCAAATGCAACTTAGTTTTGAGAACATTAAAACTTTTGATGGTTGTAGGAAGGTATGAAAATAGGCAATACAAATTTGTAACTTTGTAATTAACCTGTTAAATAAATAGGGATTAACTGCATTGACACGGTACAGAAGTTTATAAAACTCCATTATCAGTGGCTCCAAAAATATAAAGTGTGGGTAAAAATGGACTTATTTACTTTAGGATTTAATCATAATATTAGTAATTATTATGATTAGTAATAGATCTCCTACGTACCTGGAAAAAGTTGTAGCCTTCCCCCGAACCTAATACATTTTCCCCAAACCCTATGTATTGCTCCTATGGAGCTGGCAGAGGCTTCCCCTGAACCAGGTTCGTAGGTTAGGGGCACTTTTTCCAGGTCCGATCTCCTATGATTGTCAGACATCATTTGAGCTGTGGGTTAACATGGCGGCTGGAGGACTCTTATCGAAGCTGTGCCTTGATTTCTTATGCGCACAGTCGCAGATAAAAAAGGTAAAAGGAGGTTTATTCCATAAAATGTCACATCAGGTAACAAAATATATACAAACTAGAAATTCAAATCAAATGTTCTGCATGAAACTTTATTTTACAATAACATATTTTAAAGGCCCTTTCTGTTATTCCAAAAAAACCTATTTTTCTTTTTACACTGTTCCTGGGTCCACAGATACAGTATAATATACATGATTGATAAACAATTAAAACATAAAAGAAATTGTGTTGAAAGCAAATGTATACTTACACTGTACTTTAACCAATATGGAAATTTATATACATTTTTAAATTAATAGATTATTTTATCCTAAACTATGACAATTTCATCCTAAAACTATAATACTTAGTAATTTATTTCAAATTTTTGACAATATTTAATCATTGCATAAAATTCCCTATAACTGCCTCTGATAATCAACAGGTGTATATCAATTACAAATACATTTAGCTAGGAAGATAGGGCAATTTAAATCACTTGAGGGTAGTTTTTTAGACGTGTTTTTAATGTTTACATAATGTTTGCATAAGAAACCAACAATAAATAATACTATGTGGTCTATAACTCCTCACTAAACGAGTAAAACATCAAATTGGAAGTTTGATGCAGAACATTTTTAGATCTATTTAAATAATAACCGACTAAAGCCGGCTCGTTCGATGTTTATCACTACACCAATTAAACGTAAAATCGGTCAGACAAAACGAGTTGACCGAGTTTAAACATGAAACCTAAATTATATTGAACACATGGGAGAAAGCAGTGTCCAAAATACAAAGGGAAAATTGTCAAAATCATACATTAAAAACACAGTAGATCTTAAGAACAGATGATTAATGAACTTACGCAAGAAATTTGTCACAATTGAAATTTTTGACCACATAGGTATAGCCACAAAAATCAATTAACCTTTCAACTTAAAGCGTGTGAAGTTTCACAACTCAATTATTAAAACATTTAAACTAAGTATTGAAATTTCGCAACGACTAAAACACAATTAAATGAAATAGCAGAGCTATTAAATAGTTTTTTAAGTCATTAGAAAACACGCGAGAAGAATCTTTTTGTTAGAGATCAAAATGGTTTTAAGTGTGAAAAAACTGCCAAACTCAAATATCAGCGGAATGGGTGTAAAATAAGTTTAAAACCATGAAAAATTGACAAAATTTTAACATTTAGGCCCACAGACATGCAAACAAAATCAATCACACTCGACTTAACAGGATCGAGATTCAAGAAAAATTATGAATTAACTCACCTTTAGAAGATAGCGCTTCAAATGAATAAAGTTTAAATGGTGGGGGTGTTTGTAGTAGAAAAGGAAAAAGTTAAAGCGATGATAAAAAGTCGGTGATTTTGGTGAGGAATAAAAAATTGGCACGTTAGCTAGAGCCACTTGTTTGCTTGCTGTCGGCTCTCTACTCGGCACGGTCGGCCCAGTCGCTCGCAGATGGAACTTGTCAGGAAAAGTCGGCGGTGACGCAGGGGAAATGACGCAAGGGAAGTGACGTCATTGAGGCTGCTGCCACGCCAAAGAACGAAACCGTTTATTAGATATGTGGTTTCGTGGTTCCATAAAGGTTTGAGAAAAGGACCTCGGTATTCTCTTTCTCCAAAGATTAGCATCTTGTGCTCAAAGAAGAAAACTTATAAGTGTTCAGTCCAGTCAGGAATCCAAGGATGCTGTGCGGACGAGGCAAAAATCCACCCCATCAGTCCTCAGTCGGGCGTAGCCAAGGAGGAGGGAATTCCAGAGATAGATCCCCCCAAAGTCTGAAAATTATTTTCACTATAGAACACCAACACGGTAAAGTTTACCCTGTATCCTTCCCCCTTCGAAATATTTTTCTATAGTTAGTTACACCACTGCTCCAGTCCAGAGCACTCCCAGGAGGTTCCGCAGAGCTTTTCCAAGCCCGCTTTTGATGCTTCATATAAAACTAGGGGGCTATCGCCCCCTGCTCGCTATCGCTCGCCAACCCTCGGGAACTGCTGACGCAGTTCCCCTAGGATTGCTTCGCAATCCTGTTCTCGCTATGCTCGCTTTCCATACGCTGGTACAGCCTAGCTGAGATTCATTACCAACAAAATATATTGGTGAAAATAGTTTTATAAATAGTAATATGCAGCAGGGAAATATTTCATAGTTAATTGTCTAGCTCCCAGCCATCATTTTCCTGAGGAGTTAAGTTTCACGGTTTATTAACTTGAACAGCGTATGAAAAATATGTATACAGTGTTTATAAAATTCATGGGTACTGTTGCATTAGCCAAGAAAAACCACCATAAGCAGTATAATATATCAGAGAAGTACTATTAACATGTAAATAAAAATAATAATTTAACAGTTAATTAATAAAATAGTAACATTTAATCCCTCTTAACATATTTGAACAACTAATAATATCCTTAAAAGACTGGAATCGTAAGAAAATCAAATCCAAAACAATGCACTCATTTTGTAAACAAATTTATTGTTGCCAACCGAGTAAAAGAAATACAACGGAATCTGGGCGTTACGTAAGAGAATTATATATATAGATTAACATTTAATGCAAAAACAAAATTCCAATATAAAAAATCCGAAAAAAGAGATGTTATCACTACTGAGTCATCAGGGTGAAGTCGGGGAAATCCGTGGGGTGGGTTCGTCATCGTCAAACATGACCTCTTCTGCTTTATGTGACAACTACAAACGCACCGTGAAGATCGCTGTTTTTCCAAAATATCTCTCCTGTGTGTGAATATCGCAAAATATCTTGACTTGAATCTTTGTAATAAATTTTTCTTCTTAATAAGAGTGTAAATTTAGTATATATCTGGGTTCTGGGTGGGGTGCGCCCTGAAACATATGATAGCCAGAGGAAGGAATTTGTATTTGTGGATATCGCCCAGGAGCTTAGAAATTTTCTTTTTTTCATCATAAAACATGATTAAATTTATCTTATCCCATATCCCGCCCCCGAAAATTCAATGTCTCCGAAAAAAATTTTCTGGTGACGCCACAGACGATGACTGCCATATGAAATAACTTTTGATGATGTACAACAGGGGTCAGCAAGTAATTTTACGTGCGGTCTAAATCATTTGAAAATTTTCATCGAGGTCCAAAGAAAAAAGTTTTTATCATTAACATCAAGGATGGGCAATTGTGTTGTCTCGGGGGCCACTTTATTGAAGCAGGAGTTAATGGTGGGCCGCACAGGTAACAATTTTATATAAAAGCTCCTGCTTTTGAGCTCCTCAGGAATTGTGTCAATATCAGCAGGGATAGGATAAGAAAGCAAGTTAATTGAGGTTAATTTTTTTAAAACGTCTAGAAATCTTTTGATCCATAACTTTTGCAGAACGACTTTTAGGGACTTCTTGATTTTCTAGGAAAATGACAAAAATATACCCTTTTTCAGCTTGCTTTGCAAATAAGTGTAGTTTGTGTTTTAAATGATGACTCCACTCCACATGCCATGAACAAACATTCCTTTCCCCTGTAATGTTACATTGGTTTCATTCAATGTTTCGAAAATATCGACTCATATCTTTATTCTTCGCATTTCCTTTACGTGACAAAATCCTCAGGTGAATTGTCATCTTTTGTGGCATTTTTAGTGGCACATCCAGAAATTTTTTCTGGGAGGACCAAGTTCACAAACAAATCCTACAGAAAATACTTCACCAAGATGCGTGTAATTTTTCGGGAAAGCCTGGTATTTTCAGGTACTAATAATGTACACATAGTGTGATCGAGCCTTAAGTAAGAAAAATCAAGAAGCAAGAAAGTCTGGGGAAAATTTTAGAAATTTGCCCCTTAAAAGTAGTGTTTCAGCTCATTTTGAGATCTCTTGAGTTCCAAAGAAGAAAACTCTGTGTGCAAAACAAACAAGTCTCAGAATTTCCAAGAAAAAACACAATAAATAAGCTTCCAAATTGTACAGCGAGGTTTTAGGATCCCCGATGAATTGATGATTTCTACAAGTATTTAAAGGAAAATTGGAAAAGTTTTATAAAACTCTTTAACCTCAGAAAATTTAGAAATTTAAATAATTTGTTAAGATTTTGCAATATATAAATTCTTTGAAAAATTAGATGATTCCAAAGCCCTAGTTTAGTCCTAGTAGGCTTATTACAACATAGTTTAGCTCACTATCCAAAATGAAAATTATTACTGCCTTTTTATGATTATATCTACTAATTAGGGGTCATCCATAAATTACGTGAGGTCAAAAAGGGGGGAGGGGTTTGGAAAAATCTCACCAAATCTCACCAAGGGGGGGTCGATTAAAATCTCAAGTCAACTTTTTAAGTTAGAAATTATACGATTTTCTTTTTTTAAGTATGAAAAAGGATAAGAAACTGAAAATTATTTTTAAAAAGTTGTAGGTAAATCTCACTTGGGGGGGGGGAGGGGAGTCCAGCAAAATCTCACTAAATCTCACCAAGGGGGGTCGAGATTTTGGAAAAATTGCCGCACGTAATTTATGGATGTCCCCTTAGGCATAGAATTTTTTTCGAGTGTGATGTAAAAATAAAATCAATTTAAAAAGCGCGTCGACCAGAAAAGGCTTAAAGATCGTTGTTATTAAGGTATTAGGGCAGAGCTGAGTCAAATCAAATTCAAATTCTGCCCAGGCCTAGTAGCCTGGCGGGCCTAGGGGCCCTATATATGCTATGCCTATCAGGCGGCGGTACCTATCTCCGTTAAGGCAGCTGAGTATCAGTTGGTTATAGCTTATTAAGAACTTTAATGGAAGCCAAAAAACTGAAGCTTTTACAAATTCTCATTGATCACAATATAAAAGTAAATAATTAAAGTAATATTGTTTGACCCTTGAGAAATTTTCAAGGGGCATTTAAATTGAATTTTTAAATTATTTATGCAAGAAACAAGTTATTTTAAAAAATGCAGTGTTTGTAGCATCTTACGTAAGCATCATTCAAACACCCCCTCCTCCCTTGTAAAGAAAAATAAGCGAAGAGCAAACCCCTCCCTCTTAGGTGCTTTGGTAATATTTGAACGGCCCCTTTTCGGTAGAGATGCACAGGCGGGAAAAAACTGGGTTTAATCCCGGGAATAAACCCGGTTTTTTGGGCAAAACAACCGGATTTAAACCGGGAATAAACCCAAAAAACCGGGTTTATTCCAGGGATTAAACCCGGTTTTTTCCCGCCTTTGTATCTCTACTTTTCGGGGAATGAAAAATTTAAGTAAAAACGTATGAAGAGACCAAAGAAATGTTTGTTTCAATTCAAACTAATTACTTAACTTAAATAAGACTTAAAAATAATAGTCTTTTTTCCTTCCTTGTTGAATGGTTTGGGGGTTTATGATGGTGCAAGAATCAAGTAGATCATATTGCGCCAAGAGATCCTTGTTGAATAGAATTATAAGATTGGGTGAAGACGATAGTTGGTCGCGTAGACTGCTGAAAACGCGAGAGATTAGCCATTTTAAAGACTAAATGAATATAATGATAAGGGGGCGGGTGCCAAAATAATTGTAAAATTATCCTCACAATTCACAATGAGGCATTGGCATTGATATCATCGATGAAAACGTTGTAATCTTTGAAGCTTCGCCCCAGGCATTTGTCAAGTTTGTCTCCCCTTCTTATGAACGGGCTACCCAAAGGAAAAAGAGCATGGAAATCACGCAGGGGCGTCATTTCAAGTTTTCGTTGGGGGGGGCAAGGCATTTTTTTTTAAATGGGTCTGGACCTTGTTGTAACTAGGTTTTTTTTTGGCGGGGGTTGCCTCAACTTTATTTTTAAGGTAATATCATGTCAAATTTGACAACGTGAACTCCAAGAAAAAATGGGGGTTCTGGGGGTTCCCCCACAGGAAAATTTTGAAAATTTGGCTCTTAAATTAGTGTTTTAGCTGGTTTTGAGACCCTTTAGGCTGCATTCAAAGAGAACAATTTCTTGTAAACCACATAATTTTCTAGGGAAAAGAGTTGTAAATAAACGTCCAAGTTTTAAGGGGGGCTAGGGGTCCTCCCCCAGTAATTTTAATTCCCCTTTAAACTAGTGTTTTATCTCTTTTTCAAACTCTTTGGGGAGCTTCTAAAGAGAAAAGCTTCTTGTAAGAGGAATAGTTTTCAAGGGGGAAAACACTAAATAAGAGACGTGGGAATTTTAGAGGGGGGATGGGGGTCCTCCCCCAGAAATTTTTTGAAATTGAACCCTCAAAAGTAATGTTTTAACTCCTTTTGAGACATTTTGAGTTGCACCCAAAGCTCCTTGTGGAAGTTACAGAATTTTCAAGGGAGTTGCAGCTATTTTTCATATTGCAGTAGAAACCTTGGGGGGGGGGGCGGTTGCCCCCCCTACCCCCCCTAAATGACGCCCCTGAAATCACGTAACTAAATTTCTTACACTCTTGAAATTTGTTTGAATTTCGATAGCGTTTTCACAAGTACGAAGAAGCTGTGTGCCCTCCACAAAGAAGTCAAATGATAAGCATGTTAAGATAACACCTAGCGATTCACTAGATATTCCAATTGCTAGTGATAAAAATTCAACAGATAAGGCTAAAAATGAAACCACTGATTCATCCGTGAAAAAGAATTTTTAGAATTTTACACGAAAACATTCAGTGCAAAAAATCTTGAAAAAACATACTTTAAAGTAGTTTTTAATGGAGAATCCCCGACCCCTCCTCATTCTCTATAATTCATTGTACCAGCGGTTTCCAACTTGGAAAAGGACGTCAAAAGTTTTTCTCATGGTGGTTGGATTATACATCTTTTATTACTGTTGAGTTTTACGCAAAACGTGGAGGTCTAAAGATATCCTCCTCAATTTTTTTTGGACATTTTACTACAAAATAATGTTTTAATTAATTTTTTAATATTTTGGCCGTCTTATGTAACAACCCAAGCCCCCCAATGCCTTTCTACTCTATTTCCGGGTAGTATACCTCGACACTCAGAACTTTTCTTTTTTACCATAGAAAACCCGTCTTAAAACTAACCCATACGTGCATATCAATTACAATGTAATAATCAATATACACTATACAGGGTGTATCTGAAATGGTGCAACAAACTTTCAGGGATGATAGTAGACACCTAGACGAGTCAGAATCACATAGGATTTGGGGGTCCCAGACCAAATCCCAGGAAGTTAAAAATGGAGCGACATCCCAAACAAATGATTCTAAAATTCAGTTTGTAGAAGAAATACTATTGGTAAAAATTTAATTATGGTCTCAAAAAATAAGGGTTTAATATCGTCGGCTTACAAGCGAAAGGCACTAAGTCACTGTTGGTGAATATTTTGAAAGTCGTAAAATATCGCCAACAAATGAGAGGAGCCTTGGGCCATTCTCTAAATCTCGCAACCTGTAAGGTGATCAATGGGCATGGCACAAAAGAAACGATTGTATTGCCAAATTTGGCGAAACCTCGTACAAAGTATTTGAGCCAGAAGTGACTTAATGCCTTTCGACTGTAAGCCGACGATATGATCTTTAAAATTATCTCAAAAGTCTTCACTTTAAAATTTGTTTTATTATGAAAAAAGCTAAAAAACAACAAAAAAATGTGAAAACTCTGCCAAAACCTTATTTTGTATTTCTAAATCTTGTCTTTTGATTTGATAATCTGAAAGATCATAGTTGAAAATCCTTAAGTCCAAAGTTTCAAGTAAATACAATCAATATTGAACGTTTGAGATCCTGTTAAAGTTTGTTTTTTGCGTGCGCAAACAGTTTTCTAGGGCCGTTTCCAGAACAGCTCTTTGCTGTTCTGGAAACTTTAGTAGGATCTCAAGCGTTTAATATGGATTTTATTTACGTGAAACTTTGGACTTAAGGGTTTTCAACTATGATCTTTCAGATTATAAAATCAAAAGACAGGATTTAGAAATACAAAATAAGGTTTGGGCAGAGTTTTCACATATTTTTGTTGTTTTTTTAGCTTTTTCCATAATAAAACAAATTTTAAAGCGAAGACATTTGAGGTAATTTTAAAGATCATATTAAACCACAATTTTTGAGACCATAATTAAATTTTTACCAATGTTATTCTACAAATTGAATTTTTGAATATTTTTTTGGGGTGTCGCTCCATTTTTAACCCTTGGGATTTGGTATGGGACCCCCAGATCCTATGTGATTCTGACTCGTCTAGGTGTCTACTATCATCAATGAAAAATGAAAGTTTGTTGCACCATTTCAGATACACCCTGTATAATCTGGAATACCGCAAAACACACGCTGGGAAAATTTTTTTAAAACCTTTCTCAAAACCAGTTACAGAATCAAGAAATAAACTGATTAATTTCAACACTTTCTATGGATTTATAATTGAACTTGTTTTTGGTTGTCAATATTTCACTAAATTTAACCATAAAATAACTTTTCTCCTCAATTTTCGGTGTCTCCCAAGTGCCATCAGTTCTGATCATTGAGGTCCTTACTAAAGCCCTGTAGACCTTACCTTACAGGCCTTTATTCAATCACACTTTAAATAAGTGTTAGTAAGATTTAAAATGAATTTTTTTAGTAGCTAGGGAGCTACCCCCCTGCTCGCTATTGCTCACCATTCCCCGTAGTCTGCTTACGCAGGACCTTTTAGAACGCTTCGCAATTATCACAAAACCTTGTTCACTGAACTAACTCACTTTATAAAACATTAATCAAAATTAACATTAAACACTTTATAATAATACTATCCTAAAATTTAGAATATTTATTGCTTATAACCTATCAATAATTGGTTCAATTCCGTCAACGTTTCCACTAAATACCTCCATGCTCTTTTTCGACACCAAAAGATAGAAATAATTTCTAATTCATAGATTAATATATTTAATTAGATCAATTACCGTTCAGTTTATCGATAAAAATCGGTAAAATTTGTCGATATTTGAATATATGCACCAAAGAATCATTTAAATTAAATATTGTACCTAATAACTCGTCAATATACCTAGTCTAGTGTTTTTATATTCAATTTTTTTGTTTCAAGGTTTCAACCCAGACATGTTGAACAATACCTTTAAGGCCTTTGAAAATAATAGAAGACAAAAACCTACCTAACACTCAATGTTTAAAATTGATTTCGATTTTCAGACTAAAAATTATAAATTTCAGAAAAAATGTGTAAAATTTAGGTTTGTGTTATACGGATCAGTAATTAAAAAGCCTTTCTCTGGAAACCGTTCACCAGTAGCGTAGCTAGGGTGGGCCGGGGGGGCGGTCTGTCCCGGGACTCACCCCGAAGGGGTAACACCCAAACTAGTGAACTTGGCACTTTTTTCAAGTGCTTTCCTTGAAAAAAATTGGAATTCACTCAACTTATGAAATAAATTTGGGTATAACAAATCGGGTGTCACCCCTATCCCCCAGACTATCTGGGAGAGTTACTACCGGAACCGGAGTCTTCAAATTTTCCCCTAAGCTGGTCAATACTTACAATGTAATAGGCTGATGTAATTTTGTTGAGAGCATTTTCAATCCCATGACTCGGACCTAGCAAAACAACAGATTGTTTTACCTACAGCAGTTAACAGTTCAAAGAAAATAACTGGTCATGGAATGCTTCTATTGGAGCATTTGCAATCACATATGACAGCAACAGATACCGCCGCACCTAGCAAAGGAGGCCTTAGCAACAGACTTTTTTGAGCTACAGCAAGGAAGAAAATAAATGGTAGTGACGTCACCTGAAAACACTATACAGGGTGTTTCAAAATTGCGTTGCACGGCTTTTATTAGGAACCAGCGCCTCCTAGGGTCATGGAAGTAAGGTCTAACCCTAGGTAAGTGACCCTGGAGAATCCATTGAGATGACTTACAGAGCCCCTAGCGGCGAAATTAAAAAGTTAAAAAAAATAATTTTTAAACTAAAGGAGATAGAGCAAAAACCTTATTAAGAGTATTGTTTCCAACGTCAAGAAAAACTCATTGAAAAAAATTTGATCAAAATATCTTGAATATTCGCGGAGATATTAGCATGTGAAAATAGCACTTTTTCAGGGGTCAAAAAGTAAAAATTTCGCATATTTGCAAATTTTTCATTGTTATTGTGTAGTTTTGAGTTTTTTTAGTTGAAAGAACACAAAATTTAATCAAAAAATCAAAAAAATTTGCAAATATGCGAACTTTTTACTTTTTGACCCCTGAAAAAGTGCTATTTTCACATGCTAATATCTCCGCGAATATTCAAGATATTTTGATAAACTTTTTTTCAGTGAGTTCTTCTTGACGTTGGCAATAATACTCTAACTGGGGTTTTTGTTCTATCTCCTTTAGTTTTTAAATTAATTTTTTTAACTTTTTAATTTCGCCGCTAGGGGCGCTGTAAGTCATCTCAATTTATTCTCCAGGGTCATTTACCTAGGGGGTAAACCTTGCTTCCATGACCCTAGGAAGCGCTGGTTCCGAATAAAAGCCGTGCAACGCAATTTTGAAACACCCTGTATACGTATAGGGGTCATTCTCTTAGGGCATTTCAGTGGTAAAAGGATAATGTCCTAGTACCCGCCCATTAGAAATAAAAAAAAACGTATAGGGGTCATGAAATAAAATTTTTACTGATTTCCCTTTTTTAACTGTGTAATGCCTCAGTTTACTTTTTTAAAAACTTAAGTGATGTAAAAATTGAATTTTAACATACCATATCTGGATAAAAACTTGGTAGTGATCCGATTCAAAATTACCTTTAGTTGGAGCTAAGTACAGCCCAGGGCTTTTCCGCCAATGAATTCATTGATAAGAACCGTAAAAGTAAAGATTTAAGGAATACATAATCCACTCTACGCAGTCTTTATTCTATGAAGTAATCAGGCTCTCCCAACTATAACCAATTGTATTTCACGTTTTTATTTTTATTGTTATGTGAGATTTTTTCCTTCAAGATAAGAGAAGAGATACTACTGAGAATTGTAGGTATTTGCTCAAGAATTGAAAGGCCAAATACCTTTGAGGAGAACAGGGATTCAGAGCAGAGTGCAAGTCGGTGATCTCTTTTAAATAAACACGACTCGGCAGTTACATCACAAGTTGATCTATGAATACCGAAATTAAGAGAAAATTAACTGCTAGAATTTCTGGTGATATCTACAACACCTATCTCTCTATATTAAAAAAAAAAGTAAAAAAAAGATTTTTTAAAAAACGCTTTTATTGAAGTGTTCTAAAAGGTCAAAAATAATTATTTCGGTTTGACAAATAATTTATTGGGAAGTAGAAAATACCTTTTTGGTAAGTAAATAATAACTGATTTTCTAATTACTAAAAATAAAAGCGTGGGCGCTAGTAATTTATATATATTTTTTAATTCAAAATTTTGTTTATTTATTTTTTAAAATTTGTACAAATTCACCTGAAGGTAAGGATCCGTATATGTAAATTCAAGTTCAGTAACACTAACATCTATGCCGAACGAGGGTTCGGACCCCAGACGTACGGCTTTGCAGTCAGATGCTCACCACTAGGCCAATACGTCGGCATTTATGTATAATTTTACATAGAACATAGAATAAACAAGTTAGAATAAATAGTGAATGAAGAATTACTAGAGCCCACGCTTTTATTTTTAGTAATTAGAAAATCAGTTATTATTTACTTACCAAAAAGGTATTTTCTACTTCCCAATAAATTATTTGTCAAACCGAAATAATTATTTTTGACCTTTTAGAACACTTCAATAAAAGCGTTTTTTAAAAAATCTTTTTTTTACTTTTTTTATTTTCTACTTTTTAGTCATGGTATTTTTTTTAACAAAAACTCACAAGAAAAAATGTATTTATTTCAGACTTTTCAGTAGTCCATAAATTATAAAAGTAGCGTATTTTTCTGCTCTCGCGATGGGCACCAATTTTCGGCGATTTCTCGCTCTTCTGGTGATTTCTCGCTCTTCTGGCGATTTCTTTCTCGCGGTTATTATCTTAAATCGCTAATTATCTTAATTGTTAATTGGAAGGTAAGAAATCACGTTTTGAAGATAAAATATTGCAGTGATATACCTAATATATTATCTTACTGGTTTTGGGAGCCATTGGCTTCACGGAAGTGTCTCAAATTTGAATTAAAAGGATAACTAAAAACACTCGTTAATTACCTTAATTACGGAGGTTTTGACCAGTTGATTATTGAATATTGCATTGTCATCAAGTTTCCACCACGGTGCAAAGTTTCAGAACTTTATATCGTTTGGAAGTGCCTGAAATATTATGTACAAGCATCCAGAAAGAAAAAAGTGATTAATCGTCCATAAATATTGTAATTACTGGGCAATTCTCGTTTTGACTTTTGAATATGATGAAGTTATGCCTTATACAACATTGTGCACGGTTTAGGGAGAATAGCCCCTTGGGAAAGGTCTCAAAATCTGGTTTTTCTGTTAATTAAAAATACTCGTTAATTAACTTAATCCTTTGGTTGTTTGACTAGAGAATGGTTGGATATTGGAGTGTTATGAGGTTTACACCTATGTTCAAAGTTTCGGGGCTCTAACATATCGGGAAGTGCCCGAAAATCGAGTTTTAAAATTCCTCCCGTAAAACGCCGCCAAAAGCAAGTAGAATAAAAGCGTTTAATAAAAAGTAACAGTGACCGTCACCGCCGTCACCGTCGCCGCCGCTGATTTTGAAAATTTTATTTTTTAACACTTTGAACTATCACTACGCAAAAACTATTTGAAGGAATATTATGAAATTTTGACCATTGGTAGACAAATGTATGAGGGTCATTTCAGTTTCCAGACCTAATTAATTAGATAATTAGTTCTGGAGTTATTTATTGTCAAAGTCGAAAATTATTTTTTTCGGCTGCGAGTTCGCCCCCAGCAAAATCTATTTACAGCAGAAACATGATTTTTTGCAGACACATACTCTTAGGTATGAAGTTTTGCACCTCGTCGCCCTTTTTTCGAATTTCGAATTATTTTTGGAGTAATTAAATTCTTAAGTTTCGAAATTTTTTACTCTTTTTCGGTTTTTTCGTTTTAATACAAAAACTAATCATAGTAGAAGTATGATATTTTAAACACGCATACAATTATTTTTTATAGAAAGATTGGCGTTTCCTTTTTTAAAAAATTCGAATTATTTTTAGAATTATTAAGATTCAAAGTTTCAATTTATTCATGTCTTTCTGGTCGTTCACTAGAGAAACAGCCGATTTTTATGTGAGTCTGATTTCTTTTATTTCCATCGATTCACTAGATACACGTGCATTTCATAAATTTAAAAGATATTAATGGCATACTTTTTCTCTAAGATAGTTGATGATATCTTGTAGACTTGCTGGATATTTTAAAAAACATTTCGATTAAATTATTGACAAGTTAAAACAAGGATATTTCAGTTGCAGTTTTATTTTGAAATTTTTGTAGTTATGGTCCGAATTAAGTTATTGATAAGTTCGAGAGATAAAAGTTTCGATTTTAAATTATCATAAACTAAGCCGACAAGTTCCAGGTTTTACTGGATAGTTGAGATGAAACAAGCGAGCTCTGCTCGCTAAGATCGCGAAGCGATCTTCAACGAACTGCGAAGCAGTTCCGGGGGTTGGTGAGCGATAGCGAGCAGGGGGCAGAGCCCCCTAGTCTATAAAATAAATGTGAGAATTTACATGGAAAGAAGGTCTGTCAACATTCAAGATCCAACGATTTTTAATGTTAGTGTGTTTTTGCTACGCTTTTTGTGTCTTAATTTATTTGAGAGATATGGACCAATCAGTCAATAATTTTAAGCAAATTGTTCGAATTAAGTCAAATAACTTAATCCAGTACATACTATATTTCACGTTATTAAAACTTAACTCTAAGAGGCTGTAATTGATGTATTAAATTGTTTAATGTGATCAAGGGGATTCCGCTTATTAGACTTAAAGCCTTATTGGATAGCAAAGCTTAAAAGTAACGTAGCTTCATCCAGGGCTTTAATTAGACTATGCCGGTTTATTGGGAAATCTGCTTATTAGAAAAAAATTGCCAGGAACGGAAACCAATTACCATACAACATACAAATGATCCTATACAAAATGTTTCAACAGGTTTGTTCAAACTCTGCCCGATTCCTTGCATGGGAATGGGCTTGAATGGAAATGGGCGGATTCAGGCTTTGATTTTTTTTGGGGGGGGCTATGAATTTTTAACCAAAAATAAATTGAATCTTCTCAACAAATCTTCCGTTCCGTCAAATTGTTCCGTTCAGGCAAGTTGTCTTTCGGTCCAGTGGCGGTCGGGAAAGAGGCGCTTCGGTCTGATGGATTTCGGTCTAACGAGACACACCCATCTCATACAGCGACTTTCAATGCCCTCTAGCGGAAATTTTAGGAGTTATACATTTTATTTTTAAAACTATTAGATATTTGCTAAATTAGTCAATTGCTAAGTTGTAGAGCAGCATCGATTTAGTAGGAAAAGAAACCTTAAGTAGAAAAATATCTTGAATAAAACCCCTAAAATCCACGCTCAATCAGGTTGAATTTACGTCTTAAAACGCTCCTCACAGGGCAAAAATGAGAAATTTTCAATTTAAAGAACTAAGAATGATATTAGTCATTTACTTAAGTCATAAAAATGAATATTTCTCATTAAGACGAAAGGCGTTTTAAGACGAAAAATTACGTAAATTCTACCTTTTTAAGCGTGGGTTTTATTCAAGATATTTTTCTGCTTAATGTGTCTTTTCCTACTAAATCGATGCTGCTCTACAACTTAGTAATTGACTAATTTAGCAAATATCCAATATTTTTTTAGAAATTATAACTCCTAAAATTTCCGCTAGAGGGCGTTGAAAGTTGTTTTTTCGGATAGGGCATATGTGCGAGGGCTTATAAAATTGCGAATCAAATTGAACACATAAAAATGCGAGCGAGGGGGCTGAAATTTAATGGTCAAAACGCAGAAGGGCTTCAGTTTTGACAGGACTGAAGACCTTAGAGAATGCTTAGTACTTTGTTAGTTGGATATGCTTGCAGGAGAGTTATATTATGTTAAAATTATCCATTGTGGAATGAAATGATTAAGTTTTTATCGGATATGATGTTACATATTAAAAAAAAGTCATCGCAGAGCTATAGTTTTCAGGGCAAGTTTTATGTATTCCACACAAGGAATCTTCGGTGCAGTTTCGGCGGACTGGTTGAAACCCAACTGCTTCATAGGTACAAAATGCCACTTAACCCTTTCAGACCTTGACGCCCTAAGTTCCCATAAGATCCAGTAGTAATCTCGAGCGTCTTAGGTGTGTTTGGACACAAAAAGAATATCTTCTGTGAAAAGTGTTTCATTTTTTAAATGATTGGATTGAATGCAATACTGCGGCATGTCCTTCTAACAGGCGCGGATCCAAGGGGGGGCACTTTGGACAGTGTCCTCCCTTGGCCCCAAAAAGGTTCTTAAAATGAATTTTAAAAAACCTACTTATAAAAGACAAATTTCAAAAAAAAATTCTGGTGGAGGTTGGTTATTTAGGGTTTAATAGCACAAGGTCCAAAAATCGGACAAAATCCCCTTTTTCCAGGGGAGGATCCCCATACCCCAAGCGGCACGGGTCTTATCTATCTTAAAAGTATCTTGCAAAAGTATTAAAAGTATCTTGCATGATACTTTTCAGAAAACAACATTTTGTGTCAAAAGGTTAAGGCATACTTGCCAACTTTTGAAAACTTACATCCGTAAAACTTTTTGCGATTACAAAACAACAACTTGAAGCTTTTCGCGTTAACAAGCATGAAAAACATTAACGTGAATTCCAATCTCGGTAAAGTTGTTTTTTCCGCATTGCAAGAAAGCCAAATTTCACTCAATAAAAGGGACCGTTCAAATATTACGTAAGCACTTTTGTGGTCATTTTTAACCCCCCCTTGTCAGCAAAGATAAGCAAACCTCAACCCCCCCCCACCATAATTACGTAAGCAACTGCCGGACCCCCCCCCTCCCGAAATTTTGACTACCATTTTAGTAAGTACTGTTTTTTTTCTCCTTGAAAATTAGGTGACATACAAGGAGCTGTCTTTTTTGTGTGTAACCCTCAGGGTTAAAAAATGAGTCGAAACACTACTTTTTGGGGTTAAAATTTCAAAATGTTTGGGGGGTCCATCCCCAGAAAAAGTGCTTACGTCAGATTTCCTAATTCAATTTTTTGTCAAACTTTTTTTTGGTTGAGTTTTGAAATTATTTATGCAAGAAACAAGAGATTTTCGGAAATGTAGTACCTTACGCAAGCATCATTCATATCCCCCTCCCCCCTTGTCAGGAAAAATAAGCAAAGAGCAAACCCCCTCCCCCCCGTTAGGAGCTTACGTAATATTTGAACGGCCCCAAAGGGACAAAATTGAGAAAATCGTAGACAGGGATAAGTGGAGGCATTGGCGGATCTACGGGGGGGCTTTCGGTCTGAAACCTCCCCCAAAACGTCTAATATTTTACAAAGTTTGTCAAAACGCAAAAAATCTATATCCGAAATTCGGATGAGGCGTACCAAAACGAGTTGAAAAAGTGGGGTTTTTGACTTAAATTTCCAAAAATTTTCTGGGGGAGGACCAGTACCCCAGACCCCCCTTTTAGTGGCTTGAGTAGGATAATTCACTACCTTTTCCGTATTACCATTAATAAGAAGATTCAATTGGATTATGAAAATTCTTAGCCCCCCCAAATCAAATCCTGGATCCGCCACTGAGTGGAGGAATCTGGTTTTGAAGTATAAAAAGATACAATAAGAGAAAATCGGTTACGACGCGAGTGTTTTGCTTTTCCACGTTTAGTGGACAAAAACGCAAAATCCATAATATTTTTCAATCAATCCGTAAAACTAAAGAAAATCCGTAAGTATTACAGACATTTCGTAAAAGTTGGCAAGTATGGTAAAGGTGATGGTCTGAAAAAATGCCCCCGTTGGAGCCGTGCTGGATCCACATCTGCCTTCCAACCATTTGCTTAAGGGAGTGAAATAATATTGATTAATAATAATAATATACAAGGAGGGGCAAATAATTAAAAGCCAGGCACCTCGACCAAAGGTCCATTGTGCCAACCTCCTGACTGAATACAGTCCCTGTCCGCAGACTCCTGAAAGGTCCCCCAAAGAACCAGACACAGAATAACAATTTGACTCAGTGTCACTAAAATTATTCCTGACCGAAACAGTAATACTCCCTACTCGGTCTTTCAAACGAACAGGTTTCATTCCCATCATTTGAGTCCCTTGTTTGAGAGGAAAACTACGAGATGAGCTTATGGGTCTAAAACTGCGCTCCATCTCACGGGCCATCAGCAGCAAGCTGCGACCCATATATGTGAGGCAGAGTTGACCCGTCCGACACATCTGCAGAGCTCCTAGTTCATAAAGGATTGGTTGTTGATATAAATCCAGTTTGCAGAGGAGCAGCCTGCAAAAGGCAGTTTTCAGGGTCGAAAATTACAGCTTCTCACCCCACGGGCAGGATGCAGCAAGCTGCCGCCCATATGTGGGATTTAAAGCAAGCAAAGTCAACCCATTCAACTAGCCTCCACATGTGCACAACCCTGCTTATTATCCCTAAGTCAAAAATGCCTCAGCGATATCGTGTAGTGTGTTGCAGAGGAGCAGCCTGCGAGAGGTAGTCTTCAGGGTCGGAAATTACAGCTCCCCATCCCACAGGCAAGGTGCTGCCCATAAGTGGGACTAAAAGCAAGCAAAGTCAACCCATTTAACCAGCCTCCGCAGGTGTACAACCCTGCGTACCAACTCTAATTCAGTTGTGCCTCAGTAATATCGTGTAGTGTGTTGCAGAGAAACAGCCTACAAGAGGCAGTCTTCAGGGTCATAAATTACCTCTCCTCACCCACAGGCAAAATAATATTGATTACATTTGAACATATTGTTATTTTCACTGTCCAACAGACTGGACTATTGTATTATACATGTATTTTCTACTTTATTTTTAATATGCTTGTTTTTACTACTTTGAGTCTATAGTTTTCTCTTAAAACAAATGTTAATTTATAAAGGCAAATATAAGTAATAATTTCAAAAGTTAATTTTTAGTAAGCTATTAATTTTTTTCACAAGTGTTTTAAGTACTAATATTAAATTTTTTGTAAAACTTTTTTAAATGCAAGAAACATTACTTTATGCATTTTGAGTGGGGTTGAAAACCATTTCACACAAAAAAGCTAAGAAAAGTTAGAATAAGGGGATTCAATCCATTCACAGCTCATCAAGAAGTGGTTGGAAAGAGATTAAATCCTTCATCAGGTCCTCAACACAAATCCTGTTGAAAGGCATTTAACTAAATTTTATTGACCCAACTGACATTAACTTCCTATGAAAAATAAGAATCAATTTTCCAAGCTGGAAAATCATGAAACAGCTTTACTTGTTGATTTGGATAATAATGAAAAATATCTTACTGCTTTAACTTTTAGATGAGTTTCATGACATTTATTTGGGGACATCCATAAATTATGTGAGATCAAAAAGGGGAGGGAGGGGTTTGGAAAAATCTCACCAGGGGGGAGGGGGGGTCGATTAAAATCTCACGTCAACTTTTTAAGTTAGAAATTATAACGATTTTTTTAAGTATGAGAACGGAATAATGTCCTTTTCCCCCACATCATTAATAATGGAAAAGTTTTAGGAGCTGTGAAGCACAAAATACAAACAAATAGGATATAAAATTATTTTTAAAGGTTGTAGGAAAATCTCAAGTGGGGGGAGGGGGGTCCAGCAAAATCTCACTAAATCTCACCAAGGGGGAGGGGGTCCAGATTTTGGAAAAAAACACCTCACGTAATTTATGGATGTCCCCTTTGATGGATTTTGGAGTAAGAAAGCTTACCTATATTTCAAATAAGAAATTTGCATCTTTTTAAATTATCAAACAAATACTATGAAACATAACAAGGTTGTATAACAGAACAAAAACTACCAAAACTAAAACTTAGACTACCTTAATAAGTTGACAAGAAATATATTTAATGCAGTCTCATCTAGGAATGACAATAAAAACTGTAAATTAATATTTAATAGATAAAATTGGAATAGCAGAAATAATCACACAACATTTTTTAAAAACAGACAACCAAATTTATTAAGCCTTTTTTAAATAATTTATTTTAAACAATTCTCAATCCTTTCTCAGGTGGTCCTTAAGATAAAAATTTAATGTCTCAGATCTTGTCAGTAAACAGTTTTTCTCACAGTTTTCAAACCCCACAAATATTGTTTAAAAAGAGTTCATATAAAAGAAATTCCTTCATTTTGAGTTCCTCATCAAAACAGACTTCTCTTCTTCACCACCTTCTCAGTCTTTTGTCATTTGAAAATATATTTTATACTCCTGGAATAATAAAAAAAAATATGTAATTTTGTTTAAAGATGATTAAAATGTTAATATTAGACACTAAGTTTTGATAGTTAACTTAAAGTGGATGAGATGAGTATACAAAGAGTCAGAGTCAGAGATCCTTACTTTGAATTTTCCAAGAAAGGAAATAAATTAAGCTAGTTATTCAAAATGATAAAAACAAAAACTTAAACCAAATTCTAGAAACCATTTGCTTAAGAGGAACATTTACACATTAACTCAAAATTATTTTCTTGTAAATTTATAGTTTTTAAAGCTTTGTAGATAAAAACAAAGTAAAACAGGAGCTTAAGAATTTCACAACATATTTTTTACGTAAAATAAATGAAAATATTCCTTTTTTTTAATCTTTGGAAATTATTAAGATTTTCTCAAAGTACAGCATTAATATTCTAAAGAATCGAAAGAAGCTTTCTATCTGAAGCTTCTGCTTATTTTTTGTAACTTTAACTACTAGGGGCTATGCTGTACAAAAAAAATCTTGGGTTTCTTGTTAGTACCGAACTTATTTTTATAAAAGCTCTTTACCTTGTGTTTGTTGTGTCATATAGGGTGGTGGTACCAGTGTAACTTGCTGGTGTGGTAACAGGACCAGGGGCTGTGGAGGGAAGGTATGGGGGCCCTGACCACCCATGGGCTGACCTGCTGCTGCATACCCTGGAGGCACTGTGGAAAGATCAGAAACACAATCAACAATTAAGAAGTTTATAAGTCATAATTACCCTTGGTATTGTTCTGTCATTTATCCTGTAAAGAAACACTTAAGTTTAATTTTGATACAGTTGTTTATAATTACATCGTTTGGTTTGCAGTTTCTAATCATTGGCACCTTAACACTAGAACGACGGGACTTAGCCGTATACCTAGAAGGACGGAGAGGGCCAGAAAGACCCTCGCAGATTTTTTCTGTTCGTATCATTATTTAAACATCCCTAAACTAGAAATATCAACGAAATAACTCAGTTAGAACATAGTTTACACAAACTCAACGTTTTTATAGAATTTTTTGTATTTTTAATAGGGAAAATAGCCGATTATAAATTGATAATGAAATAAGTTGAAATTATACTTCCCTTTCTTCGTTCAGATAATTGAATTTTACGTAAATATATCAATCCATACATATATAGTGAATTAAAATACACTTTTGCATACAATTTTGCGTCAATGGACGCATAATATTTTACAAACTGACTTCATTCATTCACATTTTGTATAATTTTGGGAACACTGAATTGAATTCCAAACATTGCCATCAGAGGGCTTTTTCCCCAAACTGCTTTCAAATTATTCTGAAATACACTAAAAATTTTCTCTTACACATATCTGTCCTAAATTTGCTAAATTACCTGTCTTTTTATTAGTTTTTTTAATTGTGTAACTAGATTTCTTGAATTGACTCTGCGTTAGCGCGGCGCTCTGCAAAATGGGGTTACTAAAATTAAGTTAATTGTTGGCCAGTACTGATGTGATATTGTTTTCATTAATTTTTAAATTATCAATCGTAAAATATCTCTTATACCTGAATCAAGCATATCTAACCAAAGAAAAATTTTCATAACTTCGTTTTGAGTAAGTCCTATGTGTCCTATGCATCTCTTTCAATTTCGGAATAAAAGTTGTGGTAATCTATTATTAATGGTATTATGTATTGTAATCTATTATTAGTATACGCTTCTAAATAACAAAATTATTCCATTTCTAACAGCTATCACAAGTAATAGACCTCTAGTCTCACAAAAAGTACAGAGGTTTCTTGTTTCTATAGTACAGATAGGGGGAGGGAATTTTTGGAATTCCAACCACTCCCCAAACACCTGTGAAAACAGGAAATTGAAGGTCAAGGTCAGGGTAAGTATGGGGGATCTTTTCATGCTCTAGTGATCACCAGAAACGACGATTTTCAAACGCGCATTGAAAAATCCCTTCACAGTCCAGAATGGACCCTGCCTGTCGTTCTAGGTATACGGTTTGATATCTCCGCTCCTATAGGACTAAAATGAAAATGATTTGGTATTTACTTAAATAGGGTCAAATAATGAAAAGTCAGAAAATTTCAAGCCATTTAGTTTATTAGCGCTAAATTGATTGAACAACAAACTATGCGAGGGGCCAAAATGGCCCCTCCCGTCGTTCTAGTGTTAAAGAGCTTGGTGATTTTGAACAGAATGGATAACAGAAAAGTACCAAACAAAGAATCCCCTGCAGTCTTCAACCTCCAATAAAGATTTTCTGTAGTACAGTAATGGACCCTTTACTTGAAAACCTAAATCCAGGATGCCCCCTGAACTTGTTTCCCGGTTTGTTAAACACTTAAATTTTATTGTCTTAAAGGTATTTCTCCCAAAAGACTTAAGCTTGCAAGGAAATACTGAGGAAAATACAAAGTTTACTTTTACGATACAATCTATCTAAGGATTGTTTAAAATTTTCAGGAAAGAAACTCTTATTTTTGCTCCAAATCATTCACACCAAGCAAGTTGAAATTGTCAAAATGCCTCATAATGTTCCATCGAAATATTGTTCTGACAGGTGAACTATATTATATGAGGCGCTGAGAGGCAGAGTGGACCAACCCCAGCAGTTGTTATTTCGAGAAAAACGCTTTACAAAATTTCAGTGATATTTAAACTTTCTTTTTTGAAGTTAGTATTTAATGTTTAGTTTTGATCTTCTCGTGATCAATAATTAGAGGATCCTGCTGAAAGTCAGAATCAGAATATACCAAGTGATTTGATCCAATCTGGCATTAAATTTTTGTGCGATTTTAATTACTAGATCAAACGAAAAAGTGATGCCATCTTGTGGGAACTAAAAAAATGCATTATTTTCTAACTGAAATCAATAGATGTCTCTACATTCTACTGAAAAATTAAAAAAAACGCTTTTTCATTTTTTGTGGGTTGGTCCACTCTGACTCTCAACGCCTCATATCACATTCATTTCATAAAAAAGTATCTCACTCATGAGGTGATGATGGTGTGCGGACATGTGCTGGTGAGACGTGTCAACGTAAGACATGTGTTGGGACGTTTGCTGAGGAGGCACCACACGTGGACCAACCATGAAGTTCATCTAAAAAGAAACAAAAATCATTTCTTTCATAAGGAAAAAATTAAAAGGTTATGACTTTTTTCTTGAATTTATGATTTTATATTAGAAAATTATTTTCCACACATAAAGCACTAAGATCTATCTGAGCAAGAAAAATAGAAGACAATAAATAAAATTTTCTTCAAGTAAACATTTAAACCTGATTGAGCATCCCACGATTTCGACGTCCATCTCAAGTGTATCCACGGGCACATGTTTTTCTTCCTTTATTGAGGATCGCATCAAATATAGCGAATTAGCGATGAATCTGATCATGATTCAATAAACTTGCTCAATAAACTGAATAGAAATTAACTATAATTCGATTGAAATTTATTTTAAAAAATTTTTTGGGGGATAACATTCGAAATTGGTTTTTCTGGCAACTTAGTTTTCACATGATAAAAATCTATATAAATTATATTTTCTAGAAAGAGAAATGCATTTTTCAATTCCCCAATATATATAGATTTAAAATGTGCAATAAAAAATACCAAAATTTTTGAAGCGATTTCGGTTTACAAATTGAGCAGTCAGAGGGTTAATCAAGTTATAAACTTTTAAGGAATCTTAAATTTTTCGGCTCTAAAAAGTAGTGTCCCCTGTATTTTTATAAAGCAAAGAATAATTTTTAAAAAATTATTGTTACATCCTTAATTTAACTCAACATTTTTCGAATGGAAAAAAATCATGATGCTTTCACAATATCATTGCATTCTGCTGAGATCTGGAGATCTAGCATGGATCTAGAAATTCTCAAAAGACCACTTGCCTCTATTAAAAATCAACAAAAAAGTCCCCTTGGACCATATTTAACAATAAAAGCAAAATATACAGGGTGTTTCAAAATTGCGTTGCACGGCTTTTATTTGGAACCTACGCCTCCTAGGGTCACGGAAGTAAGGTCTACCCATAGGTAAGTGAGCCTGGAGAATCCATTGAGGACTTACAGCGCCCCTAGCGGCGAAATTAAAAAGTTAAAAAAATTAATTTAAAAACTAAAGGAGATAGAGCAAAAACCTCAGTGAGAGTATTGTTGCCAACGTCATGAAGAACTCACTGAAAAAAATTCATGAAAATATCTTGAATATTCGCCGAGATATTAGCATGTGAAAATAGCACTTTTTCAGGGGTTAAAAAAGAAAACGTTCGCATATTTGCAAATTTTTTTATTAAATTTTGTGTTCATTCAACTAAAAAACACAAAACTACACAATAACACTGAAAATTTTGCAAATATGTGAACTTTTTCTTTTTTAACCCCTGAAAAAGTGCTATTTTCACATGCTAATATCTCCGCGAATATTCAAGATATTTTCATGATTTTTTTTCAGTGAGTTCTTCATGACGTTGGCAACAATACTCTCACTGAGGTTTTTGCTCTATCTCCTTTAGTTTTTAAATTAATTTTTTTAACTTTTTAATTTTGCCGCTAGGGGCGCTGTAAGTCATCTCAATGGATTCTCCAGGCTCACTTACCTAGGGGTAGACCTTACTTCCATGACCCTAGGAGGCGTTGGTTCCGAATAAAAGCCATGCAACGCAATTTTGAAACACCCTGTATAGGCACACAATACAAAATCGAGCACAAAATCTGCAAGTAAACAGCAAATGAATTTTGCAATTTTTAGAATGCTTTCTCTACACTGCCTCAACTCACCTGCGGGTACGGTATGGTTTGTTGAGGTGGAGGAGGGGCATTTGGAGCATACTGCACCCCTCCAGGAGGAGCCAAGATGGGCTGCCCGGTTGCTGCGGCAACATGCATGGGAGGACCCATGTCTGGAGGACGAGGGGGAGCCATGCTCACTGGAACTAAAATAAAAATAAAAAATATGCATAATGAACGGCTTTAGTGAACACAGGGTTGATACTAAGTTTTAAATTTAAAATCAAAGAGTTCTTTTGGACAATTTAAAGAGTACTTAAGGAATCCTAAGAAGGTATCTCCCAATTTGAGGGGTTCAAACAAGGAAGTTCTAATCCCTTCCTGAATTGAAAATTTTTCATACATTGCTACATCCTTATGCATTGCTACATCTTAATGAAAAAAAACCCTAACTTTTCATTGCTGAAAGAACTCTGCAAATCATATCAATGGTAAAAAAAACTTTTTAAGTACTTTTGGACAAAGAAGGTTAAGCGGCTCCGAGCAAGCAAATACCTCTATTCTCCTCAATTCCAATATGATGTCAATTAAAGTTACATGTTTTAAAGGTAGCAGTGTTTACAAGAATTTTTGTGTTCAATGAGTAAGTGGTACATTTTTTTTGCTTGCATAAAAATTTTGCAGCAGTGATATTTTTAAAAGTGAAATGAAAACTATCCATTTCAAGTTTTCAACCATCCAAAAAATCCATTTCAGGGAGCATTTCATTTTAGGTGTTCCCACTTCATTTTTTAAAGTGTAATAATCAAACATAACTCAAAATTTGCTTGGTAATAAATAAATAAATGGTAAAAAGTAATAAAAGAGAATAGGACATAATGACATAAGCTATTTAAAGCACATTTAATTTAGTTACACAGTTCATTAAATCATCAAAATGTTTAACAACTTTGTGCAAACATACTTACTTAAGTGATAGGATTTCTCAACACACTCAAATATCCAAACCCAACTAATAAATTTTGATTCACTAAAACTTGGAAGGTCCACCAAGAGCCAAGACAATGGTTTCTGTGAGCTACATCAATTCTCAAGATGCAATGCAACAAAACACAGTATACCATATGCAGGGCTAGTTGAGATGAAAGGATAATAATTAAAGAGAAAAAAGAATAGGGGCCTACCTAATATTTTTACCACATTTTTAAAAAAATTTGTACTTTGGACTATTGTTCCTAAATCTGCTTAATCTTTACTGTAAACCAAAAAGGCATTCCATTATTACCTGGATCTCTTAGACATTAACTATTGTGATAAAAACTTAGAAGGTATCACTTAACAGAAAAATGCGAAAGCAGATTTTACATACAAAACATAATCTGGAAATCCTCATCAGTGGACTCGATATCATCTGGTTCTAAGAAAGATTGTAGACATCTAAAATTTAACATCACTCACGAGACAGACTTCTAAGGCTAAAAAAATGGAGAGAAAATACCTTTTCTAAAACGAGTAGCGTTGGGTGGCATGTATGTAGGGAACATGGGTGGCACCTGAGGCATCACCATAAGAGGGCTCTGCTGTTGCATTCGTTGGGGCTGTTGCTGCTGTTGTTGGGATATCTGCTGAGGTTGGGGACTGGGTACTAACAGCTGGCAACGCTGAAAAGAAAACAAGTCCATTTTGATGAAACAGAAGCTTTTTTCCTTCCGTAGCCAATAACTATAGTCCATACAGCTTATTTCTTACAAAGCATAAAATAAAAGTATCAAGATTGAGATAGTCTACTTCTTGGTTTTCACAGAAATCAAAAGAAAACAAACCTGACTAAATTTTCTTTTGCTATAGATCTTTAAAAAATTATTTACTTGGTTTTTATGTTGATTTTGCACTACATTTTTACCAAGTGTAAAAAATTTTCACAATATATTACTAAATTTTCAAATAGGTGTCTCTTATAAAACCTAGACACTGGTATTAAATTAATAAAAAGCAGGGTAAAAACATAAAAAACTAGGCAGAAAAAATAAATGAAAAAGGAACAGAACAATGATGAAACAGTTTAATACTCACTGGTGTAAAGGCTTTTGCATTAGGATTGAGTGTGGATTTTGATACTTCTGTAGGTGGTGGCAGTTTAGGAGATTCAACTTCTTTAGGTGTTTTCTCTTCTCTACACTCTTCAGCAAGCTGCAAAACGGAGAAGTATTAATTATAAATGTGTTCAAACCAAACCCAGATAAGTTACACAGTTTCGGTAATTTTCTAGGTCTAACTGCAATCCAGGAATGTAGGGAGAAAATGTAGAATGATTCTGCAAAATCAGGAATGGTTGACATCCATGTAAGGCATGTATTGTATACTCAAGATGTAAGCATAAGGGTTTAAGAGAAGAAAATCCAGATGTTTTAAAAATGGCTTGCTGAAATGCCTATTTGAACTTCTGTATTGAAAAACAATCATTACCTTAAAATTTGAGCTGAATTTTCTAAACTCTTCTATTTCATCTGTTCTTCCTGTAAAAAATAAATAAATAAAAATAGGATTCCGAGACTTTGTAACACTTGTACTCACACTTATTTGGTAAAGCCAAATCAGACCTTATAACTTAAAAACAGGTTTGTGTATTGGTTGTTTGGTTGGTTGTTTTGGGTTTTATGGCGCAAGGTCCCTATATCGGACTTTCCGCGCCAGTTTTGTGTATTGTTGCTACTACAGCAGGGGTGGAATAGGTGAAACCCTATTTTGGAGCAGTTCGGAGAAGTAAAAAAACCTTTTTTGGAAAAGTTCGAAGCAGTAAATCTTCTTTGAAGTAATTTGGAGCTGTAAAATTACAATACACAATAACTTAAGACTTTTTGCATATAAACCAGTAATACTAATGGATTTTTAGATAATCCCTAGTTATACTTAAAATGTCAACTGGTTTTTAATTTTTGTCTTAAACAGGGATGTGTTTGACCAAAAAGCAAAAAAGAGGAAGGCAAAACTTACATTCTTACTTTTTGGTGGTTGATGTGTAAGATTTTGCATAAAATTTAAAAAAAGTGGTGAATTATAGAGTGCCAAGTGCAAAGGTGGGTCTGGGGGTCCTCTCCCAGTAAAATTTTTGAAAATTTGACCCTAATAAACAGGGTTTTAACTTGTTTTGAGCCACTGGATTACCTAAATGGACCCCAATACCCTTACTACTCAAAGAAGCAGAACAGATTCCTATTGAAAATAGAATGGAAATTAACATGGCTAGGTTTGGAATCAGACAGATCGTACAAGGCAAAAACTCGGAACTATGTAACACTTTTAAAAACGGCGAAAACGAATTTAGATTAAAAATAGAACCTATAGGATTTAAATTTCTAAAGATAATGAGAAGGCTATCAATAGAAAAAGATTTAATAATATCCGAAAGCTGTCTAGAAAATTTAAATCCAAACTTAAAATTGAGCTTAAACGCTTATAGATTTCAGGACAAACAGAAATCCGAGAAAGAAATCAAAGTTTTATTCAAATGCTTCAAAGAGGAATTCCTAAAAGGAAAAATAATAATATCAACTGACGCCTCCAAGAGAAATCAAGAAACCAAAGTAGCAGCAGTAAATTTTAACAAGAACATCATCATAGCTGGGTCAATCCCCAATTTAAACAGTATTTTTTCTGCTGAAGCTATGGCAATTTGCATGGCGGTTCAGGAGTTCATCGTGAACGAAAAAGAATACTTCATTTTAACAGATAGTCTATCCGTCATTAAATCATTGCAAAATATAAATATAAAATCGCCAGAAGTAATTAAAAAACTAAACAGAAGCATTAACCAAGCTATGCAATTTGCAAAGGAAATAGAAATAGCGTGGATTCCGGGACACAAGGGAATATATGAAAATGAAAAGGCAGATCAGGAAGCAGGGAAAGCTCCAGATCAAATTATAATCAACGAGATATCACCAGAAGATGCCATAAGAAGTATATCAAACAAAATAAGAGAGGAACAAGAATATCAATGGAAAAGTTATAAACACTACAATGATTTCAAGCATATGGACTCTGTAAACCAAAAAGACAAACTTAGTATAGGCAACCGAAAGACAGACGTATTAATCTCCAGATTAAAAACTAAAACATTCATGACTAACTCCAAACTTTTTAAATTTAACCTCATTCAAAATCCGTTATGTGATACTTGTAAAGTAGAAGACACTTTTAATCATTTCCTGTTTGAATGCAATAGACACGTAAGTAAGAGAGCAAAGTTAAGCAACGCACTTCAACTAAAATCGCTAAACTATCAAGAGCTAATGAAATTAATCAAAGATAATAGAAGAACTAAAATCCAAGCAATAGCAAGATTCTTAAATGAAATAGTAGTAGAATAACAAAGAAGAAAATAATTATCCCCCTAGGAAGGAATTCCCAAGTTAACATGTAATTAAGAAGTATTATTACCAAAGAAGTAAAGAGAAGACGAAGCGATAAATTTTTGTCAGCAAATGTCTCAAGTCAATCTCAACTCAACTCAACTCAACTCAACTTGTTTTGGATACTTAATCCGATTTTTTTGGGATGGGTCTCTGCCATCCCCCTTAATATCATATCTGAAAGAGGTTATAATCTAACAAGGTTCTTAAAAAACACTGCATTATTATTTTATCTAGCTTCAAAGTGATTGATCAGTAAAAATTTACAACTTAAGAAATCCTCAAGAAAAGTAAGTTGAAAACACTGACTAAAATCAATAAAAAGGCAATCAGAAAGGTATGGCTAGACTTATTAGGCTCCTCTGACCAAGAATAAATTTTAAAATAAAAAAATCGCCATTTTTGGACTTTTCCCCAGAATGTGATTCTAAACACCGGACTTGAAGGCTTCGAACCACTGTAAAGTTGTTTTTTTCTACATCACACTAAGAACGCAAGAAACCCACTTCACAGACATCCAAGAAAGAAGTGGCGGGAAGAACAGAACACTCCACAAGCAACACAAACTTAGGCAAAAAAACACTTTTTCCAACTTTTTTCCTCTAAAAAACGTCATTTTCTCAGAAATAATATGCACAGTAAAAAAACTAGGGATTATTTGGAAAAATCCAAATTAGTGCATCACTAATCTTATGATGGATTTCAACCACTCATCTCCCAGGGAGTAGGGCATAGTGGGGCCACTAGGCCACTACAGTCCATGAAGCCACTCACTGTTGAAGAATGAGGCGCTGATATTCGTTCACATTTTCAGAGGTCACGGCAACGGGAGCTTCAAAATGAAAGCAACGTGAACCTCTTTCGCCGACATTTCTCGGGAAGCGGCGTGCTTCCGAACTTTAGGCGTTCAGTCTGATTTTCCTTCTAAATTGGATTTCTTTGGTCAAGAAAACGATTTCCAGGCATTTCCAGGATAAATTCGCAGGTGGGGGCAATTTACTCAAAATTTTTACTTTTGGCGCTAAAATGCCCGTTTCATTTTGGTGTAGGTCGGCTGTTCCATCCCTGTTACAGATAATTACTTAATTGTTAATTAGAAGCTTAACATCTTAAATGCATCACCTTTATGCTTTGTGATTTTGGGAGGTTCTATTCTCTTCTCTATCCTAAGAGGAAGAAAAGATGGCTTAATTGGTTCTTCAGGAACGGGCTCTGAAAAAAATTAAAGAAATAAATTCCCATCTACTACATTTAAAATTTAGTTTGCAATAGTAGTAAAAAAATACTACAGGACTGCCACACCATTAGCTACTGCTCGCCAACCCCCAGGAACTGCTTATGCAGTTCCTTTTGGGTTGCATTGCGATCCTCACAACCCAGCTGTCAGTGCTCATTTATTAAAAACTATGTTCCTTATTGAGACACTTTCTTCCTAATTTTTCTTAACCAGTAACATACATACTACAGCATCTTGAAAAACCACATAACGACATGTCCAACACCCCATGTCCAAATGTAGGATGATTTCAACTAACATAAGTCTGCCTGAAGCTTTATTAATTGTTATCGCAAGTTCCGATCAAATTGGAAATTGTGTACGGTGAAATGCTAACACTAAATACTTAAAACTATCTTCAATGCAAAGTAAAAATAAATCTTTGTATAATTTAATACCAATAATTACTTTTCACACTGACCAAAACAAAGTTTCAAAACAGGGTTGAGTTGTATCCCTTCTACTCAAAAAACATTCTAATTATTTCATTGGTTGCTGCAACACAGCAATTGATTTTTAGGTATAATTAGAAGCTTTTATTGTGTTTGAATTTTTATCAAATAACTTATGTTTTACCAAAGACATACGTTTCAGAAATAAACCTTTGATTAAGAACACAATAATTAACCAAATAGATGAATAAATGCAGATCTTTTGATTAAGAGACAACCAGATAAGATCATACCTCCATTAAGGGGAATCTTCTGCAGAGACATGGGAGCGGGAGCAGGAACAGTCCCTGAGTTATGCCGTCTCACAGTTGAAGAGTTGTTCCGTCGTTTGTGCGGTGTGACATACCTAAAATCAGTTATCCAGATCAAAAGGTAAGCAGGCATGCAGAAAATATAACAGTTCCAAATATTTACCCCAAGCACAATTTCATTTTTGACCGATATTCCCCCACAAATAAAGTTGTAGTTGATAATTAATAAGTCTCACCAAGACATATTATTCGTAAGAATTGAAAATGGTGGATGTGAAAAATATATTCCATACCTTCCATTACACATTGGTTACCCATTCATCAGTAGCACACAACACAGTCACATATTACTGAATTAATATTAACAAATAAATTCAATTATTTAATACCTTTGAAAAATATTGAAAATTATAACTGTCAGAGCAAGAATACCCAAGAATAAAAATTTAGCAGAATAAGGGTTCTTTACACTGTTTCACTTGCGATTTTGATCTCAGGAAAAATCCTCCAAAGTGACTAATGCAAATTAGGTTTTTTTCTCTCTTCACTCTTTTAACTTCCTTTATGAATGAGAGATTCATCCAGAGAGGATCACTTTTGATGAACATCAAGAGTGAAACAGTATAAATGGGTCTTTAGACAACAAACCAAAAAAATTTTGGTTTTTGAAACAACCCAAAGTTAAATTCACAATCCGAGAGCTTATTGAAAGATATAGGAAAAACTTAAGGATTGAGATTTTGGTTTAAATATGTTAATTTTATGCAATACCTTTCCACAACATCAGCACAATGTGTGACCCAATATGTGCAAAAAAAAATTAACAGGGTACATTCATCTCACCTTGGGGTGGTATGGCTTCCAGATTCCACTCTCTCTGGTTCAGTAGTTCTGACAACTGCACTGAACCGATCCTCTTCATCCAACCCATCATCTAGTTTGTTCCGCTGAATACCAGTGGAGCCCTCAATTTCTTGAGCAATGCGAGAAGCCCGAGCCTCTCTTGCACGCCACTCTTCCGTATCTTGGGGTTGCAGAGAGACACTAAAGGGAGGGGAGGAGATTTTAGCTTCTCCGAGTAACCAGGTATTGGTGCAAACAAGATATTTCAGTCAAATTGAGACAAGTCATACGGAAAATTTAGAGTAAATGTCTTTAAAATGATGTTCAGGCCCAAGGAAATGACTTTTTGGGTTTGCTATCTCAAAATAATTAGTGACCAAACAAAACTCACGTGTATTCTAGCAAGGAATTGTCATAGCTGGACTTGACTCCATACTTTTCGGCATTGGTGCGGAACATGTCATTGGGATCCCATCCATTCTATAAAACAATTAAAACAAATACGACATTAATTCAAACTCATTAACTTCCTTTTACCAAGCATTTGAAATTTGATTTAAAATTAAAAATTCTATCGAAACTAAAGCGTGTTTGTATTTTTCAGTTATAAATGTAAGAGAAGAATAAGATTACAACTTTAAAAGGTAGTGTATGCTCGAGTAAAAATTAAAAAACTAGAATAAAAAAATTGCCACAAGACCATAGAAAACAAGAAAGCTCTAGAGAAAAGTAAGGCATAAATACCGCATTTCCATCATCTACTTCTATGTTTGTGTTAAATGAATCTCCCCCATCCCAAGGTTCTAATTCTTTTTCTTGCACAGTGCCATTAAACTTGCTGATGGCTGTATCAGTAAATGCATCTAAAATAGAAAACACATTAAGTTGAAGAATTTCATGATAAGCACCTACACTCAAAATTTTTTATAATTTAAAATGCAATAACTTTGATTGCAAAACTTTCATTCGTTGAGGCAACAAATTATTATGCAGGGTGTTTCAGATAAATGTTTCAGAACTTTTAAGAGGGGCAGGGCGACTAAAAATTACGACTCAAAATCACAATGGAATGGGGAGTTGGAAATGCACCCCTCATGAACGAGGAGTTTTTTAACTGGGCATGGGAGGTTGCATAATACCCAGTGGGCATTGACACGTAACCTTTTAAGATCGGATAAAAACTAGCAAAATCCCTCCTTTCAGGAACTTAGTACATAAAATCAATCAAGGGCAATTCCACGGGTAACTGACTGACATTTTTTAAGAAAAACGCTGAGTATTTTGTTATTTTCTTCCCCAAAATAAATGATAAAAAAATACTTTCCACCCAGATTATTGCTTTCTTGTTAGCTTAATCAAATGGCAAAATTAAATTTTCAAAATATGTTTTTATTGATTTTTAAAAAAATTTTAAACAACAAGGTAACTGACTGACATAAATGTTTCACAAATGTCAGTCAGTTACCATGTCGTTTAAAATTTTTAAAAAATCAATAAAAACCTATTTCGAAAATTTAATTGTGCCATTAGATTAAGCTAACAAGAAAGCAATAAACTGGATGGAAAGTATTTTTTTATCATTTATTTTTGGGAAGAAAATTACAAAATACTAAGCGTTTTTCTTGAAAAATGTCAGTCAGTTACCCGTGGAATTGCCCTCAAAGAGTTGAAATTTCATTAGTAATTTCACATTTCTAATACTCCTGACCAACTACAAGCTTTTAAGATTGATTAATTACGATAGGTCTGGTTAAGATTTTCTAAAATTTTAGTTTTTAATTTGGTTTTTATGTAATAAATGCCGGAATCAAGCGATTTCGCTGGTTTTAATCCAGTGGCGTATATACATGGTTCCCACTCTTTGAAAACATTGAAAATCAAGGACTTTCAAGTACTTTTCAAGGACCTCAACAAAATTTTTCAAGGACCTTTTTCGCAGATATTTAAAAATTAGTCGTATTTCAAAACAAGACTTTTTTCCCGCATACAATCGGAACGAGAGAGGTCGCTCATCACTGTCAGTTTATAAAACTTGCCGCAAGTTATGTTCATAAGAGTAGTTTTAAAGAAAATTTCTAGAAAAAAACAAAGAAAGATCTGAAAAAATTAAGTTTGATTAGTGGCCGAGTGAAAATTCAAGGACCTTCCAGGACCTAGAACGTTTTTCAAGGACTTTCAAGTACCTAAATTTAGCCTTAAAAAGTTCAAGGACTTTTAAGGACTTTCAAGGACCGTGGGAACCCTGATATAAGGGGGGCTTGTCCCTCCCGAAATCCGGACTTGGTGTACCAAAACAGGCTTAAACCCTGCAAGTCCCTCACGAAATAAATTTCTATGTACGCCACTGTTTTAATCTAATTTTAAAAGGTTTACTATGGGGATTATACAACATCCCATGCCTGCCTATAAAACCTCCTAGGTCCTTAGGAGAGCATTTTTGACCACCATTTCTATAAGATTATCAGCTATTTAGGTGTACCCTACACTTCCTAGAAGTTCTGAAACATTTATCTGAAACATACTGTAGAAGAAAAATTATTTGGAATGCCCTTTTTATTATTAATTCATTTTAAATAATGTTCCTTCATTAGCAATTTTACAAAGAACAAATTTAACTTACTAGTACCATGCAACAAAGTTAAAATATATTTTTTTCCTCCTTGGCAAATGAAAAACGAATGCTGGACAAATGCAATAAATAGGTAATGGTAATAATTGACATCAGAGGGCGACTTAGTACAATATTTTTTTTAAATATCTTTAGGAGCAAAACACAGTTTATTTTAAAAATGTCCCTTATACAAGGAGATTGTACACAACAAAAGTTACCTGAGGGACCCATTGTAGCAAAATTAGGATCAACTGAATCAGCCAACACTGATACTATGTCTTTCCAAAGATACACCATTTTATAAGCTACAGGACATAAAGCCCCAAGAAGGCTCAAAGGGCCAGAACCACTTGGGGGGACAGGGGTTCCAGGTTGAACACCGTGTGCTGTCTCCAGAACAATGTCACCCTATAAATAAAGTAAAATATTAATGAAAAGGAAAAGATAGAAGTGACTTAATTTAACCAAAAGTTTGGCTCAAATAACTTGTATTACACTAATATCAGGCATGCTACTTTTCCAAGGAAGCCCAATAAATGCGTTTTTTTTCACAAACAGGATGAATCCTGAAATTTGTGTTAAAAATGTTTTTAATGACATTTTTGAAAATCTCAAGCTTAAAAAGAAAGTGCAAAATGTGATCAAATTAAAAAAATAGTGCAGAGCTGCAAAATTGAGAACATCTTTTATGAAGAATCCAGTCCCACCATCCGTTTCTAAGCTTGTTGCATCGGTAAACTTTTTGAGCATTCCATTTTGGATTCAGGATTAAAAGGTTTGTTCTTTAATAGTTTTTCGGGATTTTGAGTCAAAGTCAGTAGCACCCATAAAATATTCATTTTGGAAAGGATAATACCCTTTACTTCAGTCGAAAGTATGGAATTAAGAGGATATACGGTCTCAACAACCATCTTGAAAAATCACTATTCCAGTCGTCAGATTCCAATAGACTTTAGATAGGTCAATGATTAAACAAACATTCTTACATTAGAAACAATTCATAAACCCAATGTTGTATTTTTTGTGGAATTCCTGGGAAGGAAAAAACAGATTCAATCAATTTTTCTACTATGGCATCTGTCTTGGAACATATACTCCGGTTATTCAACAGCAGTAGACTTTATTATATGGATCATGGATCCGTACTGAGTAGAAACTTATCTTTTTCATAACTATTCATTTTGGGAAGACTTCATTCAATATTTAGACAACTTGAAATAATTTAATGAAAATTTAACATTATCACAAATATATGGAATTAATGGGATATTTGGTCTCTTAATACTATTGACAGCCATCTTGAAAAATCCCACTTCTGGTCATCAGGTACCGTAGTGAGTAGAAATGAAACCCAACCCATTCATGCAAAAAAGAGAGGATCGTTGTGGTTTTTTCTGGGAACATAATGCAAGGAGAAACCTTTTTAGTTTTATTTCTTTTTTCCATTTTACTTTCTGTTATCAAAAGATGTTTTTCTTCAATACTGAGGGGGAAATATTCTGACAACACCTGGTGAATTGATTGGGAAGTGGGAGAATAAAAGAAGCTCTAGTTAAGTCACTTAGTATTATAACACCAGTTGAGATATTATCAGCCATTATTTCACCAGTTCCTTCACCCTTGTCATATTTAGAGTGAGCATAAAGTAAATTCTTGAACTGGCAAATAGAAAATACTTTGCGTTTCTAAAACACTTTACATAAATAACTTTTTTATCTCAATAAGGAAGTTGCATGTGTCAGATTTTCAAAAACAAACAAGTGTTCCGTATGGTTTTTTGTATGGTAAAATGAAATATCTAGTCAGTTTTTCAAAAAAATGTACAGGTAATTAAATATTTTAATTTAAAAGTCGAGAAAAAAACATGACTGAAAACGTTTATTGTTTAAACTATAAGATGACGTCAACAATAACACCATCAACTCCATTGCTTTACAACAATGTTTAATATAAGATGCCGACGTGCTGGCCGAGTGGTTAGCGTATCTGACTGCGAAGCCGTACGTCCGGGGTTCGAATCCCCGTTTGGCATGGATGTTAATTGCTGTCCTTGTGTGATGAATGAATGTGGCCCCCCTGTAAAAAGGGGTTGTGCTAGTGAATGGGTGTGTGGCGCGGGCAACAGTACCTCACCTCCGTGGCTTCGGTCCACAGGTGCTCGCTGGGTAACGCTAAGTAGGTACTTCTTAGGGCATTTTCAGTGGTAAAAGGATAATGTCCTAGTACCCGCCCATTAGAAATAAAAAAATATATAAGATGACGTCACATCCAAACTCTTGGCGTTTTCGCGCGCTTTTAAAAAGGGGATTTTTGTTAATTTTTTTGGCAATCAAAAAATTTCTCGATCGGCCTCAAATTTTGGGTAGTTGCTTATTTTTGCAAGAGGAATCGATAAAAAAAATTTTAAAAAATCATGCAACTTCCTCATTAAGTAATGACGATTCAGAAATAACACAGAAGGTAATATGTTTATTTTATTTGAACATACCTCTGGAGAAAAAGTGCTAAAAACTCCGTCATGTATTGTTCCATCACGCAGTTGGACTCTCACAACACTGCCCTACAGTATAAAAATTAGTATTAAACAATGAGAATAGTAAGAAATATATGATTATTGTATAGAAGTTGGAGTATTTTAAAATAAATTTTTAAAAAATTTTGACGTTAGATAAAATATATCGCTGCTGAAGAAGCAACATGTGGCAAACCCTTATTTGAACTAGGGCACGGGCAAAAAAATTTTGAACCACTGAGAATGACTCTTTATTTCTTCAAACAAAAATAACAGAGAAATTAATTTTTTCAAAGAAATGAATGAGTTATAAAATAAGATAAGTTGACATACCACTAGAGATGCAGTAGCATGCATCATTTGTGTGTTCTTATAAACACCATCCATCTGAAATAAACATTCTAAGAGTTAAAAATGATTTCAAACCAAACAACGAAATAATTTTTAAAAGAACATAATATATGTTGTTAATTAGAAAAGAGGCCACTTTCCTAAGTTCCAAGATATTAACCCTACAATGCATGATTTTTTAAATTCACTTGAAAATCATTTATTTGACTTCTATTATGGTGTAAATTAGTAAAAAAATACTAAAAAATTAATTTTTTTTCAACATTTAACTGACAAAAAACTTTGTCCTTGTGAAATTAACTGTGAAGTGAAATAAAACCAAATGCTCTAAAAATATAAAAAAACAACTTTACTTTTCAAAAAAAAATTTTCAAGCTGAAAATTTTTTTTATTTTAATTTATATGGTCCTTTTATTTTGACGTTTTCTCTGTCTTGACTTATGTCTCACTAGCTACTAACAAATGTCTCAAAATAGTACCCCTGTTTTCATCTACTGGCAGTCTAAAGTGCTAATACAATGAAATGTTATATTTATTGTACTTATTGCATGGTGTTGCCGTTTGAAAATAATAGTTACAGTAGGAAATTGGGGAAAATGTCGTGTAGCCAAATGGCTACAGTATGCACTGTAGGGTTAAAAGCATTTTGTTTGATTATGTTAAAACTGAAAATAAAAAATTAAGTTTTAAAATTGTGATTTTTAAAAAATTCCTCCAGATTATTTTAGTTTAGGTTAATATTAGACATAAAAGCCTATAAATACACTTAAAAAATCTTGAACCTCAACCCCTTATATCTCAAATTAATTTCGAGTGAGAGTCATGCTGAGGAAGGATAGGTTTAGGTTAAACGTTAAACCACTTTCCAAGTTTTACAAGTAACATTGCCGATGAAACTTTATTAGCAACAATTTACAATTAACATATAAAACATGAAACACAATAAATTCAGCACTGCTAGTTGCTGAGATATTTTATTCATTTTGATATTTGCTTAGACTTAAGATATTTATAAGAGAACCAGTGTTTGCGGTGAACTGTTGTCAACCTGAGTCTCAAGGACTCACTAAGATTAAAAATGTGGATCCAAAAGAAAAAAATTGAGTCCCTAAAATTTTATGCGAAAGACATTTATTTTTAAATAAAGGATCAAAAAATATTCCTCAAATTATTAGAACATAAGAGAGGATTGATTTATTCTTACAAATTTAATCTATTTTGCCAATTTTTCTTGTTTAGAGATAGAAGAAATAAGAGAGGATACATAAAATAAGAGAGGATTGATTTATTCTTACAAATTTCATCTATTTTGCCAATTTTTCTTGTTTGCACAATAGTATTTCCCTCTTTTGAATATATCCTCCCTTGCAAAGATATCATTAATTACTGATCTTAGTTCCCCCGATTATTTTTTAGGCTTGTCTTTACCCTTTTCATGCAAGAGAAGCCTCTTTCAGCCACAGCAGAGCTCAACCTTTGGCCCATGAACTAATTTTAATTTTTTCAAATTAATCCCTAATTTTTCAATTCCTAGATTAATTCCTGGAAAAATCGCAAGTTATTGCATTAAAACTTGTAAAATCATGACTTCTCGCATAAGGTTAATTTTGCTGGAGGAGAGTTCTGTTCCTCCCGTGACTGCCTTTGTAAACGACCGCTGGCATCTCGCATTGTCATTGCCATGTAGAAAAATAACTTTATCGTAGTCAGAAGCCAACAGGTCCAATTTGCTGCCGGAAGTTGAGCCAAAATTGCATTCCTTGTCCGAAATCGTATTTTTTGCGTCTTTTCTTTCGAAATTTTCCGGGTCCAGCGGACCCAATATTTTGCCGAAGTTGCGTCCCACTTTTGCAAATTTGCATAAAAAACCTGCAATGGGCAATACCACTATTTTTTAAATATGAATGATAATATCTTTTTCTTATGAAGAAAACTGTTCTGAATTCGATTTTTTGTATGAAAACAACCAAAAAAATTTATTTTCTTAATTATTTAAGATTAAAAAGCGCGGAATTTGAACCTTACTCGAATCGTTCTCCCATTGGATGCTGTGATTGTGACGTACATTTCCCCTTTAAAACAACATCGTCGATTGCCACGCTTTCGTTTTGGCATGTCTTTGTTTACTGTTGGGTTGTTTATATTCTTGTTTCTATCGCATTTTTTGTATAATTAATTGTAATTATGGACAAAGACTTCGTCAACCCACACAGCACACTCATCCATATTTCGTCAAATTATCGTCGAAAACTCGGGGCGATGTTCCAAAACTCGTTCATCTATGGATTCGGAATCCGAAACTTTCAAACATTGTTTCGCTTCCATGTTGTTTTTCGTCAAAATCGTTTTCGTTTTGGTTTTTGAAGATAGGAGCCGCTGTGTTATAAAGTTAGTAATTATTTAAATCTTAAATTATTTTATCTTGGTAAGCTTTTTATTGCTTTACTTGCAGAAAGGTTTGGGTTGCTGGATTGTATTTACCGTAAATCAATCTAAATCAAAATCTAACATGGTTCTGATTTCTTTTGTTCCGAATGCCTTTTCTCGAAGTCCTTGACTTTGAATTTTCATTTTTTAATGTTATATTTATATTTTGATTTATTGTTATTGAATTCTTATTTATATTCAATTATGGTGCCAACATTTTACTTCTTCTGTTAATCTAAAACTGCTGAACTGTAGTTGCTGCTGTATTCCTCATTTTGTACATCCATATTTAGTAAAAGAAAGTGAGCAATTTTAAAAATTAAGATGTTATTTTATTTTGCTTGTGCAAAATTAATTTAAAATGTAGGTAAAGTTTACTTGTTTGTGTCATCTATATCCCAATCTCAAGCAAATACTGATATTAATGTTATTTTTTTTAATTATTTTGAAAATTTTCTTTCTGGGAAAAATATTTTAGTTTGTGGAGATTTTAGTTTATCATTTAATAAAGATTTCTTAAATGTTAACAGTCTGAATAGCTCTCAAAGCGATTTATCTAATTTTATATCTTTATAATTTGACTTAAGTAAATAATGACAAAAATTTGTATACTAATATGTATTTAGACTTGATTTAACTAATGTAAGTGTTGCAATATTGTGGTTAATTATAATGACCGACCATTGTTGGTTCCTGAAGATATTCATCACCCTGCTCTCTATTTTTATTAATTATAAGCCTGTTTGTATTAGTAACGATGAATTTTAGGTATTAAGATATTTGTATTTAAATACAAAAACAAGAAATTCTTGTACTTGTGGTTTTTAATTAGTACTATTGATGGTAATTTTCTTCATGTATTCTCAGATATACGAGGGTAGTTTGAAAAGTTCTCGGCCTGACCATGAAAATATTAACTTATGGTTTCAAAAACTGTACATTTTTCAACATTGACTCCTTTTAGGCTGCCTCACTTCTAGGAACGACAGTCCTGTCTTATTTTACACTCTTACGGGGGTGTTCTAGAATTTCGTCATAAAAACCTACTTATCTCACAGTTACTTCTTAATTCGATGTAAAACGGTGACCAGAGGAGGAAATTTTCACTTTGGGGGATAGAAGGAAGTTTAAAGATACCAAATCTGGTAATAGGATGGGTAATTTTAAAATTTTTAATAGATAACCCTCAACTTTTCCAACGCCAAAACACATTTGTTAACATGAGCACTATTCTGATCAGAAATGCCATTTTAATCCGCTTAATATTTTTTTTCACAGATATTCTCATCAACAGTTAAAATTAGTATTCTCAAATTATATTCATATCCTTTTCCCGATAATTTATTGATAAAATTTCCTTGAAATCCCCAGAATTCCTACTCCATGAATTTGCCAGCCGATAGAACCTTTTGGTGCTGAAAAATTGACTTTTATCCATTGCATTGATTACTATTTCACTTACAGGTTCTAAGGTATGTCCATTTGTGCCTATAGACGTAAAAAATCGCTTTTATTTTGTGTAAATCGCGTCAAAATTCGCATCGAAGTCGTCATGTCAATGCATTTTTGGGCCGCAACTTGCTTTCGCGGCACACATCTTGCGCTAAGTGTTTTCACGTGCAATTGATCGTGCAAAAAATAATTTACGCATTCCTTTGATATCCCTAGACTGTTAGAAATGTCCCCCACCATTCTTTGTCAATCTTAAAAATCATAGGGGGTACTTTTCTATGATTTCCGGTAAGGTGGCTCTTTTTTAATGTTTTTCACATGGTTCTTTAGGAACGCTCTCACAGCCAACTTAAAGTTTCAACGCTAATTTTTTCACGGGGAAAACAAAGATAAAGAGTCCCTTTACACATTTATGAGCTTGGAATTAATTTCATTTGGTTATATCCCTTCTTTTTAAAAGAATTTTATCACAGCTCGATACTTGTTTTTCCCATTGTTGAAAATATGCTCACCATGACCCATTCAAAAAATTGCCAAAAGCAGAATTCTGATCAGAACAACCCCAAAAATTAATTTGGTTCATTTGAAGAGTTGTTCTCAAAGGAGAAAAAAATTCGCTCGAATACGAGCGCGTGTTCTGGGTGAGGCCGAGAACTTTTCAAACTACCCTCGTAAATAGGCTGCTGTTTGTAATTTTTACAATATACTTTTTGATATTAGTAAAATTTTGGACGTATACTTAACAAAAGGTATGTCATCAAGTAATATAGTCTATAATAATATATACCTAATAAATAGAATCTGATAATGTTGATACTTCTAATATGTTTGCAAACTATTTTAGTTCTGTATATAAAAAGAGTTCTGGATATGTTGTTAGACCTACTTGTTATTTTCAAGATTATTGTTTTGTAATGTTATTGGAATTGGGCAGAATTATGATGTTTGTGCTTTAAGGAACTGAACTCTATTAGTAATGACATATACCTTCTTTTATTATCAAGGTTATTCTGATTTTTTATTTATTATCTTCTCATTTTACTTAATATATCACTCAAAACAAATTGTTTTCCTGATATTTGTAAACAAGCTCAAGTAATTCCTGTTCTTCCTGTGAAATCTAACTTGATTCTCTTTTGATTACTTTTTTCTTTTTTTGAAATCTATTTATGTGTAAATCTCTCTTCAAATCTTACTTTTTGCTTTGAATTTTTATTTATTCTTTTCATATTTATATTTTGAAATATTATTTGTATTAGTAATTTAATTTGCATTAGTTTGTATTAGTAGTGATTAATTCCAGGTATATTTAGATATGATTACAAAAACACAAATTTCTTTGAACTTCATGTTTTCTCTGATGTTAACTGCTGTTTGTAATTTTTAATGCTAATAAAGTTAATAAATGTTCATAATAATGAAATAATTTAAAATATTTTTTCATGTTTTCTGTATTAAAAAACATTATCCTTGTGATATTTCTGTTAGTACTATTCTGTAGGTAATATTGTATTTGACATTCCATCTTTAAGTCCCTGAGATATTTATCTTGTTTTTGTTTATTATTTTTAATGAAGTTCTAAATAATTGGATTGATAGTTCAGATATTTTGGTTATGATGATCCTGTTTTCTGTTAAAACTTATAATTTGTATATTAATAATCTATTTGTAATTCCATTCTGCAGATACAATCATCTGATTACCTTTGTACAGATTTAAAATTTTTATTGTAAGGATCTGACATTTTTAACATGATGTTCTATGTTTTTAAAAAATTTATTGGAAAGTGTTTTATTGCCCAGTCCTTTTTTGCTTCTACCACTGTAATTTGATTTTTCAGTAGTGTGTTTTGTTTTTAAATAAAAAATTTCTTTATCTGTTCAACAAATTTTTTCATGTAAGAGGAAATCCTACATTTTCTTTTAGCTCATCACTGCTATCAATGTAAGTATCAATAAAATGACGTTTGTTTTCAAAAGGTTTGTAAATATTTTTTAATTATTATAATATTTCAATATTTGTACAGCTTGAAATCCCTAAGTTATGGTTATCATTTATCCAGTTTTAGGACTTTTAGCTTTTTATGATCATTACTTAAAAATGAAAATTTTTATTTAATAAAATGATTCTTAATATTAATTGAATTGTTGAAATAATAGTTTTTGTTGGAGTCATTGTGCAGAACTTATTTTAGTAGAAAAACATAGAAAATGAAAGTGAGTTAAGATTAAAAAAAGTTTATTTTAATGAAGATATAATAAATATTGCTGTACAGTTTAAATCTTATTGGATTTCTGGGTTTTTTAATGCTTTGAAATTATTGTAGAGGTATTAATCTATAAATTTAATATAACATGGAAATTATATTAAATTCAATGTAAATAATTTTAAAGATATATTTACATTAAATTGAATAAAAATATCATGATAGTTTTATTAATTAAATGTATAGATTAATACCTCTATAACAATTTTAATGCAATGGGTAATCCATAACTAGTCGATATAACGTTTCCTAGGTCCAAATAATGGTCTAGTATAAGGCCCAGATATGCTCCAAAACCTGTCGATTTCTCTTCCATCGTGACGTCTTTTCGACGTTTTATAAACGGTAAACAACCGGACATTTCGACGAGTTCTGGAAGAGTCGCTGGACGAGTATGACGTTTTATCGACGAGTGTGTGTTATGTGGGAAGGTACAATCGGACAAACTTCCCAATGTTTTGATTCTCTCATGATGGCCTTTATCTTTGCCGAGAGTTCGTCCTTCACACCAGTCGGAAATTCGTGGTGTGAAAGCTCTAATGTAAGTTCTCTACAATCTTATTAATCGAATTTTAATATTTGAAGAACTCTGGTTAAGAGTGATAACTCGAATAATTTTAGAATAGTGTATTAAAGTAATAATATAGTAATACTTTGAGGAATTGTAGACATGGGCATCTTTTGCACTTAATAAGTGTTGACCAGTGCTGCATTACTGAAAAACTTCCTGCCAAACATTCTTTTTTACTTTTACATTTCCCCTACTTGGATAGAGGAAATTTTAACATTACATTCGTTTTCATTTTTACCCTTTAGTTAGAATCAAATCTCACAATTAAAAATGTGAACTAAAGTACTTAAACAATTTTGCCTTTCATATTTTATTTATTCTTGTGATTTTTCTGTTATTTATTCTCCTTGATTTTAAATATTTTACTGATGTTATTTTACTATTTGATCAAATAAGTAACTAATAGTAATTAAATAGTAATATTAGTATAAATAAATAAGTAATTAATTAGTACAGTTCCGCCAACAGCTCAATCTCGATCAGAACAGCATAAGAATTTAATCAGAACCTTACAAAGAATTGTTTTAACAAGAGAAAAAAATTACGGCGAATTCCAAGGGAATCTGATGAGTCCGAGTACATTTCAAACTACCCTTGTATGAAGCTTTAGTGTAAAAACATCATAGTTCACATCAAAGTGATCTTCACATACGTAAAATTGTGATTTCTTAAATTTTATAGAATTATTTTTCTCAACGCTAGTTTTTACGTAGCACTGCACAGGATCATTTGGTAATCGAAAAAAATTGTATTGGGTAATTAATATTAACTGTTAATAAACATTGGGACTCTGCAATAATAATTAATCGCCATTGTGTACGATATTTTTAAATCCAGCGCGCTCATAAACACAGCTAGAACAGTTTCGCCAGTCAGCGGCAATGCGCTACTTGGATGTAAAGGGGAAATGTACGTCACAACTTTTACCCGCGAAAATCGCTGATTTCGCGCGCAAAAAAAACGCAAACTTTGAATTCGATTTTAAAAAAAAGTATACATCGGAGAGTTAAAATTTTTGAAGGTATATTTCTGTCTATTCAATCTGAACCAAATAAAAAAATAAAAAAAAAATAGTGGTATTGCCCATAGCCTGTAAACACGAACCCTGAGAACAGAACTTGCTCTCAGCTAAACTTGAAGCTCCAGAAAGTGGATAATATTCCAATTGATATTTGATAATGCAAATATATTACAAGCACCTGCCCTAATAACCTTATAGACAAACTAACAGTAGTTATGAACATTTGGGAGTCCCCCATCATTATATATAGTTGAACAACATGTAAAAAAACATGGGTGACCATAGAGTTTAAGGAACTTTAAGCTTGTTCTGTTTTCACAAATTAGTCTTAAAAATTAATTTTAAACTTACAGGTGGCTTCTTTTCTGACTGGGACTTGGGGCGACCCATTTTGCTATAGAAGAAAGGGAAAACATACTGAACTGTAGTAAACGATATTATACACATTTAGTAAACATATATTTACTATTACTAAATATATATCAAGGAATATCTATTGATTTATTTATAAAAGCAGACCATCTATAATTTCTTTAAAATTTTACCAGCAAATTTCTAACACTTATACTATGAATTAGTTTAAGGTAAACAATTGAAATTAAGGATAATGTATTAAAAATGCAAAGTATGAAATAAATGAAAAGCCATGTTTTAAACTCGTGAACAGAACACTTAAAAACCTAAAAACATATGCGAGTCTAGGAATCGGAAGCACAAAAAAATATGATTAAATGTTATGTGTTTAATCTTGTCTTATAATATTAAGTTAATTTTAAATGAAAAAAACCTACAATATCTGCATATTATACTTTAAATAAATGCAAAATATGACCTCAACCTTTTTGAACTACTTACTATTCCTGTATCCGCTTCATGAAGGAATCTGTGGAATGTAGTCCCTGACGAATGGCCATAAAAATCAAAGTTATGCTTATAATATAAAAATAAATAGTTTATTAAAAAATAAATTACATTCTAAAATCATCTAAAGCACCACAAATGGGTAAGTTATTTCATTTCTGAAGACCTACATACTCCACTGACAATCATGAAAAGAATTATCAACGTATGGCGTCGACACAAAACAATAACAAACTATTTTGGAATTACTGCGTTGCCACGCGCTTAGGGACAATGAAGCCACGAAACCAAAAACCCTTTTCACTGTATCCGTCACTGGTAACCGTTGCCTTGCATTTTATTTAGAGGACAGAAATTAAATTAATAGAGGACAACATTAAAAGACGATGTAAAGCTGAGCGAAGTGTATATTTGGACGGCCAAAACGGCCAGTGGCGCATGCGCTGTAGGTCTCGTGATGACGTAGCAGTCTCGGCGCTTAGTGATGGAACCAATGGTACGCCTAGCCGTGGAAGTTATAGTAGAGTTTAGTTGAAAATTAGCCGTGCAAATATACAGTGCCAAAGCTGAGCGCATGAGCGCTCAGTGCGTGAGCGTAGGTGTTGAATCCTTGGCTTGGTCAAAAACACAGACGTCAAAAAAGGAATTTTTAAAATTATTAATTGTTTAATTTTATAAGGAAAATTTTCCTCTCAATTTCCTTTTCCTTCGATTTCCAGGGCCATGTGAGCCAGCGTTCAAAATCGGCGGTGCTCCGCTGGTCCAAGACCACTGAAAAACGGCTCGAACCACTACGGTCAGAAAATCACTGGTCCGCCGGACCTAGCGAAAAAATGTCCCAATCGAAGTCGTGTTTTTTTCCTGATTCTTATTATTATTGATTATTCTTATATACGTTGACGAAATATCTGCATTAAAACATCAGGGGCCGTTCAAATATTACGTAAGCACTTTTTTGGTCATTTTTAACCCCCCCTGTCAGCAAAGATAAGCAAACCTCCAACCCCCACCCTAATTACGTAAGAAACTGCCGGACCCCCCCCCCCCCCCGAAATTTTGACATCCCTTTAAGTAAGTAGTTTTTTTCTCCTTGAAAATTAGGTGACTTATTCAAGGAGCTGTCCTTTTCAAGTGTTCAAAAATGAGTCGAAACACTACTTTTCGGGGTTAAAATTTCAGAATGTTTGGGGGTCCCCAGAAAAAAGTGCTTACGTCAGAGTTCCTACTTCAATTTTTTGTTAAATTTATTTTTGGTTGAGTTTTGAAATTATTTATACAAGAAAAAATATATTTTGGAAAATTCAGTATCTTACGTAAGCATCTTTCATATCCCCCCTCCCCCCTAGTCAGGAAAAATAAGCAAAGAGCAAACCCTCCCCCATTAGGTGCTTACGTAATATTTGAACGGCCCCTCACCCCTGGCCTTCAAACTTCGATTACCTACCTTTACAACAGATAATTTACACGGATCTACAACACCTGTCAACAAAATTTCTAGAAACGAGGGTAATTAAATTTCAGGGGACAAGGGAAGGAATAAACAGGGGGCGAGATCCTTTAATGACTCTATAACTCTATGCCATAAGCACATAAGCGTAGAATCGGGGGGCTTCCCCAAAAAGTTTCAAAATAGATAAAACACTATACTCAAGAACTTTTTTTTTTGAAAATTCTCTATCTAACCCCCCTTTTTTGTTCTTGTTACATGATCTCTGAAGAAGAAAACACAAGAGATGGAGAAAGGTAAGTGTAGGAGTAGGGTGTAAACCCACCCCTAAAGTGTAAAAAGTTCTAAATGGCTGGTATTTTTTTCTTAAGTAAACTATCAATATTTTTAAAGCTCATTTATTTAATTGATTAAATATTGAAATAATTTTTTCAACACTTTTAAGAGCACACATTTAATGTCAAACTAATCCAACTTTAGGGAAATAATATTTTATCGATATATTTTGTGACTGAAATACTTTAAAAAGTTTTATTTAAAGTAACATTGCCAACTTTTTTATCTATTCCGAGCTCTTGGATTGGTGCGATTCATACTGATAACCAATTTATAAATATTATTTCAAATCAGTATACAATCACGAGATCTTCAGAAAATATCAGAAGGATCCTTTCATGAACTTTTTTTATTCCCGATTATTATTTCTTAACCTTGAAAAGAAATGTTTTTATACCTTTCGCTTATCTCAGTGGTGCCCAACCTACGGCCCACGGGCCAAATGTGGCCCGCGAGGCTGATCCATGTGGCCCGCGGAATCAGAGTCCTCTTTCCCGATACGCGACCTTGAGTGCTCCCCATGTTATCCAATGGGACATTTTTGAGTTGAACTACAGCTTTCAATTTTGATCGTACATTCTCAATTTTTGCTGCATGTGCAAGAGCAGAAAAAAACCATTTTTTATAACTGCTTTTAGTAGCTGAAATCGCATCCTACTACTATTATAATTGTGAATGTTTGTCTGGATGTTTGTTACTCTTTCACGCAAAAACTACTGAATGGATTTTAATGAAATTCTACCATAATGTAGCTGATACATCAGAATAGGACATGGGCTATAATTTATAAAGAGAAAATCAGTCCTTCATTCTTTTTTTCCCGTTTTTCCTGCTTTTTTTCACTTATTTTTCCGTGTTTGAAAACCTGTTTTACCAGTCCAACAACGAGTTAAAAATAAAACATTGTTTCAAATGAGACAGATCACTAGACTTTTTCATTTACTAGATCTTTTAGTTTAGTTTTAAACACTGGTTTTAAATTTGTTAATTTGTTCACTAGACTTACTAATTTACCAGACTTTTTACTATGGTTACAAATTGGTTATTTTATAAAGGCACCAAGATATTAAACATTATCAGAAACATCGGGATTGTAAAAAGTGACAAGAACACCGGGATTGGAAAATTAGCGAGAACATCGGGATGGAAAAATTACCGGGTTATAAAAATTACCGAGAACACTGGGATAGGAAATTTACCATAAAGACACCCAGAATACCGGAATATAAAAATTACCGTAAACACTGAGATAGGAAAATTACCGGGAACGCCGGGATTAGAAAAATTACCGTGACCACCGGGATAAGATTACCGGGAACACACTGGGATAGGAAAGAGGCGCCTGGGATACCGGGATGATTTGTAATATTGCTAATTTACAAAATTATAAATGTATTTTAAGAAATATTTAAAAAATTAATTTATTCACCCCACCCGTGCAAGGCCGGGTATAACAGCTAGTTATTAATATTTTTAATCAATTTTTGAAATTTTCATGAATAGCTTAGTCACCTTTTAAACAGGAATTTCACTAAGATATTTTTTAAAAAATGACACGAAAATTAGTTATGGCAATAGCTTATGCTTTTAGGAATCGAAAAATCATTAAATATTTCGTAAAAAATTGAAATATCTATTTTTAAAATGAATACAATTGAAATTTTTCTCATTGAAACATCGAAGTTAAAGCAACCCTAAAACCCAACTAGTGATTGATGATCTACCCCTCCCCTCGTTCCCTCTCGCTCCGGTCAGTGGGGTGAGAGTGATAAAAGGGGAACTGGAGTTGTTTTTACAAGATCGGGGTATGGGGTCGTAATCAGTTGAATGCGGATGTGTTCGTTTTTCCTTTTCCTGTCTTTCGGTAGTTTGTCAAAAATCTAGATCCGCGTCTTGTGAAACTTCTTGATAGAAGTTTGGTGATGGTCTCATTTTCTTAGTTTACATAAAATGACATTATTGCTAATTTCCAAAGTTAGCTATTTAATTAGCAAGGTAATTTTAATGCTGTATAATTTATTCAAATTACACTCAGAAAAAGTTCTATTTTTAAACAATCAGTGGACAAAGAACTTTTCAAGTTTAGGTTACGAAGTTGGTTTTTAGTTTTTTAATTCCTCTTTTAAAAAGTTATGAAATTTCTTCATTCAACCAAGGAGGAACACAAATCCAAATTTAAAATACAAATTAAAATTATTCAAAAAAAGTTAAATTGGTACTGTATTTTAATAATATTTATTTTCAATTGGTGAAACAACAAACAAAAATATGAAAAATAATATTGGTTACCAAGGGGACTCAATCCCGTCTAGCTAGGTAATCGAAAAAATATACCCATTGAGTAAGACTTTAATATATATTATATTTAAAAAATATAATGTATAACATCAATGAGATATAAATAATACAAAAAGGAAAATACAAGTACAAAATAATGAATTTTATAAAATGATTAATTAATCATGATATTTTTTAAATGGCTCACAAAATTTAAGTAATAATAATGTTATCAACCTGAACTTGCAACAAGGTTTATAAGAAGGGTATGGGATTTTTCTTTAAAATAAGAAAAAAATGGATTTAATACCAGAATTTCATAATGAATCATGTTAAATTCAAAACTATTTAAATAACCTTGAAAGTATCCCAAAAGTTATTTTAATAATTTTCTCATTTTTAATTACCTAAATATTTTCCTGAATAGAACTGTTCTTTCTTCTCTAGATAAAAGTTTAAAAAATACATAAACTTTAAAAATAAATGGTGTTTATATAATTTAAAACGAAAGCGAAGTATAAGCCGTATATATTTTCGAATATAAGTCGAAGTATTTTCGTATAAATCGCACCTCATGCTTCGGGCCGTATCCCAAAAGAAACCCCCCAAAATTTCAACGTCAATTTTTTACTTACTGTTTTTCCTTAAAATTCGTCTTAAAATGCATAAAACTCTGCAATGCATACTTTTTAGGTTCAAAATCCAACCAAAATGGAAATTAAATTCTTGAAAATGTATGTCCGAAATCCAAATTAGGTGAACAAAACGAGTTGAAAATCTGCTTTTTAGACTTAAATTTCCAAAAATTATCTGGGGGAGGACCCCCAGAACCACTGTTTAGGACATTCGAAGATGATTTTAATAATGAAAATTCTTAGCCCCCCGAAAAAAACAAATCCTGGATACGCCGCTGTCTACTTACCTTGGTCATCAATAATAAAGTACTAAAGTTTCAAGAACATTTTTTGCCCCCCCCCCGGAAAAAAGTCCAGTTACGGCCCTGCTCTACGTAATTAGTTATTTTGTTGCCTGAGTCTTCCCAGCTTTATAAGGGGTGGGATACATTGGTTTGGAGAATTACAACCCCAAAAAACTGTCCCATGTTTCATTGAAATCCAAATCTCGTTTGTGTTCCTTCCTTTGTTTACCTCCTGATATTTAATAACCTCCCAAGAAGCTCCTTGAGGTATTATGCATATGCACTTATGTTTTAGAGTTTCAGACCCTTATCAATGATTTTTTATGGTCAACGAAGCACGAAGGTCAAGGGCGATTTTATACTGAAAATACTATATAGGTGTATTGCAGGGATTCGTATCCCGGTTTTCACGATAATTTTTATATCCCGGTTTTCCCGATAATTTTCATATTCCGGTGTTCCTAGTACTTTTCCATGACCCGGTGTTCCCGATAATTTTCATATCACAGTTTTCCCGATAATTTTCATATCCCGGCGGTGTTCCCGATAATTTTCATATCCTGGTGTTCCCAAAAATTTTCATCTCGGTATTCCCGGTGCCTTTTTTCATCCCAGTTCTAAATGTGATAACTCATTCCATCCCGATTTTTTGCCTTTTAAACATTTATCCTTTCTATGTGATAAAAACAATCTAATTGAAATCATCTCAGTCATTTGAAATCTAGTGTTTAAAGTCTTAAACAGAATTTTCATGAAGTGTTCCCGCTGCCCTTTCAAAATTCCTCAAAAATTCAATTTCAAAATAAAATAAATTTCAAAAATCCCTGGATAAAAAGTTATCAAGTAAAAAACTATTAAAATCCTGCCTTCTTCTTAAAATAACCAACTTCTTTAAAAGCTACTTAAAAAGTGGTAAAAACAGATTGCTAGTTAAAAAATCTAGTGATTATAGTCTAGTAAACCATGCTATGTGAAACACTGAAATTTTAGCTCTGTTTTCATGGAAACTTTTCAATTTTTGATCCATAAATTTAAGAAAATTAAAATCTTAAAGAAAATAATTAATTATTTTAATATATTTTGGTTTTCTGATAGCTGTTATAATATTTAAATACAGATATTCACACTGTTTTTCTTAAATTTAATTGTAAATTATAAAATGTTTTGAAGTAATATTTATTCAAGTGAGGCAAGACGACGCCTCAAGATAGAGAAGTAAACACTGCATTTTATGCATTTCAACAATGTATAATGTTATTTCAATGGGTAAAACGGAGTCGAAAAAGCGCCGAAAAACAGGGAAGGAGTCGTTCGATTTTAAAATCGTTTCTTAGTGCGCGTCTAATGGCTGAGAGGAAGGTCTCTGTCAAATTTCAAGCCTATCGGTCCGACAGTTTTGGGTCACCAAGGGGCAGTTTTGGGCCCATCGGTCATGGGCTGCCAAGAAAAACTTCCACAATATTTTAAAAATTTTAACTTCCCCAAGAACCCAAATTTGATGTTGATAAGCAAGCAGTGATTTTTAGGAAAAGCGTCACCGTCCAATAGTCATCAACGAAGAGTTATGTCCGAAAAATTCAAGTACTATTCATATTTTTAAAAGTTGAAAAATGATTTTTTTTATTTTAATACTTTCTTTTGTAGAAATTGTTCAGTTGTTTAGTAAATGACCGTTTTTAAACGAAATTCAGTGTTTCACGCCGTGCGTGATCCATAGAGCCTCAGAGAAAGGGTGTTTTTTTTTAAAACGCATACCATACGCAATCACCACACACTTTGGCAATCTGCCGATCTTCGGGATCGCATCTTAAATTTCTGTATAATTTAAAGCCCCCTTTCACCTTTTTATAAAATTTCAATTTTAGATTTTTTTTCAAAAAAGATATCGTTCTTCTAATCATATTTAAGACTACAGTAGAGCCCCGATTATCCGCGGAATTGGGTGGCAAGGGTACCGCGGATAGTGAAAATCGCGGATAACCCGAAAAAGGACTAAAAATGAGGTGAAAACACGAAAAAATATTTCAGCATAAAAACTAAGTTTTATTTTACAAAAAACATGATCTGTAAAACTTTTAAAATATGTACAGTACAGCAGAAACCTTTGCTCTGCGTCTAAAATATCTCTAATCTCATCTAAAATTTGCTCTCATCTTAAAAAAAGTTTTTTCGTGGCACTCGCGGATAATCCGCACCGCGGATCATCGGGGTTCTACTGTATATAAATTTAAGAAACTGTATAAATTTGAAGGCGTGCTATACGAATAGGAGGTAAAAAGGATTGGGGATAAATTTATTACTCAAAAAAATTAAATTAAATACCGTAAAATTGTAGTTTTAAAATTTAAAGTCCCTGATCGTGTCCTTAGTATTTTTCAAATAACGACTGATATGTATCGTGACGTGATGGATTATAATATTTTTAGTTTTTAACAGTTACCATATTTGGTTTGAATCAAACCAAGAACACCACAAAAATATAGCTATCATAGAGATTTTGAACATTTTAACTTTCCCAAGAACCCAGATTTGATGTCGATTATTTAGTTTTCCAATGGTTTTGACGCCTTTTCCACTGAGGATGTCTTCCGATCTTTCTGAGATATGAAAACATAACTCTTCCGGCCTAGGAAGGGTTCCGGAGATCGTCCTCGCGTCAACCCAATCCCCGTGAACATGGTAAGAAAAAAAACAACTCGTAAAATGAGTAAAAAAATATTTTTTTTTTAAAAGAATAATAAAAAACCATTTGAATTTTATATGAAACTGGGCTAGAATTTTCCAACGATTCCAAATCCGTTAGAATTATTTCAATATCTTTATTAGTTCAAAATTTGCGATTTGTGAACCCGTATGGTCTAGTACTCCAAAGAGGAGATAAGATCTTGATACCGCTCTTGTAGGGCCACCTGCGATGCCCCTCTTTCTTGGAATTCTTGCGCTCTTCTCTCCACTCAATGGCGATAGAATTTATCGCCAACCTTCAAAATCAGACCGGTAATGACCAGGACCGCGGGAGAAATTTTTTGCCAAGGATAAATGCCCTCGCCATGGGAACCCAGGGCGCGCTATTTTGACAGGTTTTCGGGGCGCCATCTGTATTACAAATTATCGTGACTCGGAGTTGGCTTTTTAAGGAAGAGTACTCTTAAATCTCAAAAACAAAAACCACTTTCAGAAATCTTCCAAGAAAACCACGAAATCACGCGAGACATTATGGCACTTCTATCTAAAAAAAGATGATAAAAAAGTAATTCTTCAACATCCAGTAAACAATTTTTTCTTTACTTCTCTGTTTTGGTTTTTTCTAGGTTTGGGGAATTTGCCATTGGATAAATATTTTTCAGTATCAGTTAGCTATTTGAATTCAGTTTATAAGGATCTTTTTAGAACCAAACTTCGAAAAGATGTCCGATCGTAAAAAGTTGTAGATTCACTCGGAATGCCGAAACTTTCAAGAAAAGTGAACAAATTCATATTTCTTCATTCAGCGAGAAAATAAACCGTTGTTTCTTATATGTAAGGAGACTGTGAACAAACTGTGTGTTTGAGAACAATACAGATAAACATCTTAATTCAGTTTTAAGGATGTGTTACAAATTTGGAGCCGAATTTACAAGAACTAAGTAGTATCCTCCAAACAGTACAGATGTAAACTTCTCATTGAAAACGGGTAATTTTTCTTTATGTTTAGAAAAATCCTTAAAAGTGTTTTATGTGGCCCGCGAGATAAATTTTCATAAGGAAATTGGCCCTCGTGAAAAAAAAGGTTGGGCACCACTGGTTATCTTGACGATTGGGATGGTGTGGAGATAACGCAGCGTTAAGAGTGCTTTAGTTTCTGCTGATTCATTTTACAGTTTTTAAAATTGTGAAACATAACATGATGGAGTACATCACATGTGGGCAATCTCTGGCCCGTGGGCTGGATGGGGGGGGGTTAAAGATTGGCCCCCTTAGGGTGGGCCGAAAAAACCCTTTTTTTTCGAATTTTAAAACGCTATACCGGGGAAAACTTGCCTTTTAGGTAAATAAGTACAATGCAACAAAAAATGTTTAAAATCGGTCCCAAGAGCATCAGCCCTAAATATCCTAATTTCCTTATTTTTCAATTCAAGTAAACCGAATAAAATAACTGATATAAAAAGTAAATACAGGCATATATTAGTAGAATGATGAACAAAAAAAAGATATTTAAATAAAAAAATAGAATAAATTTTACAATACATTGGTTGTTTAAGTCCCCCACAGACGATCAACTTGATCGTGAACCTGGGTCCAATTTTCATTATATCCATGCCTGCATGGCTTTATTAAAAAGACACTCTTTAAAGGGATTTAGAAAATTTGTTAAAAGGAATAAGAAATATACTGTCAATATGCTATAAAATTTATTGTATTTTTTATTGAAATGTCTTTTTTTGTCATTTTTCTACTTATATATGCCTTTATCTACTTCTTACTTAAGTTATTTTATTTTATTCGATTAGCTCAAAAAATAATGAAAGTTGCGTTTTTTCAAACTCTTAGGGCTAAAACGCGTTAGGGCAGTTTTTAACCGATTTAAAAAAATTTTGTGTCATTTTACTTCTCTACCCAAGAGGCAAGATTTTCCGTGGTATAGCGTTTTAAAATTCGAGAATAAGTTTTTTTCGGCCCACACCCTAGATACCTAGCTATAGCTAGTAATACAATCATCCATCAGGAAGGTAAAGAATTATTTTTGAATCGATTTTTTCAAAGGTATTCGTCAAATTACTATACTTATTATTACAAAGTAAATTTCTTCAAGGTGCATAAAATACTTAATTTTTGAATATTGCTCTTAGTACAAGCTTTACAAAATGTTTAGTTTAATTATAAATTCAAGACTTTTTTATTAAAAAACGTTTGAATAAAATTATTTGAAATGTAAGTTAAGGGCAAAAATTTATGATTCTTAGGCTAAGTGCGCACTAGACACTTTTGTCACGGCGACAGAGACAAAATTATCACCCTGGCTATTGCAAGAAGCTATAGAGAGCGCGCACAGGCGACGAGACACTTGGCCGGTTGCCAAGAGTCATCTCCAAAGAAATGCATTGCTTTCGAGTGACCTAGTGTTTATAGTCGCCGTGACAGAAGTCTCCAGTGCGCGCTTAGCCTTATACTTATATTTTACACTTGGTTCTACATTTGGAAGAATGGGTCTATTGAGGGGGTCTTCTACCAAAAAATATTTGAAATTTAATATCTGAAAACCTAAATTAAAACTTTTTTTTCAGTAATCTGGGGTAATTTGCAGTACAATTATTTAGAAAATTCAAAGAAGTTGTGATTACGCCCAGACTGTTCTTTAACCGAGAGGCAGGTCGCAGGCTCCCTGCAATTGAATCGCTAGTTTGAAAAAGGGAATAAGTTAAAAAAATAAAAATAATAATAATAACAAATTTACTTTCTTTGTCAAAAAAAATCTCCAATCTTTGCTCCACACACTAGCGGATCCAGGGGGGCTAGGGGGATCAAGCCCCCCCAAAAAGAAATTAAAAGTTTTACTCTATATAATATGACATTTTATGCACCAAAATGAGTTAAAACCCTGCTACTTTAAGGTCAAATTTTTAAAAAAATTTCTGGGGGAGGACCCCCAGACCCCTTGGCGCTTATAACTCTGTTTTTCAACTATATTTTACTAAGTTTGTGTCAAAACGCAAACAATCTATATCCGACCTTAAGAAGACGTTCAGTCAGACCGCGCTTCACTAGTCACTAGTGGATCCAGGGGGGACTAGGGGGCTTAAGCCCCCTCTCAAATGAAAAGTCTTACACTATATAATAGGGCATTTTATGCACCAAAATGAGTTAAAACCCTGTTATTTTAAAGTCAAATTTTCAAACATTTTCTGGGGGAGGACTCCCAGACCCCCTTGTACCTGTAATTCACTTTATTTTATATATTAAGTTCGTCAAAACGCAAAAATTCTACCATAAAATCTATATCCGAAATTCGGATGAGGCGTTCAAAAGTGGTTTTTTTTACTTAAATTTCAAAACATTTTCTGAGGAGGACCCCCAGACCCCCTTTTTAGTAGTCTTTTCTATATTAAGATCATCAAGAAGATTAAGTTGGATTATGAAAATTCATAGTCCCACAATCACATTTGGAAATCCGCCCCTGTTTAATAGTGTGTTTAACTTTTTTTTAACCAGGGATTGTCTGACTCCATTCATATCAACTTACTCCATTGATATACTGTACCATTGATACTCAGTTTCATAATAATGTTATTTGTCTTAATCTGTCTATTTCTCACTTTTGTGTTGTGAACTAAGCAGACATATAATTTATAAACGTCAATTTAAGTGTTTTTAAGATTTGTCTTCCGTTGAAATTTCATAATAATAAGTCCATCAGCTTTTTTCAACTGTAAAATACTTTTGAATGTACTTAAATTTGATTCCATGAATCCATGATTGCCCATATTTCTAAATAGGGTCCTGAATTTCCACTAAAAGTTTGGTGGCTATAGAACGAAAATTCCATTATATAAGTTTTTTGGGTTTTCGCAAAACTTGGTTTTTGGACTTATTCCCTTTTTCAAACGGACGATTCAATTATACTTCCAAACAAAAACAACAAATGTCCACTACACTCGTGACTCAGAGAATAAATTTCCTCTTCACGAGCAGCAACTTGATTCTCCAGGAACTACGAGCGAGTGATTAAGTCGACAGCCTTGAAAACTATCCCCTTTATACTATTGTTGTTCAATCGCACTTAATATGTTAAACAGAGAGTTAAAGGTCGATTACAAAATGAGAAATTTCTGGGGGTTGACAAATGTGCACCAAGTCTGCTTGGGAAATCGACAGGGTTCTAGCAATGGAGAGGTGAAAAGGCGAACATTCGGTTTCGCCCCCAGCCAGTTTTGGGAACGCATTACGAATTGGGTAAGGAAAGATAGTCCCCTACAGATTCCATTGAGCGTATCAGTCCTATCCAAAAAAAATAAGTTAAAAATTACTTTTAGGCAGTGGCGTATACAGGGTGTATCTGAAATGGCGCAACAAACTTTCAGGGATGATAGTACTCATCAAGACGAACAAGAATCGGTGTAGAAAGGGGGGTCCCAGACCAAATCCCAGGGAGTTAAAAATGGAGCGACACCCCAAAAAATTCATTGAAAAATTCAATTTGTAGAAGAAATACTATTGGTAAGAACTTAATTATGGTCTTAAAAATTGTGGTTTAATATGATCTTCACAATTTTCTCAAAAGTCTTCACTTTAAAATTTGTTTTATTATGGAAAAAGTTAAAAAACCACACAAAAAATGTGAAAATTCTGCCAAAACCTCCTTTTGTATTTCGAAATCCTTTCTTTTGATTTTATAATCTGAGAGATCATAGTTGTAAACCCAAGTCCAAAGTTTCACGTAAAAACTATCAATACTAAACGCTTGAAATCCTGTTAAAGTTAGTTTTTTGCGTGAGCAAAGTGGTTTCCTATAGCCGTTTCCAAAACGGCAGTTTGTGGACGCAAAAAACGGACTTTAATCATGCTTTAACAGGATCTCAAGCATTTAATATTGATGGTTTTTAAGTGACACTTTGGACTTAAGGGTTTTCAACTATGATCTTTCAGATCATTAAATCAAAAGAAAGGATTTCGAAATACAAAATAAGGTTTTGGCAGAGTTTTCACATTTATTTGTGGTTTTTAAACTTTTATTGTAATAAAACAATTTTTTAACTGAAAACTTTAAAGATAATTTTAAAGATCGTATTAAACCACAATTTTTGAGACCATACTTAAATTTTTACCAATAGTAGTTCTTCTACAAATTGAATTTTTAAATAATTTTTTGGGGTGTCGCTCCATTTTTAACTCCCTGGGATTTGGTCGGGGACCCCCAAATCCTATGTGATTCTGACTCGTCTAGGTGTCTACTATCCCTCCTAGAATTGTGACCCAACATTTATGGGACACCTGTATAATGCGTTCTTTTAGATGTAAATTTAAACAAAAAATGTATAAAAAGTTACATTGGACGTAATAAATTTGCTTGAAAGGGGGTGAAAAATAATTTTGGTCCTTCCCGAAATAAATTTCTATATTCGCCACTGCTTTTAGGGAAAATTTCAACCAAGGATCACATCCCAACTATAATATACATATAACAGAAGTCCTTAAAAAATTAAAGGCCAATTCGCCTAGTTCAAAACTAAAATCTAGTTACGGGTTACGGGCAGTGGCGAATCCAGGATTTTTGTCTGGGGGGGGGCTGAGTTTCACAAATAACTTAATTGCTATTATGGGCTGTTCAAAACTGAAAGGGGGAGGGGGGGTTGCCATATTTTTGTTCAGGAGGGTTACTCAACATCTTTTCTGAGGTCTAATCTTAGGAATACCAAGTTTTAGATGACTTCGTAAGGTTTTAATTTTGGTGCACTATGAAGTTTCAAAATTGTGTAAAAAAGTCAACTCTAAGTAAAAGGAGGGGGGTCTGGTAACATTTTAGATTGTTAAGGGGACATCCATAAATTACGTGAGGCGTTTTTTCCAAAATTTAGTGAGATTTTGCTGGACCACCCCTCCCCCCCAAGTGAGATTTACCTACAACTTTTTAAAAATAATTTTCAGTTTCTTATCCTTTCTCATACTTAAAAAAAGAAAATCGTATAATTTCTAACTTAAAATGTTGACGTGAGATTTTAATCAACCCCCCTCCCCCCTTGGTGAGATTTGGTGATATTTTTCCAAACCCCTCCCCCCCCCTTTTTGACCTCACGTAATTTATGGATGACCCCTAACTTTTGTGGAAGACCACGAAATGTTCGGATGAAGAGCCCAGGAGGAGTGAATTTCAATAATTTTCTTGGAGAGGACCTCCAGAATCCCCGTTTCTTTCTTGTTTTACGCAAAATTTTCTTATAATAAGTTCATCAAGATAGGGGCCGGCATTGTACCTGACGTATTTTTACTTTATACCTTGTATTTTTTTACTAATTGAAAATAAACTGTAATGAAACCACTTTTCTAGATACTTTAGCCTTTCATACACAACATATCTATTGAAGTGAAGTATCTACATATAAGTAAAATTAAATTTCATAGAAAAATGTGCAAAATGGGATATATCTTGTTTTTCAACGTTTTTATCAGAGTAAAGCGCGAAGATTAGATAAAGAACCACTTACACAAGAGGAGGCAAATTTAAGAACGTTATCTCACATTTAACTTTATCATTCTTAAGAAACTGTCTAGCATGAACCTTCCTTCCTGTGCCCCTAATTAACACAAAGAAATCCTAAAAAAATTGGGTGCACTGCCACTGCCCAGTGACCAGTGAATGAACATTACCACATACACTCAAATAATAAGGAACCTAATTGTTCTAGTTATATTTTTCCCGAGATTTAATTGTGCTGTTTATGCCAGTTCTTGTTTTAATCAATTATTCACAGATGTTTTTCTTTGCTAAATAATAATGTAGTACTCTACATTTTGGAAACTGGGGGAGATAAGGGGGTTGGTCATTGGATCGTTAAACTGGATCGTTAAACTGACAATGAATGAACGGCCATTCATTCATTAGGAAAAAGCCCTACCGTGAATCTCTGTGGTTTTAAGCTTATTCCATACATGGTGTTTCGAAAGTTCGCTTTACGACAGCTTTAGTTTTAAACAATATTTTTAGTTGGATATTATGGCGTTATATAGAAATTTATTTCAGGAGGGGCCCAAATAAGTCGTTAAATTAAGTCGTTATCAATGGATACCTTAGGGGGAGCAAGCTGTCCCTGATGGCTTTTGGAAGGGAATTTTTCAAAAAAATTGGGGGAAGCATTACCCTAATAAATACGCCCATGCCATGCCTATGCCTAAGCCCCTATTATGCATGTATTATTAGGTTAAATGTTACATTTTTAACATTGAACTTAATATGAAAAAAATTATATGCAAAATGGGGAGTCTTGGGGTCCTCCTCCAGAAATGTTTTGGAAATTCGACCCTAAAAAACAGGGTTTTAACTCATTTCCGTACCCTTAGTCCGAATTTCGAGGAGGATCTTGGATCTCTTATTTAATCTTTTTTTAGCATCAAATTTTTCAAAATTACCAAAATTTTTACCTTGTTTTTTGGACCATCTCAAGAAGTCTGAGAGGTAAATGTTTATTCAAACTATCTAATCAGACACAGTCATTATTACTATTCCTCCGAAAGTAAGCAATTTCGTTGATCAAATGGATCATTATCATTTAAAATTTCTTTAGTGTCTGATTTGATAGTTTGAATAAACATTTACCTCCTAGACTTCCTAGTGTCTGTCCGAAATCCAAATCAATAATTTAAGTAAATTAGTTAACTAATTTTCCCATACCTTCAAAGTAGTACCTTCATTAAAATTTCAGATTTTTTAAATCAAAAATTTCGTCTGTGGATAATTTAAAGAAGGGTCGTTATTTTATGACCACCCTGTATTTGAACTCCATGTTCAATGCATCCTCCCGTTTTAATTAAATGCTTACTTTTTCCACCTTTATATGGCTATTAAGGATTGTTCCCTAAGTGTTATTTTACACGATTTTATCAATCCAAGGAATTGATGGTCCTCTCCTCAATATTACATCTGACCCAGTGATGTAGTTGAAGCAAAATATTTGGGGGACTCTCATCTTCTTTTTCATATTATTTAACAATATTTGAACCAAAAACGCCATATTTTGAGGGGACGTTCCAAATATTTTATGGAACGGCGTTCCCTCGCGTCCACCTCCAATCTCAGCACTGATCTGACCTAATCTGACCTACACAACCATCTCTTTGCCCGCTGAGTAAATCTTCAACAACATGAGGTCATTACTCCCGTGCTCCAGGGAAATACCCCTTGCAAGCCCCTCTATGGTAGCGTCTGGGCCGGCAAGGTAGCTCGAGAAGAAGGTCGGTATTTAAAAAAAACCCTCCAAACTGAACGTAATATGTGACAGGTCCCCTGCATCTAATCGTTCATAAACACGAGCGTCACGAGCAGGAAAGAAAAGAAAGAGCCAAGGCCGAAGGTTGATTCCAGTTGTGCTCCCCTCTTTTCTATCGGCATCCAAGGTTATATAATTCCTCTGGCTGTCTTCTCGACACCCAATGTGAGTGTCGCGCTCCATCAGTCAGGTTCTCTCCTCTCCCAGATAATCTCCGATTTCTTCCAAGAAAATGGATAATTTTAAGGCGAACCCCAAAGTTGCAATTAAGTACACTCAGGTATGGCTTTTATTTTTCAAATAATTTATATATTTTTTTAATATTTAATTTATGAGGTGTGGTTAAGAAAATCTTGGGTGAGGGTGTGACTGAATCTTTCATAAATAATTCAGTGTCATCTCATGGTAGTTAATCGATCGGTTAGTCGAGGCCGATGTCTGTTTAATCCATAGAGTTGTTTTACCCCTGCATTGTTTTTTTTTTGGGGGGGGGTTAAGTGCCATGTTCTCTCATTGATACGAATTTTACGATTATTGTTTTATTAATTATATTAATAAAAAATTTTCGGTACAGCGCTTTAGAAAGAGTCCTCCAGCCATCATTTTTACCCATAGCTCAAATAATGACTGACAACCATATAGGTCTGATCATTAATATTATAATTTTTATATCCTTCCTCTAAGATAATATTATGTAGATTATTATTTTAGGATCTACTACAATAATGATATTAATAGTTAGATCACTATGGTTGTCACCTGACTGTCATCATTTGAGCTGCGCGTAAACATGGCGGCTGGAGGACTCTTTCTAAAGTTGTTCCATATTTTTGAAAAACCACTTGCACAATTTCCTTAAAATAACATTTATCACGTAAAATATAAGAAAATTATACCACATGGATACCGAAATCATGCAAGCAAAATCAAAATTAGATTAAGATTTTGATTAATACAAAGACTTAAAAAACTTTCAATTAAAAGTGATCAAATCAAACAAGCTTTTTAGGAAACGCCCATTATTTCTCTAGTATACATTATAGGGCAGCTTCACAGACATAGGTGTAGTGGTCATGGTGGGGGCTCATCATTTCTCATAATTTTTCCAGCTAAGAAAATAATATATTACTATTTAACTATAATTGCGAGTGATAAATTCTAAGAAGACTACGGAATTTTATTTACTCGTTAGTTAAAAGTTTAAAATGAAATTGCTTGGAAGATATAGTGGATCTCTCTCTCCCCTTCATCAGAAAAATATCCGATGTATATTTGTTGACAAAGGGGATCCGTATCCTCGAAACAATTCTATTTTTAAAATTTTTAACTAACGTGCAAATAAAATTCCGCGTTGCCCTTTTAGAATTTTTCATTATCTTTACACGGAGGATATTTATTACTCTTATAATTGTTAGTATTCAAGATATCCCAGGCAAATTTTTATAATATTTTTTTAATTGTCGGTCAATCTAATTTTAAATCGCAATTTAACATATCCTTGTGAAGTAATGTGGGTTTTTCATTCTAAAAAGCCGGACATTTCACTGACGAGGGGATGTTAAATGTTTTCAGATGTTCAATAGTTCCATGAAACGCGAAACGGATATAACGATCCTGTAGCCCCGTAGCAAAAACATTTAATATTCCTGTGATCACGAATTTCGGTTAGTTTTATTCACGTGCTGGAATATTTATTTGCCCACAGATGTTCTTTCTTACCATGATTTTATTAAGTTAGGGGGCATCCATAAATTAACGTGAGGTGTTTTTTCCAAAATCTGAACCCCCCTCCCCCCTTGGTGAGATTTAGTGATATTTTGCTGGACCCCCCCTCCCCCCTCGTGAGATTTACCTACAACTTTTTCACACTTAAAAAAAGAAAAAATCGTATAATTTCTAATTTAAAAAGTTGACGTGAGATTTTGATCGACCCCCCTCCCCCCTTGGTGAGATTTGGTGAGATTTTTCCAAACCCCTCCCCCTTTTTGACCTCACGTAATTTATGGATGCCCCCTTATGCGCGCTAAATGGAATCTGATGTAATTTTGTGACTAAAAATTTTTTGCAAATGCGGTTCTTGTTTGATTATAAAGCGCTTGTCTTTCAAAAACGCACGATTGAAAATTTTTTCAAAGTCTTAATAAAAGTGTAGTGTTGCGTTTTTTTTCAGGCAATTGTTAATATCCAGCAGTGTAAATTTGGTAATACAGTAGAGCCCCGATTATCCGCGCAATTGGGTGGCAAGGGTACCGCGGATAGCGAAAATCGCGGATAACCCGAAAAAAGACTAAAAATGAGGTGAAAACACGGAAAAAATATTTCAGCATAAAAACTATGTTTTATTGTACAAAAAACGTGATATGTGAAACTTTTAAAATATGTACAGTACAGCAGATACCTTTGCTCTACATCTAAAATGTCTCTAATCTCATTTAAAATTTGCTCTCATCGTTAAAAAATTTTTCGTGGTACTCGCGGATCATCCGCTCGCAGATAATCGGGGTTCTACTGTATAGAAGAAAATGGGGATATGTTTTAAGTTTTGGTTTTGCATTTGCAATTTTTATTTCCAGCGGCACGGTCGAGTCAACGGGATAATATTAGTAGTGTAACAGATGAAAATACTACTTTACAACTAAACCCTTTCGACCATATTCACAGTCACCAGAATCAGAGTTAACACCTTGGTGACGAAGTGTCAAGTCAAAATAAACCCAAAACCGTATTCATAGTACCCGGTTGACACCGTAAAACTGTGTTAGAGTTGATACCCCAGAGGCCGAGGTGTCAACTCTGAATCAAGAACCGGCGCATGCGCAGTCGCTACTTCTCCATAAAACAGGAGAGCTTTTAATTAAATGGCGGCCAACCAAGTATTTTGCAGCGCGAATTTCAGATTATGAAACCAGAATATTAAAGCCCGATGGAACAAATCTCCGACGAAAAACAATTTCTGCGATGGAATGAAGAACATAGAGGTAAGTTTTGTATGAATACCGCTCGTAAAAATGTCGATCTGGAAATTGCCCATTGCATACACTAGTGTTAGTGGTGCTGATCATGGAATCGAGCGTCAGCTGGTCAGGTAGTGGTGGGTTGAGCGTGGGTAGGAGGTCAAAGGTACAAAAAAAGAAAAATTAATTCATGTTCCCGTGGATGAAGCTTGAGGAGTTGGTAGTTTAGACTTTCATGAATACAAAAATGACCGTCAGCTGGCTGGGTGGCCGTGGAATGACCGTCAGCTGGTCATGTGAACTTGCAAACAAAAAATTTATCTGACAAAGCAAGAAACTTGGTAGGAAGTCAATATCTGTTACAGAAATAATAACCAGTTACTAGTACAACAGATATTAATTCATGAGTTGCTAGTGTAAGTTAAAGACAAGTAACTCGTTATTACTTCATGTAACAGAGATTGACAATGTTGACAATTGATGACCCCCTATGGTACTTCCTTTTGCCAAACTTCAGACTCATCGATCTCAACAACAACCCCATCACCACCTACCTTCTCAGAATTCTCCTCAATATAATTCAAAACGGTCTCGTCAATAAATTGCCTCCAATCTGCTAAAGTAGTACTAGAGAAACCATACTCCTCTGCAATCCTACCCGTCTTAGTGCCTCTCAAAATCTCATAAGTAATCAACAAAACCTCAAACAACTTGAGCTTAGACTTCGAAAACCAAGAATTATGCCTTATCGACATTTCAGTGTTGCACTGATTACCACCTACCATTTTGCGACAAACATACACAGATCCATCCGAATACGACTTCTTCAACTTCTGTTTCATACCAGGCCCACATTTCTTACATACTGCAGCCTTCAACAATCCAACCTCCATCAAAAAATCAATTAACATCTGCAAATCCTGAGTCAAATGATGCAAAAATAAACAATTAACAATACCTGGCCTTCCAACTGTCGGCTTACCCGACGAAAATGAAGCACAACTATCAATTTTTTGTCTCAAAATTCCCTGAAACTTTTCAACAACACTATGTACAGTAGGCCACGGCTAAACTTGATCGCGACCGTGGGTTATACGGCTTATCCACTATCCAAAAGATCAAAAGAGCCGACGCACGGCCGAGGGCGCCGGAAATTTCCAGTTTTTACCGGTTGAGGGGGTACCGCGCGTAGTGGCTCGTTAGGGTTGGTTGGTTGCTGGTTGGTTTGCTTCGGCTCTTCAAAATACGCAGTACACAGAAAAATCCTAACACAGGTTCCAAAACGATATTTTCAAATTCTGGAAGGATTGGAGGGCGTATTATTTTTTTATAATATATAATTATATTATATATATTTTTTGTCGTATAATTTTTGTTTTTACGTTCTAAGAACACTTTTAGTCATTTACCTAAGTCATAAAAATACAAATTTAAGTTGCTCGTCTGTGGCTCCTTTTAAGCATATCTTTGAATCGTATGAAATCAACCAACCAATAATTATTTTCCAGTGGAATGCCATGAATGACAGATAGATGGCGCTAACATCGTAGATCCCAGTTTCTTGAACCTACCTTTTCACGTAATTGCGCAAGCCGTATATAAACACAGTTAATCCAGTCTAGCCGTGAGTAGGCATATTGAAAGCTAAAAGCTAAAACCAGATTTGCAGCAAAATACAGCAAGTCATAAAACCGCTTGATCACTTCACAAAGAAATGGCGAATGAATAAAATGACGGTAAAACATAATGAAATCCAAAAATTATTGCCACAAAACTTAAAAAAAGACTCAAAAAATGATACAAAATGCAATAAAATCTTACTATACCTAAAAATCAAATGTCCGGTCAGTTGAACCGATGAAATCGCTGAAACGTTTTTGGAATATAACAGAAAAACTAATCATAGTAAAACTTTGATATTTGAACCAAGAACAAAAATATTTTTTATAAAAATATTGTAATTTAGTTTTTCCGAAGGCTACACATTACTACTACATATACACAAAAAACAAGAAACAGCAAACCTAAAAAGTCCGTAGGGAGTGCCAGATTTGGCGCGTAATTTTTGGGGGGGTATATCAAAGTAGCACCATGATCCCATCATCTGGATGAAGTTGTTGCTGTGCCGATGAAATCCGATGTGGAAGTTTCCGATGTCCGATGTGGAAGTCTGTGTAACAGATGAAAATGAGTTACTTAGCTAAAGGAAACAGTGGCGTAGCCAGGATTTTCCTAAGGGGGGGGTCCAGTGCGAAAAAATTTACCAATGGATATCAAAAAGTGTCCAGTCCACAATAAGTGAAATAAAGTTATAATTTTCACATTTTTTTAAATTTCTTCTCTGTGTTAATTAATATAGTTAATAATTTATTAATAAAATAATTAGTGTAATAATTAAGATTATGTATTACTTCGATTGAAAGTTCTGATCCACATAATTTTTTTTATTAAGTACAGAGACCGTCGAGAAACATAGTTTTCTGTAGCTCCATATTAAAGAGGGGGGTTTGGGGGTCCACCCCCAGAAAATTTTTGGAAATTTGATTTTAAAAAGGAGTTTTTTTACTTCATTTATGAGGTAATAACCGAGGAGCACCGCTCCTTGTAAGCCAGATAATTTTTAAGGAAAAAAGTACAAAATTTGACGTTTCTGAGGCAGTAGTTGATCCAGGATTCGTTTTTTTTGGGGGGGGCTAAAAATTTTGAAAATCAAATTGAATCTCCTCAACGAATATAATATTAAAAAGGTTGGAAATAATCGTGTTCAAATTACTTTAAGGGGGGTTTGGGGGACCTCCCCCAGAAAATTTTTGGAAATTCAAGTCTAAAAAGCAGGTTTTCAACTCGTTTTGGTACACCTAATCCGAATTTCGATCATTATATTTTCAGGAATTTATTATTTGGTAGGAGTTTTATATTTTGACGAACTCATCATTAAAAAAGTTGTTTAATAAAGTTCCAAGTCCCAAGGGGGGTCTGGGGGTACTCCCCCAAAATTTGACCCTAAAAACAGGGTTTGGTTTACTCGTTTAGTACCCTTTATCGCCCCCTCCCCTTATATCGTCCCTCAACTAATACGTTTTTTATAGGTAAACCGGGGGATCCCCCGGAAAATTTTAGATTTTAACAAGCAAAAAAGGTGGTTTTTAGATACTTTTAAGGGACATAGACACCCTCTTTTGAGTAGGCACTGGAATATTTAAAGCCTAAAAAAGGGTTCAAAAATTTTAGGTCGGGCCCATGGGGGGGGGTCCGGACCCGGGGACCCCCCCCTTCGCTACGCCCCTGAAAGGAAAAACCAGATAAGGGATGAAAAGTTCTCCCGACGATAAAGAATGAACGTTGAATATCAATTCCTCATCTTTCGTCATCTCATCTCTCGACAATGAATATGAATTATACCTGTTCATGAGACGATGAAGGGAAACACCTCAATAAAACCCAAAGACCTGGATCAAATTCCTTATTAGAAGATTTCTCCGGTATGTTCCGTTAAGGGGAAGAATCAAACCCCAAGATTAAACATTTCATTAATATTGAATATTATCTACCAGTTCCAGTACCTCCTTCTAAGAAGATACCAAACTTGTTCCATTGCTTTACCATCTCCTGTGGCAATGAGTAAAGATTCTACATACAATATTGATTCTCTCAAGCCATTAGTCACTATAAAGTGATCTAAGTCTTAAGCAGTCATGTGACCTAAGTCTTAAGCATTCATGTGACCTAAGTCTTAAGCAGTCAATGTGACCTAAGTCTTAAGCAGTCACTATCAAGTGATTCTAGTCACTCAAGTGATCCAAGTCTTAAGCATTCATGGGATCTAAGTCTTAAGCAGTCACTATCAAGTGATCCTAGATTAAGTGATATTTAGTCACTATCAAGTGAGCTTCGTCACAGAAGGTTTTAAATCAAGAAGTCTTGATCTTGTCCTAAAGGGAGCAAAAATCTGTATAAAGTGTCTCGTCTCATGTGAATAACCGATCTCTTCGTTTCATCCAGTCTACAAGAAGTCCAACCTGCTTTCCGAGGACGTTTGGACCGCAGGTTGAGGGGAAGTGTGTAACAGATGAAAATACTACTTTACAACTAAACCCTTTGTCTCGTAATATTTTACTCACGCGCTCGTGAACTTTTAAAATGATGGAAATGAAAACTGCTGTATTAGTTTATATTAGTTTTGTTGATGATTTGGCTTCTGTAAACAATGCCCAAAATTTTGAATTAAATTATAATCTTTTAATGTTTGTTAAAGTAGTAGTATCATACAGTCTACATAGAAGATCATAATACGGATCGAATTACCCAATTTTTAAATCTTTACTGGTGTTGTCACTTTTAGCTGGGTTGGGACGCAGCAAGAAGTTTAGAAACTATAGTAAAAGAGCTATAGATAAGAATTTAACCTAGTATACACAGTTACTTGGTAAGGAGGGCGAACAGCAGGTTTCGCCCCCACCAATTTTAGGAATGAATTGGATAAAAATCATTCAAAATTCTGCGATGTACAAGAAGTAATCCTTTTCAGGTGTCACCATAAGTGTTCCAAATTTTCAAAAAAGGAGTCAAAACACTTCATTGGGTAAAATTTCAAAAAAAAATTCTGGTGCAACTCCCACAAACTCATCTCTTTGTCGGCACAGAGTATAGAGCTTAACAGAGTATTCATCTCCATAGACGCTAATGGCTACTTTTTAACAGGGCTTTTCCCAAAGACAAACTTCGAGCCAAACTCGAGCCTGTCACTCAAATCCAAATCGGAACTGGAGGGGAAAAACAACACCGATGAAATTAAAATGCCACTTGATAGAAGTTCCATATCCAATCAGGAATCACTTTCGCATTTCGTTTCTCTGATTGGCTGCTAATGAAAATAATTATAATCTGGGAGCAGGAATTAAATTAAGTACCTAAAGAGGAAAACTGACGTAAGTGTATGAGTATGAATATGAAGGATTACTTGTAACAGGAGTACTTGGTAAGAAAGAATTTAGCGCTAAACCACCTCTCCCGAAACGAGTCTAGTTATGGTCCTTACGGGCACCAATATTAAGATAATTGATTATTCCATGTTGGATTGTTAGCTTCTGTAGTTGACCACAAAACCTCCTGATGTTGGGGATTAAAATGAGCTTAACTTCATCAAGCTCAGGTGTATTAGACATATTTAAAAGAATCTTTAAAAAAAATAGCTGTGAAAGCATTAGAAAAGCGAGAGAAATGAATTGCCTTCCTTAGCTTTCAATATCTGAAAATTTCACGACTTTCCTGTTTCAGCTCAGACTGAAAAGGTATTTTTAATTTAAAAATTGGGTATCCGAAAAATCCGGTCAATGCAAAAATCTGTCAGCAAAAACCGTTCAAAAAACAAATTTATTACATGTGTAAAGCTATGAGTTTTTTTTGACAGGTTTTTGCATTCACCGGATTTTTTGCGACACCTTAAAAATTCGCCCTTTGTGTTAGAGTTATAGAATCAAGATAAATTCTGACTTATTCTACACATTTTTTAGAAATTGTTTCATCCATCGAAAATTATTTTACAGTAATTTTTTAGGTCTACCACGACTTTGAAGTTGAATACAAAAAGGTCACAAAAACTTGGCTGTCAAAACTTTGCTTAGTACTTATTACACCAAAAAAAACTTTATTTTCTCAAGTTTCGTTATCCCCCGTGTGCTCCCGATTCTTCCAAAGATTTCTTTACAAATAAATTTAAAATAAATAATAATTCCGATTTTTGCTGAATTTTTTAGTTAAGTCCATTCCGACTACTGATGGGGATGAATCAGATCAGTCATAAAAATGCTAAGTTTTCTACCTTTAATCCTTTTTATTATTTTAGTAAAATTTATTTATTTTAACTCTAATTTCAAGATCCTGTATCTCTTAAAGACGTAAAAATTGCGTTTTTTCGACAAAAACTGGCAGTGATTCGATTCACCCCGCATTGAGGGTGAATCGGATCAGGCACTTAAAAATTTGTCTTAAATAAACAGTTCAAGATAATTGAATTTTTTCAATGGTTTCTCAAAGTATTAATTAGAACTCGAAATATATTCTTTTCAAAGTATTCCAAAATATTTATTACTAAACTTTTGAGAGCAGTTCAAAAGTGGTTTTACGGTACATTTGTTTGAAACCGAAACCCCTACTTTGCAGTTTTGTGAAAAACCGTCAATCTAGCGAGGGCGCTAGTTACCATAGCAGCGCTCAATGGAGCAGCGAGCATACGCTTAAATAAACCACGGCTAAACTTGATCGCGACCGTAGGTTATACGGCTTATCCACTTTCCAAAAGATCAAAAGAGCCGACGCACGGCCGACGGCGCCGGAAGTTTCCAGTTTTTACCGCTTGAGGGGGTACCGCGCGTAATGGCTCGTTAGGGTTGGTTGGTTTGCTTCGGCTCTTCAAAATACGCAGTACACAGAAAAATCCTAACACAGGTTCCAAAACGATATTTTCAAATTCTGGAAGGATTGGAGGGCGTATTATTTTTTTTATAATATATAATTATATTATATATATTTTTTGTCGTATAATTTTTGTTTTTACGTTCTAAGAACACTTTTAGTCATTTACCTAAGTCATAAAAATACAAATTTATGATTTTTCATGATTGTGATTCATTATCGTGATCATGAAATTTATGATTTTTTTTATTCTTCACCATACTACCAACCCTGTGAACTAGCCACGAAAAATAATCAACCCGGTTGATGACCAAGTTGCTCGTCTGTGACTCCTTTTAAGCATATTTATCTTTGAATCGCATGAAATCAACCAACCAATAATTATTTTCCAGTGGAATGCCATGAATGACAGATAGATGGCGCTAACATCGTACATCCCAGTTTCTTGAACCTACCTTTTCGCGTAATTGCGCAAGCCGTATATAAACACAGTTAATCCAGTCTAGCCGTGAATAAACTAACCAACCAAATATCTTGATCTTTTATTTTGATTTGGCAACTAGATTTTAGGTATGTTAGTAAATAAAAACTGTAAGGATAGTTTCGTAATTTGGCGCAAGTTTAGTCTGTTCCCTGCGCCAAATTTATGGCGATAAATATACCATTATGGACTAGAAAAAGCCAGGCGATAGCTACAATATCGCCAATTTTGTGTATATTGGCGACAGCAGGGAACAGACTAAACTTGCACCCGAAATTTTTGGTTTTTCTTGGTTTCTAAACTTTTATTTAACTTCTTAAATATGTAATACAAATCTTTCTTGTAATAAAAAAATTGGTTTTACATACTTATACTAACTATTGAAATCGGCAATGCTATCAAATGCCCACAAAACTACTTAACTTTCCAACGTTCCATAAAGAATAATGAAAAGTGTTTCACATGGAATTTACAATTTTTAGAAACGGTAATTTAGCAATTAAAAACTTGCTTCCTCCAAATAAAATAATAAAAATTGTTGGAATTTTGTGGTCAGTAACTTTTTTCAAAATCTAACTTAAATTTTAAAATATTTTCATAATAAAGTTGGTTTTATATAATTTTTTCCTATTGAATCTTAAATATGAAACAACTTTGGGTTCTTGCGTATTAATGTCACCACTAGTGATGGGCAAAATCGATAATTTTAGGTATCGAATACTTTGGTATCGAATACATATAGGTATCGAATACTTTGGTATCGAATACTTATAGGTATCGAGTACTTTTAGGTATCGAGTACTTTTTTCAATGTCGGGAAATGAACCTGAAGGGACAATTTTTTTAGGGCCTATCCATAATCAGACTAATATTCAAAAAACTGAAAGCGATCCATCAAAAAGCCCCGTAGCTACGGGCCTGGAGGTGGATAGAGGCGAAGGATTTGGCGGGGGAAAAACCTAGCCGCGTCAAATTTCTCTCGCGGATGATTAACGACTTGGGTTTGAGCGTTGCAAAATGAAAACGGAAACAGGCTGCGTTTGATCTACAGTAGGTATTATAAAGATTACTTCATTGAAAAATTTAAAATGAAATATGTCAATAAAGTATCGATACTTTTGTGGGTATCGAATACACTCGATACCTATAGGTATCGAGTACTTAAGTATTTGGTATCGATACCTGCCCATCACTAGTCACCACAGCTACAGATTTGCTGGTTTTAATTAAGATTATAAGATGGATTATAAGGTATATTTAAGGCCAAATCTGTAGCTGCAGTGGCATTAGTATGCAAATACCAAAATTTTTTCCATTCCTAATTAATTTTGTGCATTAAAAATATTTAACAAATAAAAGTTCAGCCCTTGAGATGTAAATGCCATGCCATGGTTTTTTCCTTTTATGAAAGTGAACAAGAAAAATAGAGGGAATTTATTTCAGGATTTGTGAGTAGCAACTCTAGCTTGGCCAGAATTTGTTTGCATAAATGGGTTGCAAATCCTGAATAATTTAAACCTTGGACATTTTTGCACCCCCTGACTGTCCGGGATTTACTCCTTACGTATAGTAAGCCCAGCTATAAACAAAGTAAAAATGTATTTTAACATTAGATGAACAAAAGGAAAGTTTTTTCCAGTTAAATCTTATAGTTGGAACAATATTGCCTATTAGACAGGTTATTATACCGAAATAAAAGAACATCTCTTATAGTTTCTATTATCTTCATTAAAATATCTCCATTCTAAAATTTACTTGTGTACTTGAAATTGAATATTAATTTAAACCAAAGTTCTGTTGATTTTTATATAAATTTGACTCAAGCTTTAACAATTATTTTTAAATTTCTTTCAGATTTTCATCAATAATGAGTGGCGCAATTCAGTTAGTGGAAAAACTTTTCCTGTCATTAACCCATCAACTGGTGAGAAAATAGTTGAAGTTCAAGAGGGTGATAAGGTAAGAGAAAAAAAATTATAAATCTTAAAAACATTTTTCACAACTCCCTCTGAAAGTCATTATCTTTGATTTTATGTTACCCTAATTTCATTGACTTACTTAAAGGACCCTTAACTGTCGCTTACTTTGTGACTAAAAATAACAGTTGCATATTTACCTAGTAATTTAAAAGGTTTCCCTAAAATTGTTAAATGGATTTTTTATTAAAATGTCTATTCCCTGTGTAATTTAAGTTCTTTTAAACTTATGTTTTCTATTAGGCCCACACTTTCATTTTGACCTATATTTCTATTGAATTTTTGATTAAACTCTATTTGGTACAACATGCATTGTTTATAAAACATGAATGACTCATAAAATTGATAAACATTTCCTTGTTCTATTTTTTTACACAAAAAAGTTAATAAAAACTTTCAGGCTGATGTAGACATTGCAGTCAAAGCAGCTCAAGATGCTTTCAAAGTTGGATCCACTTGGCGTACAATGGATGCTTCTGAAAGAGGACGTCTTTTATACCGCTTTTCAGACTTGGTGGAAAGAGATATGGAATATCTGGCTGTGAGTCAAAAAATATATATACCTCTTTCGTCAAAAGGAACTATGTTAAATATAATTCCATTAGATACTAAATACTGATTAAACTACAACAAAGACGTATATCAGGCACTCCTTTCAAGAAAGTAATCTGAAAAATCAGCAATTTAGTCGTTTCATGGCTTTTTAAAAGCAATCATTAGTAGTATAACCCTGCAAGATCATTATATCTATATCTATATGCTGCATAGTGAAAAGTTCAATCGGATGCTTAGTATTTTTTTCAATCCCTTTCAATCTACTTTCAAACACTTAAAAATCACTCCTGAAAAATCAGGTTTTTTTAGATATAACTTTGTTGAAAGGAGTTAGTGATATTGATGAGATTTTCCTTGCACAGCATTCAAAAACTTGATGTTTATTTCTGTACTACTTAAATAGCTACTAAAATATTGTATGTAGATATAGACTCTTATGCTCTTATTCAGTTGGTTGTCTAACATATTTGTAATCTAAGAATGTTCACTTATGTTTTGAAAACCTGTATTTAAAGGTTGAACTGTTTTAAGTATTTGATGAGCCCCCCTTGTTCTAATTCAATTGCTTTTGAATTATACTTTTGGCCCTTTATTTAAAAAAAGAATGAAACTCTTCTTACTAGCCTATGTTTCTATTTGTGTCTTTTAACTTCTTTTTATAATGTACTTGATTAAATCATGTTGTTTTACTTGAGTAAGAAATTGGAAAATACTGTTATGCATTTGTTAAAATTCCTTAAACCATAAGCTTTTTTGTCATTCAACTTTCATCGTTTAGGTAAAACATAATAATTTTCAATATCAAGAATTCATAGTTATCAAATGATTAAAAAAACCTTTTCAAAGATAACTCAAAAGTTCTTTAAATATTTTTTTTCTACTAGCCAGTTCTTTGCGGTACTAATATTAAATTCATTTCTACCTATAAACCTGGACCTGGAAAAAGTGCCCGTACCTGCGAACCTGGTTCAGGGGAAGCTACTGCCAGCTCTATAAGTAGGGGAGAACGGGGATGAATGGGACAGGGGATGAACGGGACAGCTCAATTTTTTATACCTTAACTTCACTTTAAATTTTGGTTATTTCAGCCATAAGATAGTAGTACCTAGCCTATTCAAAAAATTGTGTTCATTGACATCAGCTTCCATTTTTGTATAAATAGGACAACTAAACGTGTTTTCCCATACCAAAAGTAACTTTTATCGTTTTACTTCTATAATTATTTATTAAAAAATAATTTAACTAAAGCTTTAAATTTTACTGTGTTTTGAAAGAGTACTTATATTAGTATAGTTTCCAATTTAAATGAAGAAAATCCATGGATTTTTTCCTAGTCTAATTTTAGTTTTTCAAAAATAAGTGGGTACGGGGATGAATGGGACAAGAGTTGCGGGGATGAATGGGACAGTTCCATCATCACTTCATTTCCCGTTCCCAAAACTTTCCATCAATAGCTTGCTATATTCAACTCATTTAAGTAATTTCTGATAAAGTTTACTAAAATAGTGTGCAAAAATTTATGTTTAAACTTGTGTTTTATGTTCCAAACTCATGTGTAAATATTCAAAGTCCTAATTAGCAAATAGTTGCAACTGTCATCTCAAATATGCTATGGTTAAACAATTATTCAAACAAGTTAGGTTTTTATGCTTTATTTTTATGAAAATTTCCTTCAAAATGGCAGGGAGAATGTTACTGCAGGAGAGGAATGGCCTTGGGGGTTAGGTCCAGGCATCAAAAATTATCTATTTGCACTCCTAAAAGTACAAACCCATAAAAAGCGAGTAGCATTAATAGAAATAACACCAGCTTCAACCACTGAGCTGAAAGAACAAAAGCATTTGCTTCAGTATATGTGTTAATTTTACTCGTCATAAAGTCGAATACACTCATTGCCATAAAAAATAGCGCACCAAGAAGAAAAAGAGATATCAAAGCCAAATTTATTTCCATGATTACCCATGGTATGAAGGTTGGTTGATAAAAAATTCGGACTTCCTTGAAGTTGGGGGACCGAGAAAATCAGTAAAAAGTGTTGACTCCATAGGTGTCCGTAACCGCCGCTACACGCCATAGTATTGAGTGAAAGGGGATCTAACTGGGCTGTTGGGGATTGGAGGACCATGGTGTCTCCCCACGTAGTCAATTTTTATCTGGTGCACAAGCGGACGTTGCATACCGGGCAAGATGATTTTCCCCAATGACCGGACTTGTTTTGTGGGCGTTGGTTCTGGAGAATGGGAAGGATGGGGTAAAAATGCAACCTAGGGAGGTAAGAAGAGAGCTTGGACATTGCGTGCAACATGTGGTTGTGCATTTTTCTCCTGAAACTTGTCCGCAGGACGGGTCGGAAAGTAAGAACGGACAACCGGCTGCAAAACCTCAATGACGCAGCTCTGGTTGGTCAATGTACCGGTAGAACATACTGAGGACATGTGGGAGGGGGATGGATATCGTTTGAAGAACTGCGGATTGTCCATTTGGTCCGCATAGCTTCTTACATCTTTGTCTAAAAACAAGGGGATGAAAATGAACCTTTCTGTTTCCAATAGTGCACCAAATAAAGAAATGAAAATCCAAATGTCATGACATTGTGCTTATGAGAAAATCCCATTTCGGTTTGCAGCCCCATGACGGTTGGATATGAGTTTGAAGACACAATGGAGAGGGCGCACTCAGCTGTTGATTTTCTAATCGTCCCACGGAGTGGTGATCCTGAGTAACTGAATGGTGATGCATTGGATTCCCTCTCCGCAACTCCTGAGTATGATTTACCAGTACTTATACCGTCCTGAGCTGTGTCACTCAGGTTTTGCAGCCGGTTGTCCGTCCTTACCTTCAGACCTGTCCTGTGGACCAGTTTCAGGAGAGAAATGCCCAACCACATGTAGCACCAGGCCCGTAGCCAGGAATTTCCCTTTGGTGGGGCGACCACTTTTTCAGGGGGGGCAAGGGGGTTTTCAGTTTTCAGGAGGTTCATACGCGTTAGGTTCAACTGTTTGACTAGGGGGACAAAACCCATAAGACCCTCAGGCCTAAGGAGCTGTTACAAGACTTTTGTTTCGGGAGGAGTTATTAGGTCCTAAATTTTTCTAGTTTTACCTTTTCTGTTTTCTTAAGTTTTCCTTTTTAAATTTTAGAAATTTGAAGCTTAAAGTAGTTTTAGCCCATTTTTAGATCCTTTGGGTATAGAAGGAACTGCTCCATGTAAGCTCCAGTATTGAAAAGGAAAAATCGAAAATCGAGTTCGATCACTCCCAGTTAATCTCTAAATACAATCCGATATAATTTTATAAAAGTTGTCAATCTAACCTCCCTTTTCTGTCAGTGCTATGGTATATAGAAGTTTATTTCGGTAGGGGCCTAAAAATATTAGTCAGCCCACTGGCGTATATAGAAATTTATTTCGGGAGGGGCCAGGGTTGGCTGGATTGGACCCAATTGGGTTGGACCCAATGGGTTTTTTCAAAAAAACCCGTGTGAAAAAACCCACATTTTGGACCCATTTTTGGGTTGTTTCAAGAAAAATCAAGATTTTGGCAGTTCTTTCAAAATTTAATGTGTTTTTTTTAAGTTTAGGATATTTTTAAAATTTTAATGGGTTTTTTCAAAATTTAAACTAGGTTTTAAAAATTAAATGGTGTTTTTTCAATTTCAGGGAGTTTTTAAAAAAGTTAAATAGGTTCTTTCATTATTCAGTGGTTTTTTTTCAATTGAATAGGTTTTTTTCAAAATTTAGGACGTTTTAAGTTCAAACTAGATATAAAAAATAAAGAAGATTTTTTAAAAATTTCAGTGGGTTTTTTCAAAGTTTAATAGATTTCTTTCAATATTGAATGGGTTTTTTCAAAGTTTAGGATATTTTTTAAATTTTAGTGGGTTTTTTCAAAATTTAAACCAGGTTTCAGTAAATAAGGGGCGTTTTTACATTTTCAGTGGGTTTTTCAAAGCATCAAAACTTTGAAAAAACCCACTTAACTGTGGAAAAACTGACATTATTTTGACAGAGCACATTTTACATGGAAAGAACTCAACAAAATTTGAAAAAACCCACTTACTTTAACGGAGAAAACCACTTAATTTTGAAAAAACCCACACTTTTTCCGAAAAAAACCCAGTTTTATATGGGTTTTTTCAGGGTTTTATTGAAAAAAACCGAAAAAAACCCAACCCACTTGGGTTTTTTCAAAAAACCCCGGGTTTTTGCCAACCCTGGGAGGGGCCCAAAATTGTTTCCCAGCCCCTCTCATGTATATTTAACTTTTTTTAGTATATTAGGCAGAAAGTTATGATGTATTAAGTTGGAATTACAAAAGGGAGGTCTGGGGGTCCTCCCCCAGAAAATTTTTGGAAATTAGACCCAAAAAACCAGGTTTTTAACTAGTTTTGGTACCCCTAGTTAGAATTTTGGATATAAATTTTCAGGTAAAATTTGATGAATTTAATGAAAAAGTTATAAATAATATACAGAAGGGGATTACATTGGAGATTAGATCCTAAAAACAGGATTTCAACTTGGTTTTGATACACTTTCCAAATTTCAGACATACATTCTCAGGTAGGATTTTGAACTTATTGTAAAAAAGATTTGAATAGTAAAATTCCAAGCACTATAAAGGGGGGTTTGGGGGTGCTCCCCCAGAAAATTTTTCAAAATTTGACCCTAAAAAACAGGGTTTTAACTTGTTTTGGTACACCAAGTCAGAATTTTGGGAGGGGCAGGGCCCCTTCGGCCCTGGAAACTTGAAACTTTTTGGAAACCTGACCCTAAAAACAGGATTTTAAACTGCTTTTGATACTTGCAGATCAAAATTCGGACATATATTTGAAGTAGAATTTTGATTTTGATGAACTTGTTACTTTTAAAAAATTATGAACAATAAAGATTTAAATACAAATTGGGGGTATGGGGGCCCTCCCCCAGAAAAATTTTGAAAATATGACCCTTAAAAACTGGGTTTTAACTTAGCTAGAAGTAAATGAAGAAGGGGGCAGTTGCCCCTCCATGACTGTGCTCGTGGATAGAATTTGTGAAAATTTTGTAGGGGGGGCAAATGAAGATGCCAGGGGGGGCTGAGCCCCCCCTGGCCCCCCCGTAGCTACGGGCCTGTGTAGCACGCAATGTCCAAGCTTTCTTCTTACCCCCCTAGGTAACATTTTTACCCCGTCCTTCCCATTCTCCAGAACCAACGCCCACAAAACAAATCCGGTCAATGGGGAAAAATCATCATGCCCTGTATGCAACTTCCGCTTGTGCACCAGATAAAATTTGACTACGTGGGGAGACACCATGGTCCTCCAATCCCCAACAGCCCATTTAGACACCCTTTCACTCAATACTATGGCGTGTAGCGGCGGTTACAGACACCTATGGAGTCAACACTTTTTACTGATTTTCTCGGTCCCCCAACTTTAAGGAAGTCTGAATTTTTTATCAACCAACCTTCATACTATGGGTAATCATGGAAATAAATTTGGCTTTGATATCTCTTTTTCTTCTTGGTGCGCTATTTTTTATGGCAATGAGTGTAAATGTAGGCTGTTTTTTGCCCTTAAAATGCTTTTTTTAATTTTTTTCTTTGGAAAATAGAAGTGTGTTGTTCCTTTAAAAAGCTAAACGTTGTGCAATATTTAAAATAACGTTGTTATTTTGTAAATTTTTAAACTTTTTTTAACTGTCCCATTCATCCCCATTCGGTGTCCCATCCATCCCCACCACGGGGATGAGGGGATGAATGGGACAAAATACATGCGCTCATAAAAACTTTTCTTGGAGTTTAAATAATGGGTAATTGATTGAATACACGCATTTATAATGTAACCAAGAGTTCAATTATTGGTTTTAAATTTGTTACAGGATTGAATTTTTTTTATTTTTTTCAATTTTAGCAAAAATGTGAAATTTGTCCCATTCATCCCCGTTCTCCCCTACAATACATAAGGTTTGGGTAAATTTCGGTTAGGTTCAGGGGAAGGTTACAACTTTTTCCAGGTCCATATGAACCTCTGCTTATTATAGAATTTTATAGTGATGACATGTTCACCATTGTCAGTTTTGTGTGACATCAGAAAATTAATATCTTGTGAGTGTTATCTCATTGACTGTTCAGCAGCCTTGCTATAGAATTCATACATGTGATTCTTCCCCCAATTGGCGGAAATCCGCCAATTTGCTTGCAAAATTAATAGTCCAACAATTCGATTTGCAAAACTCAAATTCCACTTTCTGATTTTCCAATTCGTTTTTTACTGAAAACTCTGGCCGCGAAGGTTGCTTAGTAATAAATTTAAAATAAATAGAAAAAATTATCAAAATTATATGAAAAGCAGTTAATATGTAAGCTAAAAAATATGATGCTAGCATCTCAAATCGTAGATCTCGGGAAGTAGAAGCCAATGGACCCCCTCTATTTAAAATAAAGGAAAATCTAGGTGCCATCGAGATTTTTTTAAAAATATTTTCAGCCAATTTATTTTCAGAGTAATCACATATATGAGAATTGTTAATGCTTTATAACGATTTTAAATTCAGTGGCACAATTGACAGGATAATACACAAGAACCTTTTTTTTACAATGAAAACTAACAATTGAATCCACCTAGCATTTCTTTCATTTATTATGTCTAAATTTTTACTGTTAATGACCTAAAAGTTTCATTAAATCTTTTTATTATACAGAACTTGAATACTTTAGAGAATGGAAAACCTTTTAAAGATTCATTGGGCGACATTCTTTTTGGTATCAAATCCTTCAGATACTATGCTGGTTGTGCTGATAAAATACATGGAAAGACTATCCCTTCTGGTGAGTAGGCATTTGTGTTTTTAAACTGCATTTGACACCTTAATAATTAAGATATTAAAGGTATAGTGACGTAGCCAGAAAAAAAATTTGAGAGGGGAATATTGATATTTCGGGAGGGGATATGGGGTTGTATCAGTGGTTTTCTATGGTCAAAAAAGAAAAATTTCTAAGTTTCAGGGAGGGATATATCCTCAAATCCCCCTCTGGCTACGCCCTTGTTAAGGTATGTAAGATATTAAATCTTATTTGAAACAATTCTGGAAGATATAAAACTTTTTACTTCTTTAGATTAGAAATTTGCCAATTTCAATATTTAAAGAAAACTTGGGGGCCGTTCAAATATTATGTAAGCACCTAAGGGGGGAGGGGGGTTTGCTCTTTGCTTATATTTTCTGACAAGGGGGATATGAGTGATGCTTACGTAAGATGGTGCATTTTCGAAAATCTCTTGTTTCTTGCATAAATAATTTCAAAATTCAACCAAAAATATGTGTAACAAAAATTGAATTAGGAAATCTGACGTAAGCACTTTTTTCTGGAGATGGAATACCTTAAAAGTTTGAAATTGTAACCCCGAAAAGTAGTGTTTCGAGTCATATTTGAACCCTTAGGGAATCCCATAAGGGTTAAGTCATATTTGAACCCGAAAAGGACAGCTCCTTGTACGAGTTGCCTAATTTTCAAGGAAAAAAAACAGTACTTACTTATAGGGATGCCAAAATTTCGGGGGGGGGGGGTCCGGCAGTGTCTTACGTAATTATGGGGGGGGGTTCGAGGTTAGCTTATCTTTGCTGACAAGGGGTGAGGGGGGTTAAAAATGACCAAAAAAGTGCTTACGTAATATTTGAACGGCCCCTTGTGATCCCTTTAGTAAATTGGAAAGGTTTTTTATTCATAATTTCAAAAGTTAGTTATCTCTTTAAATTCTGCTTTTTGCATTAAAAATGCTTGAATGATGAAAATGCCATCTCATCTGTATAAATAAAGCTAAAATATTAACCTCTCCTTTTTACTAGTTTTTTTATAAGGCAAATACTAATGTAGTGCCTAAATACTGCTGTTGATTTCAGATGGAAGTGTATTTACTTACACTCGTTTGGAGCCTGTTGGAGTTTGTGGTCTGATTATACCCGTTAGTATACCTTTTTTACCTCTTCAAACTGAAACTCATCTTCATAATTAACATTTTAAAATTTAATTAAATGTCTTTCAATGTTTTATATGCTTGGTCTAAAAGTTTAGTTTGTTTTTTTTATTCATGTAGTGGAACTTCCCTGTATTACTTGTCAGTAGCAAAGTTGGACCAGCCATTGCCTGTGGGAATACGGTGGTTCTCAAACCAGCTGAACAAACTCCCTTGACTTCCATCTACCTGGCTCATCTGGTCAAGGAAGCAGGTTTTCCTCCAGGGGTCATCAACATAGTGCCTGGATATGGTCCTACTGCAGGAGGGGCTCTTACTGCACACATGGGGGTGGATAAAGTGTCCTTTACAGGTTCAACTGAGGTAAGTTTACAATTCACCAGAGGTGCAGAAAATGTTCCTGGGCCCAATATTTCCTCAGAATGCAATCGAATTTAACAGTTAATTTTGTCCAAAATTTCAACTAAAAATATCTCATACTTTTAAAATTTCCCCATATTTCCATTCCAGTTTATTTATAAAATATATGTTTTTTAATCACCAAACTTCTGTGGTTGTGTGTGTTTTTGTGATTAAACAAGAACACTATTTTTAATGAAAACCTCTACTCCCAACATGAATTTTTTTCTTGCATAACAACCAAAACGCAAGGAAAATACAACTTTCAGGTGTTCACCAAGGAAACTCGTGTTTTTGGTGTAGATTTGTAGTTTTTCACTTTAGTACATCTGTTATCCGTAGTTGTTGTAGAATTTGAAGAATAGGGGGGTTATTATCAGGAGCCAAAATATTTGTTACTAATAACAGTTTGTATTTGTAGAGTTTGTTTCTTTACAAACTTGGACAAATAATTCCTCACAACTACCCAGGTGCGGATCCAGCACGGCTCCAAGGGGGGGGCACTTTTCCAGACAAGATCCCCTTGGGGGTATGGGGGTCCTCCCCCAGAAAAAAATTTAAATTAGACCCATAAAATTTGGGTTTTTACTCATTTTGAGAACCTTTTCCGGTCTCATAGGGGGGGGCACTTTCCAGAGTGCCACCCCCTGGATCCGCCACTGCAACTACCTGAGTTTGGACATATTCTGTACCCCTGTATTTCACTTTTTATGCTTTCTCACTTGTAACACAGCTGTCAAATCTATCTGTAAGTAAAGATTCATGGGTGGTTTTAGGACAGATTTTCAGAAAGGGGAACCCTTGGGTCCAGGGTCATGATTAAACTCTTATGATTTAAAAAAATTATTTTTTAGACTTTTTTTATTCCATTTATGGGTAGTATGTTTTACGATTTCGGTTCATTCAATTGTGAATTTGGAAAATGGATCTCATTAAAATCCTAAATTTTAATAAGTCACTAGATTAATGGTTGTTTATCCCTAAAATGAGTTAAAGGTTCTTTCCGCAGAATATTTTAGGAAAATTTGAAAAAATGTTTAAACTTATTTTAAGCATCTAAGGTGAGGTTATCAACACATTTTTCATACAAATAATTTGTTTTATATTCACTATAACTTCTAAGGGGTATGTGATGATCTGTTATTCAATATTCGTTTAGGTTGGCAAGCTGATTCAACAGGCAGCTGGTAAAAGCAACACCAAGCGAGTTACTTTGGAAATGGGAGGAAAAAGTCCTCTGGTTATATGCAAAGATGTGGATAGTAAGATTTTATTCATCTTGTTCTAAAAACATTGATATGCATGCTAGAATAACAATTTTAGATTCACACTTTTTCCAATTAAACCAGTTTTACAAGTATTTATAGACTATCTAAAATATTTGTTTTTATCAAAAATATCAAACTTTAATTTAAGAAATAGAATATTATAAGTTTCTTTTCTTCAGTTTGCAAGTAAAGTTTCTTCGTTTTGTTGAGACTATACTTGGTTGATGCATTATGGAAGAATATTGTAAAATGTAATGCATAAAGTAGACTAATTTTATTGCTCATTAAATTTATTACTTTTGAATAAACTAATAAAATGCTTTAATGCAGTTGACTCGGCGGTTCAAATAGCCCACGATGCACTCTTCCTGAACCAAGGTGAATGCTGCTGTGCTGGTTCACGTACCATGGTACATGAAGATATCTACGATCAGTTTGTTGCTAAGAGTAAAGCTTTGGCTCTCAAACGAATTGTTGGAGATCCTTATGATGAGAAAACAATGCAAGGACCCCAGGTAAATGGTTATTATCAAGTTAAACTTGCTTTCAATTAAAAAGAAGATGCTCTTTGGTTACATATTTCAGAAGTTCCCAAACTTTTGAACATCCCAAACCATTTTTATAAACAGAATCTAATAAGACCCACCTCATCTTAATCCTTTAGTCCTAAATGCCCCAAGGATTCAATGGTCATCTTGGGTGGCATAAGATTGAAAGGGTTAAGAAAATATTAAACATAGTAGCCACAAAATGTTAACAAACTTCTAATCTTACGATATATGCAATAATCATAATTTTGCAGAATCTAACTTGACTTAAGAAAAATTAAAGTGTTTCTCAAATTTTACACACCATATTCATTGCACCCCTTAAGTCCCTCTAATTTTCCTCTTCCCTGGGTTTCAACTTTTTAAATTTGGCGTTACAATCGGGCAATAATTATTTTATTTAAGCAAAGTATTAATAAAATCTTGATAGTTTTATCACTAAATGCAATTTTGTATTTCTTAAGGTAGAAAATTCAAGAGTACAAAAATATGTATTTTTTTAATGAATGATTTAATCCGATTTCCACAGATTGATGATGAACAATTTACCAAAATCCTGGAACTGATTGTGTCTGGTAAAAAAGAAGGAGCCAAGCTAGAATGTGGTGGAAGCCGCCATGGATCCAAGGGCTACTTTGTCCAGCCCACGGTTTTCTCAAATGTTCAGGACCACATGAGGATTGCCAAAGAAGAAATATTTGGACCTGTGATGCAAATTCTTAAGTTCAAAACACTTGAAGAGGCTATTGAAAGATCCAATAACACAGAATATGGACTTGCTGCTGGAATTATTACTAATGATATCAATAATGCCACATTGTATTCCCAAGCAGTTAGAGCTGGAACCATATGGTTTGTTCTAATTTTTTTCATGGCATCTTTAATTTTATAAATGCTAAATAGGGCAAAAAAATGAGTTCAACCTCTTTAATGAAATTGTGTGTAATGCAGTGGTTCCCAACCATTTTTGGCCCATCCCCCCTTTCTGGAGGTTGACTAACACCTATTGCCCCCCTTTCCATTCGCAATTATATATCTAATTTTAATTGGAAGTAAAGTGTAAATAATAAAAGATTATTATATTCAAACAATTATATTACCGTTTATACAGGGTGTTTCAAAAGTCCGTTTTGCTGCTTTTATTTGGAACCAATGTGTCCTAGGGTCACGGAAGTAAGGTCTACCCCTTGGTAAGTGATCCTGGAGAATCCATTGAAATGACTTACAGCGCCCCTAGCGGTGAAATAAAAAAGTAAAAAGAATAAATTTAAAAACTAAAGGAAATAGAGCAAAAACCTCAGTGAGTGTATTGTTGTCAACATCATAAAGAACTAACTCATTGAGAAAAATTTCATGAAAATATCGTGAATATTTGCGGAGATATTAGCATGTGAAGTAGCACTTTTTCAGGCCTCAAAAAGAAATTTGCAAGTTGTTTTAATTTTTTGATTAAATTTTGCCTGTATTCAACAAAAAACTCCAAAATTACACAACACTACGGAAAAATTTGCGAACTTTTTCTTTTTGGAGGTCTGAAAGTGCTACTTTCACATGCTAATATCTCCGCAAATATTCACTATATTTTCATGAAATTTTTTCAGAGAGTTCTTCATAACATTGACAACAATACTCTTGCTGAGGTTTTTGCCCTATCTCCTTTAGTTTTAAAATTATTTTTAAACTTTTTTATTTTGCCGCTAGTTGTGCTGTAAGTCATTTCATTGGATTCCCCAGGGTCTCTTACCTTAGGGTAGACCGTCTGTGACCCTAGGACAGCTAAAGCTAATAACAGAGCTTTATTATCAATCACAGTTGATTCATCAAGCTGCAATGCAAATTTCCTTTTTTTTAACATATTGGTGAGTTTGGATTCAACGTATGTGGCCATTTCGTCAATTCGCATGGAAACAGTATTGTTGCCAAAGGAACCGATTGTATTTCTAAGGCCCTCACCTAGCATTATTTCAACATTTTTTTGGTAGCCGGTAAAACAAAGGTTTCCTCAATAGTGTGAGGTTTACCACATTTAGCAATCAATAAAGACACCTAATAAGAAGCAAGAAGACCTTTGTCAAGATCGGTTGCTCGTTTTTTAATAAATTCACTTAAATCGGGGCGTTAATCAGCTTTGGGGACATCCATAAATTACGTGAGGTAAAAAAGGGGGGGAGGGGTTTGGAAAAATCTCACCAAATCTGACCTAGGGGGGAGGGGGTCGATTAAAATCTCACGTCAACTTTTTAAGTTAGATATTATATGATTTTCTATCTTTTTTAAGTATGAGAAAGGAATATATGAGACGGAAGGAAAAAAAATATTTTTAAAGTTTGTAGGTAAATCTCACGTGGGGGGGAAGGGGGTCCAGCAAAATCTCACTAAATCTCACCAAGAGGGGAGGGGAGGTCCAGATTTTGGAAAAAACACCTCACGTAATTTATGGATGTCCCCTTTAGCTTTAAGGTGTTGAAAATAACTAAGATCTTTACTCACGTTATCACTGTGAACTCTTGATAAATGCTCTTTCATTCGTGAAAGCTTCATGGCTTCATTACTAGTAAATGTTTTATCGTGCAAAAGGCAATGTGTAAACTGCACATTTTGCGGTGACGCGATGAAACTGAATTTTAAGTACTCAGCTGAGTGTATTGACGACACTTTTTTTTAATACATTCTGAATGGACTTCTAAACTTCGAAACAAAAGCAGAAAAAACTTGATGGGGAAGCACACAAAGGCTGAAATACTAAACTACAAATAAGAGCCCCCAGATTGTTTATAGTCTTTCGATATTTGTAGGCTGGCGCCATTTAGCAAATTACACTGTTCAACAAATTTGACCTTCAAAATTTTTTCCTTAATGAAAATAGTCATTTCTTATAGATTTTGGGTCGCTTAATACGAAAATCACCATTAAAATTCTTAATTGACTCAGGATTTTCGGGGAACAGCCCCTCCCCCTTTTTACGTTTTCAATGACTGAATGACTTTGAATTCGATTATCAGGGTCGAAAAGCATTACTTTAGTCTTTAAATTACATCCAAAGGAACAAGGAAGATTGAAATTTGTAAAATATGAAATTTTGTAGCAAATGGATAGGTTTAAGGCAGTGTTTCCCAACGTAGGGCACACGCCCCACTGGGGGGCAATTCAACATTCTAGGGGGGCAATTTGAAAATTTCAACCAAACCCAGCGAACCACTCCCCTTAATTAATTCAATTAATTAATGCATAAAATAGATCAAAATTGGGATATTAAGTAATCCTAAACTATTATATCACATTTAAATGACAATATCAGTATTTTATTAGCCAGTTTCAGGAAGTTCAGAGCTAGTTATTCATTTAAATAAAAAAATCTGATTTAAATAAAAAAAATCCGATTTAAATAAAATAAATCCGATTTTTTTATTTAAAAAAAATAAAAAAAATCAGCAACCCTGAGGAGGACCCCCAAACCCCCTTATAACTTCGTTTATGTTTGTCCCCATTTACTGTCACTGTTATTATGTTAGTGTTTTTCCTTGAGATTTCTGCCACTTTTACAATAAGCGGGGATCTTTGGGTGAATGCACTCAAAATGAACTAAAACGCTATTTTAAAGGGGAAAATTTCTAAAACTTTCTGGGGGAGGAACCCCCAACCCCCCCCACGCCATTTAAAACTTAATGTAGAAAAGTACTTGGAAGGCTGAACCTCAAAATTTTGAGTCACCCCTACCGAAACTAAAGCCTGGTTACACAACTCTGCAAGGATCTCATTAATGTTGTTATGGATTTAAATTATATGAAAAGTTATTTCATTAATATTATTTTTCATTTAAAATTTAGTTTTGCATTTTGGATTTTTAAAATTAACTCACTAATTTTCCAAAAAAAATCAACTAATTAATTTTTTAAATCGAATATTACATTTTGAATGTAAAAGAAATATGTGTTGTGTAATCTTACATGGGGGGCATGGAAAATTTAGAAAGGCTTTGGTGGGGCGTGAACCAAAAAAGGTTGGGAAACACTGGTTTAAGGGGTTATTACACCCCTAAAATGCCAAAAACCTCAACCGCTTTTAGCAAAAAACATTGCTGCATATTGCCATCATATTTGGGTCCTTGCTGAAGGGATAGGACCCTTCAAACATAAAAATTGCGTAAAAAAAGAGGAAAAAATAGCGTATAAAAACCTCTACAATTTTAAGCAATTTTTTTGGCATTTTTAGGGGGTAATACCCCTTAAACCTATCCATTTGCTACAAAATTTCATATTTTACAAATGTCAACCTTCCTTGGCCCTTTGGATGTAATTTAAAGACTAAAGTAATGCTTTTTGACCCTGATAATCGAATTCAAAGTCATTAAGTCATTGAAAAACGTAAAAAGGGGGAGGGCCTGTTCCCCAAAAATCCTGAGTCAATTGAGCATTTTAATGGTGGTTTTCGTATTGGGCGACCCAAAATCTATAAGAAATGACTATTTTCATCAAGGAATTTTTTTCATTGTTGAACAGTGTTATTCAATCTTCTGTTTTCTATTTTGATTCTTTTTTCTTTTACATCTTCTTACATAATCTTAAGCATGAGAATGCTTAAGATTGAAAGGAGTATTTCACCAATTGTTGCTGGTTAAGCGGACAATAAGCGTAAACTCACAACTCTCATGCGTCACCTCCAACCGTGGACCGGTTTCGTCCTTGTCGGCTAGACTAGTACTTGCCCTCCGCTCTCTTGCGTTACCTTCCTATACCGTGCTGATGAGTCCTAACAAGGACGAAACCGGTCCACGGTTGGAGGTGACGCATGAGAGTTGTGAGTTTACGCTTATTGTCCGCTTAACCAGCAACAATTGGTGAAATACTCCTTTCATTTACCTTGCCTTACTGGAATTAAATCTGTTCTAGGAATGCCATGTCATTTCAGCAGATGAGTGGAGGACTAATCAATTGTCACCACTTTTTCAGTTATAGTCGGCTAGACTAGTACTTGCCCTCCGCTCTCTTGCGTTACCTTCCTATACCGTGCTGATGAGTCCTAACAAGGACGAAACCGGTCCACGGTTGGAGGTGACGCATGAGAGTTGTGAGTTTACGCTTATTGTCCGCTTAACCAGCAACAATTGGTGAAATACTCCTTTCATTTACCTTGCCTTACTGGAATTAAATCTGTTCTAGGAATGCCATGTCATTTCAGCAGATGAGTGGAGGACTAATCAATTGTCACCACTTTTTCAGTTATAGTCGGCTAGACTAGTACTTGCCCTCCGCTCTCTTGCGTTACCTTCCTATACCGTGCTGATGAGTCCTAACAAGGACGAAACCGGTCCACGGTTGGAGGTGACGCATGAGAGTTGTGAGTTTACGCTTATTGTCCGCTTAACCAGCAACAATTGGTGAAATACTCCTTTCATTTACCTTGCCTTACTGGAATTAAATCTGTTCTAGGAATGCCATGTCATTTCAGCAGATGAGTGGAGGACTAATCAATTGTCACCACTTTTTCAGTTATAGTCGGCTAGACTAGTACTTGCCCTCCGCTCTCTTGCGTTACCTTCCTATACCGTGCTGATGAGTCCTAACAAGGACGAAACCGGTCCACGGTTGGAGGTGACGCATGAGAGTTGTGAGTTTACGCTTATTGTCCGCTTAACCAGCAACAATTGGTGAAATACTCCTTTCATTTACCTTGCCTTACTGGAATTAAATCTGTTCTAGGAATGCCATGTCATTTCAGCAGATGAGTGGAGGACTAATCAATTGTCACCACTTTTTCAGTTATAGTCGGCTAGACTAGTACTTGCCCTCCGCTCTCTTGCGTTACCTTCCTATACCGTGCTGATGAGTCCTAACAAGGACGAAACTGGTCCACGGTTGGAGGTGACGCATGAGAGTTGTGAGTTTATGCTTAAGATTGATTGTTTTACTTTTTGTTCTTTCTTTGAATTGTCTTTTTTTGTGTGAAGTTGTTTTTTGTTACTTGTTAGGCTATTTTTATTATTTTGTATTGCTTGCAGAATATTTGAAATAAAAAGCGAATAAAACTAAATTAATTTGGGATAATTTTAAAATTTTCCCCTTTTGAGCACTCATTGCCCCCAAATATTTTTCGCCCCCTGATAATCCAAATCGCCCACTTGGGGGGCGATCACCCCCAGGTTGGGAACCACTGGTGTAAAGGAATATTTAGTTATGCTGCAATCTGCTGATCATGTTACTACTCATTATCAGAGCCCTGCACGAGCTCGATTTAGCGCGTCTAGCTCGTCTCTGAAAAACCAGCACGCCGAGGCACCACGAGCTCGATTAGATTCGGCAATCCGGAAAAAACTCGCCGCGCTTTTAAAAGCCCGCCAGGTTTTTCCAAGCGTGCCGCTCTCCACGTAACTCGCCGGTCTGAAGCTTGCGCGCTTCCCTTAAGTAGGAATCACAGTATATCAAGTCATAATGCATTACGTCTTAATGAAATGAGAAAATATTTTATCTTACTATAACATTTTGATAAAAAAAATTATCACTGATGTATAGATTAGTTAACATTTCAAGATTTTTTCTTCTCGTTTAAGTCATCAGATTGAGAAGTTACTAGGATAAAACTTTGAATAACGGTTAATTAATAACGGTTTCAAAGTAAACTGCTTCCTTTAAATTAAATTTAAATCCTATTTCCAGTACTTCTTGAAGATAAATGAATTTATAATGAATAAAAACCTTGAGTATTTCTATTTACTGAAAACCCGCAAAGCGCGCATCTAATCTAACTGCTCGGAAACCGTTTAACAGCCGGAGACGATTCGGGGAAAAGTCGCCGCGCTTCTAAAAGCCCGGCGAGCTTTTTTCAGCTCAACGAGTTTTTCCAGGCCCGCCGCTTTTTCCCCAGCCCGCCGCGCTCGTACAAACAAAATATTACTTACAGGCTAATTTTTTAAATCGCGAGTTAGACGCGCTATAGCGAGCTCGTGCAGGGCTCTGCTCATTATGTATATTATAAAACTACTTAAGGCTCAATTTTGACAATGAAAATTTTTTCCTAGGGTCAACTGCTTCTTTGCTGGTTCTTCTCAGGCACCTTTTGGAGGTTATAAAATGTCTGGTCAAGGAAGAGAATTGTAAGCATTGTTTTTAAACATAACTAATGAAATGACAGGCAAACTCTTAATGAGGTTATAATTTTAGCTTTGCTTAGGGGAAACAATATTTTTTGTTGATAGAGTAATAGTTTTGAAATTAATATTTCTCAAGGTTATAAATTAATAATTTAATTTCTTGATTTGAGTTTAGGGTACTTGCTCTTTATTTATGTATTAATTACAAGCAATGTGTTACAACTTTAACCCTTGAAAAACCAGGCCATTAAATAAGTTTCAAAACTTTAGCTGGGGTTAATTTTTTTCCCTTATTCATAACCATATTTAAATGCCATTAAAAGGTGAATTTTTTTGTTAAATCCTTTAGTTTATCAAATATTATTTGGGTTAAAATGAATAATAAAAATACATAATGGTTTTAAAAATATTACTAAATATTTTTAAAATTTAGTCCATTTTCTTATTTTAGTAATAATAACTTATTATATTTTCAAAATAAAATAAGAAAGAAAATATGTCTATATATATTCATCTATTATTATGTAGAAATAAACAATAGATTTATTTTTATAGCATATTGTAATTGTTTTCCTCTTTACAGTGGTACTGATGCCTTACATGCTTACAGTGAAGTCAAAACAGTAAGCAACATATTTTAAAATAAAATTACTGTTCCTTTTTTAATTAATCTTTTAGGATAAGATTGACCTTAATAACAAGAAATTACCAGGCATGTGATTTTTCCGCTAATTAGCAGAAATCCGCTAATTTTAAAGGTGTTGAGAATCGGAATTCCGCTAATTTTAAAGGTGTTGAGAATCGGAATTCCGCTCAATTGTGAGCGGAATTAATATTTCAAAGCAGGAAAAAATCGGAATATTTGTTTCCTGAGTGGGCATAGAGTGTACCAAAACGATTTAAAATCGTTTTTTAGGGACAAATTTCTGAGATTGAGTTTAGTAAGATGAGAATCCTATCTAAAAAGTATTAAAAAGCTAAATTGAACCTATTGTATGGGATAGGGATTTGAATTTAGGCCCCTCCCAAAATAAATTTCTATACCACTGTAACTTATCTAGACGTTTCTAAAAAATTTCAGATAATTTCTTTCTTGACCAATCACATGCCTAAATTACTATAAAATCTTAAACATTCCTTTTCTTTACAACCTGCTTCTTTGATTATTTTTATGTGTAATGTGCATATTGTAAATGTAATTGACTTTGATTAGAAATATTTGCATGTGGCTAAGATCTTTACATAATGTCACATCTAGCCTTTCTTTACACTCTTTTACTTCATAAATTATCTTTCTTTTTCTTTGAATAATTATTAAATTATTGATTAATTATAAGGTTTTATACTAAACTAGCGCTGACGCGCTGGACCCGGGCTTCGCCCGGGTTTCCGTTTTTTAATAAATGTTATCAGGTGGGCGTTACAGATGGGCTTCGCCAGTCCATTTTTAAAGAAAATTATTCAGGTGTGTTACAGAGGGGCTTCGCCAGTCCATTAAAAAAACTATTCTGGTGTGTTACAGATGGGCTTCGCCAGTCCAAATGGGGAAATAGTTAAATAAAGGATCTATTTTAATGTTTATGTTACAACAATGGATTTTAAACTTCAACAATCGGTTTCAATCTGCAACAATCGAGAATATGCCTGCAACAATTAAAGTTACATCTTCTTTACAACAATGTGGTTTTGCCCTGAAGTTAGGCACGAAAAATGGGTTTTTGAGCATAAAATTGACCAAAAAAGTTATTAGGATGCATCGATTTTAAATTATTATTCTTCAGAAACCTTCCTTGGAGGGAGTAGATCAACGTGGTATAGTTTAATAGTTAATGTAGGTTCGAAAAGTTTAAAACTATAAAGGACATACATACAAACATACATACAAACATACAGACAGACAGACATTGATTTTTATATATATAGATAGATAATGTCAAGTTTAAAAACACAATTTTTTACCATACATTTTCTGATCAAATCAACATTCCATGTGTAAGACAAAATCAAACATCTATACCATACAATTTTGCTATTACTATTACTGTAACTTTACTTTGTGTCCTATTTGATGACAAATCAACCAGGAATTTAAAAACTCATCATTGGTTTTAAATTATTCCCCAATTATAGTGAAAATGTTATAGATACCTCAAAAATTGCAATATATTTAAATAACTTCTTTCTTTTGTTCTTCAATATTTCTTGATAGCTAATTCAGCATATTGTTTTTAGGTCACAACCAAGATCCCACAGAAAAACTCGTAAAGAAAATACTTATGTCTTCCATTCTAGTAACAATGTTTTTGTAACAATTTTGAAGACTAAATAAAAATATTTTGCATTAATAATTTTGTTTTTTTAATCATAATGTTTTGTATTAATCACTTAGAAAATTTAGATTTAATAATAAAAAATATAATGTATAATAGAATTAGAATGATAGTGGTTAAGCTACATCGAATATCACAGTAGTTATGTCCATAACAAACAGGATTTATATCCTTTATTTAAAAGATATATGTTATGTACTAGAACTAGATTATAAGTCTGAAATGGAGTGTAATTTTAAAGTTTGTGAATTCTTCATGAATACAAAAAGTTAAGAAAAAAATTAAAATATTATTGTGAGTTGTCAAGTGTGTTTTACTGAAGATTTTTTAAAAATGAAATAAAAGAGTAGACAGTGTTTGATGGTTATGTTCAGAAATGTTGAGCCAGTGTGTTTTATTAGTGAAAATGTTTTTCTATTTACATCCTGTTTCACAACACTCCCAAAGTAAAAACTATTATTCAATAGACGAGATTAGTGATGACGTTTTTTGTTTTGTTTGGAAACGTTGATTCGATCCGTGATTGGTTACATACGGATCCGTACTGTCCGTACAGTTCACGGAACCAATCACAGACTGAATTTATGTTTCCAAACAAAACAAAAAACGTCACACTAATCTCGTCTATTGCTTGGGTTTGGGCTGCTCAGACATCAGCACATCTTTGCTCAAAAGCATTTTGTGATTATTGTGGAGAGACTTTTTTTACTGTTGTGTATGCAGATTTCTCCTGAACTTAAAAAAGGTAATTTAAATACACTTCCTTCTTAATTAAATGTCGCTTTTAAAAACCTTTTTAATTCCCATTAATGTACAAATCACAGTACAGCAAAATTAATTAAGTCTTTCCCGAATTAATAAAATCTGACTACTTAAAAAATATTGATAAGGCTATCGCAAAAATGAAAGGGCATCATGAACAAGAGAGAATGTTGAGGAGCGATTAGCCCTGTAAATTGGGATTTCTCTAGCAAGGATTTGCAAAACCGTGATAGTTATAATCAAGGTTTTGCAAATCCTTGCGATTCATTTACTGAAAAAGTTAAGAAATAAAATTTTTACATTTCAGCACTTCTCTTAAATTATAGGACCCGATTTCCACCCATTGAATGAACTTTTTGCTTTTAGTCCTTATAATTAATAGATTTTTAATAAAAAGGGTCTGGAGTTCTCCCATAAAATTCGCCCTTCAGTTAAGGTGGTCGAATAAATAATCATAACACGGTATTTTTCTCTTAGAACTTAAACCAATCACCGTAGAGATGAGGAATGGCTCAACGAGGACCGCCAAAGCTTTGATGAGTGGATCTTCTTGTAGGAAGATTCTTGCACGTAACATAACCGAACGCCTTCATGATCCGGTCATAACTCAAGAGTACTACTCAAGAGATCTTTAAATAATATTCTATCTACGTATGAGCAGATTAGTTAATTAATTTAATTTTCCCGTTAATCCTTTCAATTAATCGATTACTTTCGCTACACGGTTCCAGTATCGATCGCTTGTTGACTTTTCGTGAAAAAAAAATACTTGAATAATATAATAGTATTTTGAAATAGAAATAAAGCGACTAGTGATGGGCAAAGCGATTCATTTGAAAGATTCGAATCAACTGAATCGATTCACCAAAAAGATCGACTCTTCCAAGCGATTCACGGTTCTTTTTACAGCGCCATCTATCGGAGGCTATATACACTAATCTTCCAACCATTGTCTTGTTTGTTAAGCTTAAACTGAATTTAAATAACTTAATTAATTATTGATTAAATTAAATTGAAATTTTATTATATAATTTAATTAATTAAAATTTAAATTAGTTTTCTAATTTTTTAAATAATATCAAATACAATATTTTTATTGTTTTATCCTACTTTACTATTTGTAATCTAACTTATTATCTTTCATAAATTTTAATCTATTTCATCTGTAAATAATATTAAGGGTTGAGATTTAGTTAGCATAACGGCTTCAACTTTAAACTGACAAGGATGGAAACATTTTTAATTTATTTAAGTTGATACCTCTTATAAAGTTTTTTTGTAGAACATTTTTTTTTAATTTCTAAAACACTAGGCTTAAAATAGAAAAAATTTTGCACCCATGTGTTTCGAAACAAGATTTAATTGAAAAAGAAGCAAGCGTTAGCTTGTTTTTATTGGTGTTCTTTGTTACAAGCGATAGCTATTTTCAAATGAATTTGCGTTTCTCCAATCTTAATTAATCGCGAATACTTGTGATGAAAGTCTTAACTTTTTTAACCGTAATTAAAAGTGAGGATCATAATATCATTTCTACAATAAAATTTTTCAAATGGGTCTAAAAATTTTGACTGCAAGTCATTTTTATAAAAACAGCGAATTTTCAACGCTATAATCAGGAACAACCAGACTCGCGTTTCGAAAAAAGTTTATTAGAGACGATTTAAATCTTAATGAATCGGCTCTTTAATAAAGTAGAACGCTCAATAATTTGTAAAATATGATTCCGTAAAGCATTCAAAAGAGGCGAGATTAATTATTTTTTATAAATACCTCTTAAAATATTTCAAAAATCAAACTTTTCAAAACAATCTACGAACCTGCATCAATCCAGGCAGCTGGGTTAATGAAATTCTAGTTTTTGCAATCCTTTTCAATCCTTGACATTTTTAATGGAAGTTCAACATATTTTAGGTTAACTTGAAGAAAAAAAATTAAAAAATATTAATTCAATAAGAATAATGGCATTTCCTTTCATAAAAATCAATAGTAATAGAACGCTGCGGCAAAGACCCACGCCCGCTATTCCTCCCTCAATGCCGATGAACAGATCTCCAAACAATTCATTTGTTTGGATCCCAAAGCGCCGAAAACGTGGTCGAACGGCTCATTTGATTCATTTGGATCTCAAAGCGATTCATTGAGCCGAAAACGTAGTCTAACGGCTCATTTGGATCCCAAAGCGATTCATTGAATTGAAACCTGGTCGAACGATTCATTTGGATCCCAAATGAACGAAAAAGTTGTCAAACAGCTCATTTGGTTCATTTGACTCACAAACGATTCAGAAAGAGTCGTTTAACTTCGCCAAATGATCCATTCATTTGGCGAGAGTTTTTCACATGTGTTCCTACGGAGATCCATTTCAGAAATCGCCAACAAACGATTCATTTTCGCCAACAAGCGATTCATTTTCGCCAATAAGCGATTCATTTTCGCCAAACGGAACGATTTGGAGGTATTTCTGGTTTCTTTTGCTTTTCACTGGTTCCTATGGCAACGGTAAACCTAGAACCGCGGAAAAGGGAAGAAGGAAAATCGAAGTGAGCCGTGAATCGGTGTTCTTTTTAAAGATTCGTTTTGCGAATCGATTCACTAAAATGATTCGAATCATTTGATTCATCGATTCATTTTCGCCCATCTCTAAAAGCGACTAGTGATGGGCAAAGCGATTCATTTGAAAGATTCGAATCAACTGAATCGATTCACCAAAAAGATCGACTCTTCCAAGCGATTCACGGTTCTTTTTACAGCGCCATCTATCGGAGGCTATATACACTAATCTTCCAACCATTGTCTTGTTTGTTAAGCTTAAACTGAATTTAAATAACTTAATTAATTATTGATTAAATTAAATTGAAATTTTATTATATAATTTAATTAATTAAAATTTAAATTAGTTTTCTAATTTTTTAAATAATATCAAATACAATATTTTTATTGTTTTATCCTACTTTACTATTTGTAATCTAACTTATTATCTTTCATAAATTTTAATCTATTTCATCTGTAAATAATATTAAGGGTTGAGATTTAGTTAGCATAACGGCTTCAACTTTAAACTGACAAGGATGGAAACATTTTTAATTTATTTAAGTTGATACCTCTTATAAAGTTTTTTTGTAGAACATTTTTTTTTAATTTCTAAAACACTAGGCTTAAAATAGAAAAAATTTTGCACCCATGTGTTTCGAAACAAGATTTAATTGAAAAAGAAGCAAGCGTTAGCTTGTTTTTATTGGTGTTCTTTGTTACAAGCGATAGCTATTTTCAAATGAATTTGCGTTTCTCCAATCTTAATTAATCGCGAATACTTGTGATGAAAGTCTTAACTTTTTTAGCCGTAATTAAAAGTGAGGATCATAATATCATTTCTACAATAAATTTTTTCAAATGGGTCTAAAAATTTTGACTGCAAGTCATTTTTATAAAAACAGCGAATTTTCAACGCTATAATCAGGAACAACCAGACTCGCGTTTCGAAAAAAGTTTATTAGAGACGATTTAAATCTTAATGAATCGGCTCTTTAATAAAGTAGAACGCTCAATAATTTGTAAAATATGATTCCGTAAAGCATTCAAAAGAGGCGAGATTAATTATTTTTTATAAATACCTCTTAAAATATTTCAAAAATCAAACTTTTCAAAACAATCTACGAACCTGCATCAATCCAGGCAGCTGGGTTAATGAAATTCTAGTTTTTGCAATCCTTTTCAATCCTTGACATTTTTAATGGAAGTTCAACATATTTTAGGTTAACTTGAAGAAAAAAAATTAAAAAATATTAATTCAATAAAAGTTTCATGTAAGAGAGCAAGAATAATGGCATTTCCTTTCATAAAAATCAATAGTAATAGAACGCTGCGGCAAAGACCCACGCCCGCTATTCCTCCCTCAATGCCGATGAACAGATCTCCAAACAATTCATTTGTTTGGATCCCAAAGAGCCGAAAACGTGGTCGAACGGCTCATTTGATTCATTTGGATCTCAAAGCGATTCATTGAGCCGAAAACGTAGTCTAACGGCTCATTTGGATCCCAAAGCGATTCATTGAATTGAAACCTGGTCGAACGATTCATTTGGATCCCAAATGAACGAAAAAGTTGTCAAACAGCTCATTTGGTTCATTTGACTCACAAACGATTCAGAAAGAGTCGTTTAACTTCGCCAAATGATCCATTCATTTGGCGAGAGTTTTTCACATGTGTTCCTACGGAGATCCATTTCAGAAATCGCCAACAAACGATTCATTTTCGCCAACAAGCGATTCATTTTCGCCAATAAGCGATTCATTTTCGCCAAACGGAACGATTTGGAGGTATTTCTGGTTTCTTTTGCTTTTCACTGGTTCCTATGGCAACGGTAAACCTAGAACCGCGGAAAAGGGAAGAAGGAAAATCGAAGTGAGCCGTGAATCGGTGTTCTTTTTAAAGATTCGTTTTGCGAATCGATTCACTAAAATGATTCGAATCATTTGATTCATCGATTCATTTTCGCCCATCTCTAAAAGCGACAATCGGAAGTATAAAAATGTCATTTGATCTGTATTGTCTCATATAATCATCTTAAATTTTAACTAATCATCACATTTTCTTTTTATTGGCTTTCAGTCGTTTTGTGGAAATAGTGTGACCGATTTGCTATTTAATCGGTCGGTCGTTTGAATAAATTTTCATGAATGTCTCCCACACCTGTCAATTTTGTGAGTGTAAATCGGCGGAGAACCAATTTGGTTCAGCCGAAGCACCTTTACTTCATACCACCTACTCTTTATCAAAGTATGTTGTCATTTTTTTATCGGCTTGTGTTACACCCTTTTGTCTCCTCCTTTGCAATGCATTCTGTAATTTATTAAGTTATAATAAGTGACTCGGAAAAATATGAGAGATATTTATGAATTAGAAAAATTATCTCTATATAGGTTACTAATCTACATCTACCCATTATTAGTTAATATCTTATTATTAGTTAATATTCTATAATTTAAGAAGAAACATTACATTAAATTAGAATTCAACCTTTTAAATTGTCAATTTATGTTCTTACTATTAGTTTTTCAGCTTTATAGAACTATGATGTGTGACTTTAAAAAGCTTGTCAAATTCACATATAATGTTAATTATACAGGGTGTATCTGATTGCACTCTGTAACAAATGATAGTAGTTAGAAGGGGCCTATAGTCTGTGCCATCCTAAGAAAAGGATCCTCCTCCTGTACCAGTGGCGGATCCAGGATTTGGTTTTGGGGGGCTAAGAATTTTTTTCTTGTTATTGTTAATACGGAAAAGGCAGCAAATTATCCTGCTCCAACTACCAAAAGGGGGGGTCTGGAAGTCCTCCCCAGAAAATGTTTGGAAATTCAAATCAAGAACCCCACTTTTTCAACTTGTTTTGGTACACCTCTATCCGAATTTCTATTTATCCGAACTATTGCGTTTTGACAAACTTAGGAAAATATAGATGTAATAACAGAGTACAAGTGCCAAATTTCAAATAACGTTTTTTGAAATTTGACCTTAAAATAACAGGGTTTTAACTCATTTTGGTGCATAAAATGACATTATATAGAGTAAAACTTTTCATTTGGGGGGGCTTGAGCCCCTAGTCCCCCTGGATCCGCTAGTGTCCTGTACCATCCTCCTAATAAATCTGGTTCTAATTTAAATGAAAAAAAATTAAAATGTTCTGTTTGGAGGCTTTCTTTCAGGCACTTAAAAAGAGATTCAACCAGGGACGTGCCAACAGGGGGGGCAGGGGTTTTTTTCGCCCCCTCAGTTTTAAAAGTGAGGGGGCGAACACTATATTACGCCCCCCCAGTTTTTCATGGACTTTTTTCAGACATCTCTAATACGAAAAACTTTTAAACATTTTCTTATTCAATTCAACCCAGATTGTCTTATATTCTTGATATTATTCAAGAATCTCCCAACTTGATGGCCCAAAAACGGGCCATCACCTTTCCCTTCACCTTAAGGAGGTGAGGGGGGCGAGGAATATTATTGTGATGAATAATTTAAACTTTTGCAAAAGGCTATTTAGTTTATGAGGTGAGGGGGCAAGGAATATTGTTGTAAGTAATGAATTATTTAAACTATTTAAAGCGCATTATTATCATCCTTCTGATGATATCTGCTTAATATTCTCCAATCTATCCAGTAACGGGCCATCAAATGGGTGGTGAGATTCTTGCCCCCTCGGTTTTTGAGGTGAGGGGGCGAGAAGTATTATATTAAGTAATGAATAATTAAAACTTGTGCGTAGGGCATTATTATCATTGTAAGCGGATTTATGGTGGGAGATATAGGAGGACCCCACCTTTTTGAGAAATTTTCATTTTCGTAATGGTAAATCAAGTTTCCTAGCACTTCAGGGACAGCTTTCACCCTATTGGGTCTTCTAGCTGAATCCGATCCGCCCATGATTATCATCCATCTCATATGTGCTTCTCCAGAAACGGACCGTCAAGTGTGTTGGGAGATTCTAGCCCTCTCAGTTTAAGGGGGCAAGGGATGTAGTTGTTGTTGTGTAAATAATGAATAATTTTAGCAATTGCGAAGGGCATTATTTTTAAAACTGTTTTTAATCTTCAATTTGCACTTCTAGCTTAAAATTTTCAAATATTACCCCATCTGGGCATTTTTCCTGACATTAATATTATTTAAATACGTATTACTTTGAGTGTAAAATTATTCAAACAAATTTCTTAAAAACCTTTTGGTTTCATAGCTTTTTTCTTTTCAATTTTCGACCCAAAATTTCTTTTTTACTGCTGACAATTCAAATACGTTTTATGTTGACACAGAAAACTGCAGAAATTTTGGTCTTCAAGTTATTTCTGCCCGGTTACATTTGATAAAACACTATAGTTTAAAATTGCCTATTTTAAAAATTCTTCTAAGGAATGACCCCCAGTCTCCTCGAAAATTTGGGGTAAATTTATAATTTCTTCCTAGAAAATTCTTGGTTTACCAAGTCTTAAAATGAGCAAAAACTTTACTTTTATCGGTAAGTTTTCAAAATCTTTTTGGGAGAGACCCCCATTTTCCCTTGAAGATAAAATTTTAAAATCTTGACATTATGTGTAACTTGATTCCAATGATATTTTAAAAAGATCATGGTTGTAGCCAGGAGGGGCAGTCCTGAGTAATTTACTTTTACTTTACTTTTAGTTAAGTTAAAACCCAGTTTTATAGGGTCAAATTTTCAAAACTTTTCTGGGGGAGGGCCCCCATTGGCCCCCCCATTTAGTATTAAAACATTTATTAATCACACTTTTTTATAATAAGTTCATTAAAATCAAAATTTACCTAAAAATTTATGTCCAAATTTGGGTTTTTGTGTACCAAAAAACAGTTTGAAACTATTCTTAGGGTCAAATTTCCAAACATTTTCTGGGGGCGGGCAGTCAGGCACCCCTTTAGTATTTAAACCTTTATCATTCACATTTTTTTGTGATAAGTTCATTAAAATCTAAATGTATGTCCAAATTTGGGTTTACATGTTTGAAACCTTGTTCTAAGGGTCAAATTTCAACAGATTTTCTTAGTATTTAAATTTAAACATTTATTATTCACACTTTTTTATAGTAAGTTCATTAAAATCAAAATTCTACCTAAAAATTTTTGTCTAAATTTTGGTTTAAGTGTACTAAAAAACAGTTTAAAACCCTGTTATTAGGGTCGGATTTTCACAAATTTTCTGGGGGAGAACCCCCAGAAAACCCCTCGAAACAATACTACATGGCTACGGCCCTCTCAAACGGGGCTTTAAAATTGTTCTCCATTCTCCATAAACATAAAAAAGTCGACCCTGCTTACCTACCCCAAGTGGAACCCTGGCTACGCCCATGAAAAAGATCATGGTTATAATACTGTTTCTCCCTTGAAAATTCTAAGGAATATAAGAAGGGATCCTCTTAAGGTGGCTTTCAAAGGGTAACAAATGTATAAAAATGAGTAAAAAAACTTCTATTTTGAAGCCAAATTTCACAAAATTTTCTGGGGGAGGTCCCCCAAACCCCCTTTCTTCCCTAGGTGAAAGCATTAACTAAAAAAACCCATTTTTTCATACTTAAACAAATTATCGCACTTCTGGTTATGGCCCTACAAAAAATACTTCGCCCCCCCACTCTCAAAAACGTTGGCATGTCCCTGGATTCAACCCAACAAAAACTCTTGCACTTAGGATTTCATTCAAATGGAATCGTTAAGGTTAAGTTATCAGTTAAGTAATTAAGTTATCAGAAAGCTAAGAGGGGACATGGACGAAGCATTAAAACCTTATTGATGTCATCGCTTTATTATTTTCTCAAATTTTTCAATATCTTTGTGTACCACTGATGAACTGTGATAGCTCAGTATGTAGAATCTACCACTTAGTGGCAGTGTAGCCAGTGGTCTGTTAAAGGCAATTTTACTACTGTTTTTCGGTGTCTTCACATTTTCACCATTTTATAAATTAGGTACTTTCACAAATTCAGTTTTATAGTAAAAAACGGTACTTTCACAAAATACATTTTTGAAAAAAAAAACGTTCTCTATGAAACTGTGTTCTCTTAATAGTTTAACTTTTAGCCATTCTAGAATAAATTTTCTTTTGTTTTTAATGTTTAAAAATTATTTACTTGTTATTTTGACATTAAATGTTCATAAATTCTCAGAAAATATTTCACAAATAAGGGTCAATCCATGTGAAATCATCCAGGCCATGTTGCTCGACATTTTTGATTTTTTTCATTCTTTGCCAGTTAGTTAACCTTACTTTAGAGATACTAAAACAAGTGTTAAAATTTTTTTAAACCTTTCCAATTTTTTTTGGCGGCCATTTTTTGCCTGGTCGAAACCTGTTTTCGGTGAAAAATACACTTTACGGAAACCCTTATTACTTTTTTTCTTTCCAACATATTTAAATGATTTCAAAGCCATTTTATTTATTAAAGAATGAACTAATTTAATGTGTTAAGTATTTTTATGATAATAGTTTAAAACATTTTTTTATATATTTTTGAAAATCTAATTTTTTGAGTGAAAAATTCGGTTTTCGACCTAAAATTTTTATAGGAAAAAACTGAAACTCACCTTCGCCAATTTTTTCCTCAATATATCCCTTTCTAAACATTGTTTTAGAAGTAAAATGAAATAATTCAAGCCTGTCCCTTTTTTATAAAAAATAGTCAAACTTGGCATCTCGGCTAAAAAATGCCAAAATCAAAGTTCAATATCTAAAATTGGACAGATAGGAAAATTATGAAATTTTTACAGGATAGTCTTCTAATGTATATAAACAAGTAGTAAAAATTTCATGAGTGATATCTGGGTGGTTTAAGAAATATGAAGCTTCGAAATTGCATTGAAAGACCTATTTATTTACATTCATTTTTTAACACAAATAACTTATATATTGCACAAAACATATTTTTCTCACTACTTAAAATAAATATAGATGTATTTTTTGATTTCAAAAAATTAATATTGTAAAACATATACAAATCACTATAAATATGAAGCCTCGGAATTACCTTGAAAGTCCTTGTATTTCTTGACAAAAACAACTGATACTGTATAGAAAATTCTTAACTCAGAACCACCCTTATTGCTCCATATATTCTAGTATGAAATATGAAGCCTTGAAAATGTTTGTGTTTTGTGATGAAAAAAACTGTTGTTGTAAATTGCATAATAAATTCTTGACTAATAACTCATACTGCACATTAAGAAAAAGAAAACAATGCAGAGGTATTTCTTGACAAAATAAACTGATTTTACCAAGTTTTTGACTAACAACTCGTATTGCACAGCAAAAAAAACTAGAAGAAAACAATGGAGGAGGTGTTTCTCTACAAACAAAACTGATATTGCATGGTAAATTATTGACTTAAGATTCGAATTGCACAATATAAAAACTAGAGAAAGCAAACAAAGAGGGTTCAAAAAATCTGAAATACTTCATTGGAAACTGAGGTGTATCTGTGTCAAATATATGTGCATAAAATAAAGGCTTCAGGGCAAGACTGCTAACATGCCTATTTTGTTATGTAGAGGCAGATTTTAAAAATGGGTTGAATGGTGAAATTAGAGGTTTCAGTGGTTATTTAGACATTTAAAGGTTCCATTAACTTTTCAAAATTAATAACTACATTGTGTGCATTTATGACAATAAGTGGTGGATTTGGAAAGTTCTCGAACTAAACGGGGAAAACAGTGACCTTTTAATTCACTTTATTCATCCATTATGGTCCCAAAACATCCTTTCAATTATCCAAAAATGACACAGTTTGGGTAGAAGTATCTCCAATGTACTTGGGACATTAACTCCATTGAAATTAATTACTGTTACAGGGCGCAGTTATAATATTACTGAATCACTTTGTAATGAAATATCTCTAATATTTATTTCACACACTTCATAACCAGAAGAAAAACCCATTTTATTCATCAATTAAATTTCTGATATTCCAAAATTTCAAATACCACATCACTTTTAGTTCACGGATTTTGATTTGATTCAACAATTTTACCTTATTTTAATAAAGTTAATGGGACCTTTAAGTTTCTTAATAACGTCATATTTATAGTGATTTGTATATATTTTACAATATTACTTTTTTGAAATAAAAAAATACATCTATATTTATTTTAAATAGTGAGAAAAATATATTTTGTGCAATATATAAGTTGTTTGTGTTAAAAAATGAATGTAAATATATAGGTCTTTCAATGCAATTTCGAAGCTTCATATTTCTTAAACCACCCAGATATCACTCATGAAATTTTTACTACTTGTTTATATACATTAGAAGACTATCCTGTAAAAATTTCATAATTTTCCTATCTGTCCAATTTTAGATATTGAACTTTGATTTTGGCATTTTTTAGCCGAGATGCAAGGTTTGACTATTTTTTATAAAAAAGGGACAGGCTTGAATTGTTTCATTTTACTTCTAAAACATTGTTTAGAAAGGATATATTGAGGAAAAAATTTGCAAAGGTGAGTTTCAGTTTTTTCCTATAAAATTTTTAGGTCAAAAACCGAATTTTTCACTCAAAAAATGAGATTTTCAAAAATATATAAAAAAATGTTTTAAACTATTATCATAAAAATACTTAACACATTAAATTAGTTCATTCTTTAATAAATAAAATGGCTTTGAAATCATTTATATATGTTGGATAGAAAGAAAGTAATAAGGGTTTCCGTAAAGTGTGTTTTTCACCGAAAACAGGTTTCGACCAGGCAAAAAATGGCCGCCAAAAAAAATTGGAAAGGTTTAAAAAATTTTAAACACTTGTTTTAGTATCTCTAAAGTAAGGTTAACTAACTAGCAAAGAATGAAAAAAATCAAAAATGTCGAGCAACAATTTTCTCTTTTTCTGGATGATTTCACATGGATTGACCCATAAGCAATTAATTTTCACAAAATAGGTAGTACCTCTTAAAAAACCTAGACAGACCCCTGGTAGCTTGTGTGTGCCATGATTTAACTCAGTTGTGCTGCGGGTTGACCATCCCTACCTTAAGTAATGAAACCTTAAAATTTCAAGATTTTATTCAAAAATATTTTATTCTGTTGTTTTAATAACTAGATTTTGATCCTTTTTTACTATGAGGAACTGAAAAAATGTATTTACGTTTGCAAAAAAATATTATAATGCTTTTCAGTTAGCTAGTTTCTGAATTGTTGCAATGGAGAATCAGTTTACCTTTTTAAAAATCTTATACCTATAAAATTATGGTAAATCTAAGCAATTTGAGCCCTGGTGATGGTTCCAATGTTTGGAATGATATATAGATCATCTGTAATGTTTGAATTTTTCATGCGAAATACAGCCAACTTCGCTTAATGTGATCAGTGATCATGGTTAATGTTGTCAAGCAGATAAAGTCATCATAATTGACTGGTCTTGATCATTCTTATTTAAATTAACCAAAAATGTATTGTTTTATGTAATCAAAACATCGTTTAACAGGTATAGTATAAAATATGATACATAACCTTAACAAAAACTTCCAATTTTCTAGTTTTAAGGGACCATTTTTTTCTATCAATTGTCTACTGCTTTGTTTTGTGTGAATCTGCTGCAGAAAGAGAATGGAGGATTGGGATTTTGATGTTGAAGTTTGCTTAAAGGAGATTACATTGTGAGTGGTGTTAGTTTGAAAACGATATAAGATGGCAACTAAAGAAAAAGGATTTGGGATCATTAGAAAAAATTGATCAATTCAGTTAATTAGCTAAAATGAAAGAAAGAAATGAATAGGTTGCTTTGTGAGAATTAATTGTAGGTAATTATTATTTCCCAAAAAATTTTTAAGTTACCAAATACATTATAAAATTATTTTTGAATATACCAATGGATAAAGACTGTTTGATTTTAAGTCAAACTTTCTGGTTGCACTGTTTGCTACAGTTATTATCAAACTACTTATAATAGACAATATGCATGATTTTCAAATTCATTTTAAAAAGAAAGAGCATGAAAAATTACGTTGAAAAATGCTAATTAAACTGCAATTCGATCAAATAAATTCTATTTAAAACGCATTTAAAGTTGCTCTGACGTCACTATCAACAAAAACTTCAGTGCTTGACGATTCTGACTTGTGACGTCATACTTCAAGTTCAAATTACGCGCGAAAGGCATCCATTGAAAAGCAATGGTGTTTGCATTTATGTTGGGGTTTTTTGGTAGCCTGTAGTTTCTTATTTCGGCAGCTATGGACGGCCCTAAACAAGTAAAAAAGTACTATAAAGGATGTTTAGTACCTATGTGCAAAAATACAAGTGTTAGAACACCGGATGAATTGTTTTTCTCAGTACCGAAAAATGAAAGAATTCGTCATAAATAGTGTAACTTTATGCTTAGAGACACAAAGAAACAAACAAAAACATGATGCCAGCTGCATAAAATGTAATAATTCATAGCAAAAGAAAACTAGAATTTTTGTGATACTAGTACATTGATTGACATTGCTATATTTGGAATGCTTGATTCATCAGTTTAAATTAATAAACGAAAGAATTCAATGAAGTCAAATAAATTATTTACTGTTGCAACAGTTCAAAAATTCAAAGATTTTTTGGTTTTTAAATGTTTTACATTTTTATTTTACTAGTGATATTTTAAATATTTTATACTGACTATAATTAAACTTAATATTGTGAGAAAAAACCTACGAGACATTCATTATTTATTTACAAAATTTCCAAAGTTAGTACATATGCTAAGAAACTGAATGAAAATACAAGAAATCTGTACAAAAGGAATAAAATTTTAATTCTAAAAAGAACATTTTTGAGTTTCAAGAACAGTGTTATCCAGTCTTAAACAGATGCATAACGGGAGAATTCAAAAAAGTAAGTTTTTATGCTCCATGTGCTCAAAACAGTATTGCCTGAAACAAATCTCTTGAAGTATGACGTCACACAAGGTTACGCCCTGTTTTGAGTCAGGTGACTAAAGGGCTTTTTTTAAACACTTTTTGCGCTTAAATTAAAACTTTTTGTGATTTTTAAAGTTGATTTTTGGGTTTTTCATGATCGAATTAGTAAATTGGGTAAGTTTTAGGATGTTTCGTGACATAGTGCATATTGTCTATTATCAATCAGTTATTTTTATCAGTTTTATCTCAGTATAAGTGATCACATTAAGCGGAGTTGACTGTATGTGAGAATGGATTTAGAGTTTTGGAATTATGTTTGCTTATTAGGATGCACACCTTTGATGAAATGGATGAAAAACCACCAGCACCACCTGTTAGACTGACAAGTACCAAGTATGATTTTATTTGATGCATTTGAAAATTAAAGAAATTAGAATTTGACACCTTATAATGAATTTACACTAATTTGAAAATTCTGGGAATTATGCACAAAACATCTATTTTATTTGTTTTATGATGTTAATTACCTCTCATTAAAGAAGGTAGCAAAAAAAAGTTTTTTTATTTAGTTTTAAAGTGCTACAATTTTAGTTTTAAAAGTTTTAGTATACATTAGGTAAGGGTTTTTTGTAAATATAATGAACGACTTTACTGATTTGTATCGCTCTCTTTTTTTATCTCTCTTAAAATGAGATTCAAAGACATTTTTGTATAAGGTGTTTTTACAATTTCAGGGATCCTGTGCATAGTGTTGATTTAAAACCTTTACCTAAAGAGCCTGAACATGAAAAATGGAAACTTAAAATAAAATCTTCTAAAAGTATGTATATTTGTAGAATTCAAGTTTTAAATTTTTTCTAATCATTTTTAAGTGTAACATTTTGTGAAAAAACATCATTATTATATATATTTAAGACATTAAAATAGTGGTTCCTAACTAAGTCTGCAGACTACCAAGACTAGAATTAATCAGATGTACGGACCACCCCCTTTCCCTAACCCTATTGTCTTTTTTTACAGCAGTCTCTCTTATAATGACATACAACAGAACCTCTTTATAAAGACCCCCTTAATTACATTGACCAGTAGTTAAAGTACTGATTATTTCATCATAGCCCTATTGGAAAGTTTTTTTCTGGTATTCCATAAACCAGTATGAATTATACTGGATCCAGTATCATTTATACTGGTTCCAGTATCATTCATACTGGTTTATGGAATACCAGAAAAAATTTTTCCAATAGGGAGGAATGATGTTATTTTAGTTTTTCCTACAAATAATTTGTAAGCAAAAATTATGAACTCATTAAATTTTAAGGTTACATTATTTCTCTTCATTTAATGGTTGATTGAATCAACCATTGATCTATACTTAAATTTCAGATGTCAAAGAGAAGAAAAAGGATCCAGATAAGATAGTTATATCCCCTCCCTTAAATTTTGAACATACATTACATGTTGGATTTGATCCTGACACTGGAGAATTCACTGTAAGTTTTGATAGTTTGCTTCTTTCCTTTAGATCAGTGTTTCCCAACATGGGGCGCACACCCCACCGGGGGCAATATCATTTTCTAGGGGGGCAATTTGAAAATTTTCAACCAAATTGCCCCCCCAGGTGGGGCCGATACAGGGGGAAAATTTAAGAAACTTTTTAAAAAGAAGTTTATAAAAATCTGATCCTATTATCCTATCTGAGAATGTATGTCTGAAATCTGGACCAGTATGTATCAAAACCCTGTTTTTAGAGTCTAATTTCCAAACCTTTTCTGGGGGATGACCCAAGATCTCTTTGTTTTTAGAACGCTTTTATATTTGAAACTCTTTTACATTAGTTTCTTCAAAATGCAAATCTTACCCAAAAATTTATATCCAAAATTTCCCAACTAGGAGTGCCAAACTAGTTAAAAACCTGCTTCATAGAGTCAAATTTCCGAAAATTTGCTGGGGGAGAACCCCCATACCCCCCTTGGTACTTAGAACTTAATTACTCAGTACTTCATTTAGTTATTTAGCATGCAAATTCTACCTAAAAGTGTTCTGAAAAGCTTCATTTGACTTATTAAATATACATAGGACAGAGGGGCTAAGAAATAAATTTGGCTCCTTCTCAAAATATATTTCTATATATGACACCGAGACCGGGGGACATGGAAAATTTAGAAAGGCTTTGGTGGGGCATGGACCAGAAAAGGTTGGGAAACACTGCTTTAGATGTTTTTAATTCTTAATGTGTAATCATAGACCTTGGAATATTGATAGACGGAGCAAGCGGGCTTGGCCTGCGTTGAAACATGTTCCGCCATTTTTCGCAATCCACGTGACCTTGTAGGTATAGAGATTGGAGCATTTCAATCACGTGACACCGATCATGTGATCAAGCCAGCTGGCCAGAATCAAACCGACAAATCCCGTTCCCAGAGCTCCCATTACATGTTCTGCCGCTTTTCACATTCCACTTGACCTTGTAGTTAGAGAGATAGGAGCATTTCAATCACGTGACACCGATCATGTGATCAAGCCAGCTGGCCAGAATCAAACCGACGAATCCTGTTCCCAGAGCTCCCAATACATGTTCTGTCGTTTTTTACATTCCACGTGACCTTGTAGGTATAGAGATTGGAGCATTTCAATCACGTGACACCGATCATGTGATCAAGCCAGCTGGCCAGAATCAAACCAACAAATCCCGTTCCCAGAGCTCCCATTACATGTTCTGCCGCTTTTCACATTCCACTTGACCTTGTAGGTATAGAGATTGGAGCATTTCAATCATGTGACACCGATCATGTGATCAAGCCAGCTGGCCAGAATCAAACCGACAAATCCCGTTCCCAGAGCTCCCATTACATGTTCTGCCGTTTTTCACATTCCACTTGACCTTGTAGTTAGAGAGATTGGAGCATTTCAATCACGTGACACCGATCATGTGATCAAGCCAGCTGGCCAGAATCAAACCGACAAATCCCGTTCCCAGAGCTCCCATTACATGTTCTGTCGTTTTTTACATTCCACGTGACCTTGTAGGTATAGAGATTGGAGCATTTCAATCATGTGACACCGATCATGTGATCAAGCCAGCTGGCCAGAATCAAACCGACGAATCCCGTTCCCAGAGCTCCCATTACATGTTCTGTCGTTTTTTACATTCCACGTGACCTTGTAGGTATAGAGATTGGAGCATTTCAATCACGTGATCAAGCCAGCTGGCCAGAATCAAACCGACGAATCCCGTTCCCAGAGCTCCCAAGCACCGGCTCACCACTATGGGGATGTGCGCGTATGTTCCCTCTATCTGTGTTCTAAGGTCGATGCGTGTAATACTATTTATACCCTGGATGTTTGTTGTTAAATGAATATTTTTTTAAAAAATGTTTCCCCCATAAATATGTTTTCAGTTATTTCTAATGCATGACTATACTGTAATAAATAAATTTGATTAAAAAGTAGTTACTAAAAATATAGTTCTTTATCTCAAGCATTTGAGCTTTTGTAACTGCCTAATTGCCTCATTAGAAAAGAAATTATTATTTCCTTTTTAAAACTATGATGTCTTAATACTAGTTACATTAGTTTATAGTTTTAACCAGGGCTCGATTTCTAAAAAAAGAGGTACCGAAACAGTAAAATTATTGGTATCAAAACTGAAAAAGCGAATACTTTTAAATGCCAAAACTTAGCATTTATTTTCAAATTTAAATTTATAAAATAAATTCAAATGTGTTGTACTAGATTAGGAAGAGTGCTCTAACTTAATTATTAATTGTATAAGAGGATGAACTCTTTATATACCTTTTTTACAGTGGGTTATACTTTTTTTCCAACAGTGTGCCTCTTGTAAGGAGGTGAGACCTATCATCAATCATTAGTGAACCAATATCAATGAACCATTAGTGTTGTATATTTTGCCAATTTAAAGAATATAATGCGTAGTTAAAGTCCTTAAATGGTAGAATTGAAGATGTCGTAAATTTTCTTTGCAAATTTGCCCAGCGATCTGGCAAATCTGGTTCAAATAAAAAAGAACCAACACCAGGAGCGGATTGTGGGTAGTTTTCAAACAGGGGTTCACAATCATGTTTTAAAAGAACAATTAAGTCAAAACCTTACAATTAAATCACGAATAGTGTTATTTGCAAAAAAGATAAAAATGCATTAAAAATATTTTTTAAAAATTTAAATATGCCTTTTTTGTATTTTTGGTAGGATTCTTACTGATGAACATAATCTGAAAAGAAATATAATAAGTTGAGTTCTAAGTTCAAAAGGGGGGTCTGGGGGTTCTCCCCCCGAAAAATTTTGGAAATTTGACAGTAAAAACAAGGTTTTAATTCATTTTAGGACTTACATAGAAAGGTATCCGCTGGCCTGAGGAATGGGTCTCGCGGGCCGTAGTTAGGAGATCCCTGGGTGATCCCCAGGAGATCCGCGGGCCGTAGTTAGGAGGTTCCGGAACAGAGTTCCGGACCGTTCCGGCTGAAATCGAGCCCTGGTTTTAACACTTTTTCATGTAAGTGATAAAATTTGTTCTTTATCCAAGCAAATCTCTAACATTCTCATTCCTTTTGTTTAAGGGTTTACCAGACACATGGTCAATGCTCCTGAAGAATTCAAACATTACTAAATTAGAGCAGAAAGAGAATCCGCAAGCAGTGCTTGATGTACTGAACTGGTATGACACTTCCACCAAAGAAACTGAAGATTCCAAGTATATGACTATTAATAAAACATTAGGTATTTGTCAATTTGATTATATCTCTATGCAAGATTTAAGCAGTGTACTTCATGCTTTGCTGGGTATTTTGCCTTTTTTCACAGAAAGGTTTTTTAAAGCAATTAATCTTTAGTATAAAAGTAAAAAGCAAGTAAAAATAATATTTTTGTAAAGGTTAAAAATGCAGAGAAAAAAATGAAGTTATCTTATGTTACTATATATAATTCACTATATTGATAATATATTAACTTTGTTGTTACTTTTTTCAAAGTTGAGCTGAGCAGAAATTTTTAAAGCAAAGAATCTTACAGTTACAGAACACTGAATACATTATTTTGATTTAATTATCATAAACCCCTCATTACTCCTATAATTACATTGCCTTATCCAGAACATATTTTCTTGTGTGATTAATGTCTGGTAAATAAATTAATCAACTAAAGTGTCCCTTGTTGGCTTTCTAGCCTTGGTGAATCCTTGAGATGTAAAGTCATATTCTTAAAAGATTTTGTAGTTACTTTTAAATGATTACTTTTAAAAGAACCAAACATATATTTAAAGGCAATTTTACGGTTAAGAGGAAAAATGATTTAAAAGTCTGATTTCTCGAATATGAGTTAAGTCATAAAGGGTAGTCGGGAAAAGGTAGTTAAGAAAATCTTCTAGACATCTATTTGTGGCTTGTTTTTGTCCACTAACCTACTTGTCTTTCTGCAGCTGAACTTGTGAGCCTATGGTGCCCAAGTAGGTACTTTGTTCTGATTCTCAGTGTATTTTTTCCTCCCAATTCATACTGTAGAATAGAAAATGGTTTATGTTTTGATTACAGCTAGAATCATGTATGTCCCTTACCTCTGCATGGTTGCATTGATTAACTTGGTTATCCAGCAAAGAAAAAAACTATTATAATTTTCTTTTTAATTTTAAAAATGATTTCATAGTTGACATCAGTTTTTCTTTACTTTTTTGCATTCTTTCTTGAAACAATATCTATTTAAAGAAAAAAATATCAAATGTTAAACATAATTAGCAAAATATTAAGAATTTCTTATTTTCTGGTTAATTGCTAATGATTTAGTTTATAAGGCAGTAAATCAATTGAGATGAAATACTTAGTTAAGTTAGTTTCATTGTGATATTTTAAGTTGGAATTATTTATGGCTAATATTTTAAAAACATTAAGATTAAAATGGGAAAATTTAAATTTTCTTGACATAATCATTCATTCTGAAATCTTTTAGAAAGTTACGCATGCTGCATTTGAGTAATAATTGTGTGTTCATTCCAAGACCATCATATATGAAAGCTTTATTGTATGCCAATTACTTTTTTGCATCATAGTTTGCAATGCTCCACATATTTTGCATGGAAATTTCAAAACTTTGAGTGGAAGAATGAGCAGATTTATCAATGAGACTGAAAACATTAAAGTTGACAAAAAAGAATTCCCCTCTCTAGAGGGGTTTATCTTAAATGCGCTCTAAAATATCTCCTACTTTCTTAGTACAGTCGAATCCGCTTAATGTGATCACGGTTAATGTTATCAATCGGATAATGTTATCGGAATTGACAGGTCCCGATCATTCCTATTTAATTTAATGTAAAATACATCGTTTAATGTGATCAACTATGAATCATCAATCCGCTTAATATTATCAAAATTTGTCCATATCCCCTTTAAAACGACCGCTTTTGGGTTCGAGTTTCATTTTGAAGGGTCAATTTTTACAAGTAAAAATCTTCTCCATGAGGACATCTGGCGCTTCTTTTTTCTGAAATTCAGTATGGTTAAGAAAAATAAAATATTCCGTATATTATATTGAAAGAAAACGGTTATGGGGGGGGTCCGAATCCATACTTGTGATTGGTTAAAGAAGCACCAAGATCCACGCTTTGCAGATGTTTCTGATAAGAGATTTTGATTTTCCCTTGTTTAATGAAATTCAGATTATTATGTAATAAATAAGTGGTTTATTGGAGTGGAAGGATATAATGGAGTGGAAAAAAAGAGACCTTTCTATAAAAATACACAGTAAGCAATTATTTTAATTTTATTAACTGAACTACTCTTATATTTACACTGTTTGCACTCTTATATTACACGTAACACTGTTTTCTGTTTTTTTATATGAGATCGCTTATTGTTATCGATCGGATAATGTTATCAGTTTAGTCTCGGACAACTGCGATCACATTAAGCGGACTTGACTGTATCCTGAAATCTTTATGTAGCTTACAAAAAAAGTTTTTAAAAATTAAAAAAAAAACATTATACAGGGTGCAAAATTCCGCTTGCAATTCAACATTGGCAAGCAAATATTGGCATTCTTAATGGTTTTTCCTTAATTTTTCTAAAATTTTTATCCTATTACTTTACTTTTAAATGTCAATTTTTCTACCAATTTTATTTAGATCATTTATAAAGGAAAACCATGTTTATATTACTTCTTTTGCAGTTATTTTGTAATGTTAAGCAATGTTAAAATTTTTTCAATTATTAAAGTTTCGAAATTATTTTTAAAAATTGAAATTTTAAATTACTTTCAGTTTAAATAGAATATTTGTATTTAGCACTGGAAAATAACCTATAAACATGTGTCATAAGTCTCGATTACTATTATTTAATTTTTGAAATTGTTTTCATCTTTTTTAAAAAATAAACTTTCTGCCTACTGGTTTTGTCTGATTTTTAGTATGTTTTATTGAGGTCATTCCAAATGAAAAATGTTGAACTATCAAATGTTGCAATATTTTACGGGTTAAGAACCAGATTGCCTGGACTAATTGTAGACTACTCAACTGTTAAGTTTTGGCACTAATACAAAAGCAGCTTCTAGTGTGCATAATAAGAAACAAAGCTAACCTAAAAGCCAGGGGGAAAATCCTTAAAAGGCAAGTGTTTAAATCCACTTGCAGATTTTATATTAATTGGGCTTATTTGTGAGTTCTTCCTGTATATTTGTATTAGTATTGCCAATAGTTATTTATATTTTTTTCTCATGTATATTTTTTTTTATTTTCTAGATCCTGCTGTTGGCATAAGTTACTTTAGTGATCCTGGATCCTGTAATGTCTTAGCAAATACACCTAGTGTAAGTTTCTTTGATTTGACTTCTTTAAATTTTTAGTTAAATATTAGTTTTTATGTATGAGTCTAGAATTTTTTAAGCAAAATTTTAAATTAAAAATATAGTGTTGAAAGATCCTTGATTTTTAAAATCTTTAAGTGGGATCTAACTGTTGTATTCTCCACTAACCTTTCCGGCAGTTAACCCTCAGTGATACTTCTGATTGTGGCAGTTAAAGAAGGAAAACTAGTTTTCTGCCAATCAAACGTTTTACTCTTGGTTAACTGCCAGTCAAGTTAGGGGTAAATATAGCTGTTAGTTATCATTTGTTAAAATTTTGTTAAATATAATGTTATATTAGAGTAGGAACTCATCCAACTTAAACTGTTCTCTACAAAGTAGCTACAAATTTAAAGTTCTATTATAATATTGTTATATCAATTGGACATGGTAGTTGATTATAAATATTAAATAATTAGTCATTTTAAAATTGAAATTACTTATTAAAAATGAGATCTATTAAGATTTTAATCTTATTTTGCAGTTATTTTGTTCAATTCTAAAAAATTTTGCTTTTAAATTTTGACTTATTTTTTTATTTAAACACAGCCTAAACCTGATGTTCAACTTAAAAAAGTTGAAACCCAAGAGTGCATCAATGTAGTTTCCTTACCACCTTCTAGTCCTGACAGTAGTGGTACTGATACAGTTGTGAGTTTACTGTCATTCTTTTTTGTTGCTTGGTATTTTTTATCTTCAACTTCACTGTATGCATTTTTAAGCATACAGGGCACATTTACACACAGCATTTATGGCATGCTCAGTAAAACGTAAGAAATTGTCTCTTTAGTATACATGTTAAACCTAAAAACATTGGGTATTTTTCATCATTGTTTTATTTACTTTTAATTGTTTTAAAGCTGGAGCTTTTATCGACCCTACAAGTCTTTATAACTATATTTTTTTGGTCTTGGTAGTTAGAGACCAAAGCTATCAACACTTAAGCAACGACGCTCCCATGGTAACAGCGGTCGCAACTTTCTGAGCGATCGCAGCGCCAATTTTTTGCAGCGATCGGGCGGGGAGTTAGCCGATGACGGAGGGCGGCTGCCCGCGCATGCGTGTTAATACCTTCCTTAGCATTGTTTACCATTCCTTAAAATTTATTTTGCTTAGTCTTGTTGAAGAAATAAAATAAATTAGGTTTCCCATAAATTTGATGATTTTTTATTCTTATGCTGATTATAAAATATAATTAACATTAAAACATATATGAAAGCTGGTGTTATTTGTGTAAGAAAAAAAACATTTTAATTTGAAACCATTTTATTTTAATTTCATCACATTAAATCATTAATAACAATAAAATATGCTTTTAAGTTAAGACATAAAATATTATTTTTTTTAAATTATAAAAAAACTAAAACTGCAATAGTACTATATGGTTTTGTTTAGCAACTTTATTTTGTTTTCACAGAATACATAAAATCGTTAATGATATATAAAATTAAAAAATTAGGATTCTTATTGTACATTTTTATGCATCCAAATATTCTTAATAGGATATTAAGATATATTCCCAAGAACACAATTGTTTCCTCCAAAATGAGATTTTATTGTAAAATACTACCAAGTTGATTCAGTTATTGAAATTCTTTAAGATTCAACAATTTTCACATAATTCATGGATTAAAATTTTAGTAAACTTATACCCTATTTTAGTCTTCCTTTCGTACTTAAAGCTTATACAGTCGAGTCCGCTTAATGTGATCGCAATTGTCCGAGACTAAACTGATAACATTATCCGATCGATAACAATAAGCGATCTCATATCAAAAGCAGTTAACAGTGAAACTAGATTGTTTGCATTAAAATCAAAATCATGTAATCGTAATAAATGTATTCAAAACACTTTTTAAACTAGGTAAAAATTTAAGGGGGAAATATAAGAGTAGTCCAGTTAATAAAAGTAAAATAATCGCTTACTTTGTATTTTTTTTTGTATAGAAAGGTCTCTCTTTTTTCCACTCCATTTTAATTCATCCTCTCCAATAAACCACTTATTCATTAAACGATTAAACACAAGGTAAAATTCAAATCTCTTATCAGACATCTGCAAAGTGTCGATCTTGGTGGTTTCTTTAACCAATCACAAGAATGGATTCGGACCCCCCATAACCGTTTTCTTCCAATATAATGCAGAATGTTTTCTTTATCTCTTAATCATACTGAGTTTCAGAAAAAAGAAGCGCCAGATGCTTCTCATGGGGCAGATGTTTACTTGTAAAAATAGACCTTCAAAATGAAACTTGAACTCAAAAGCGGTCGTTTTAAAGGGAATGTGGAACAAATTTTGATAATATTAAGCGGAGTGATGATTCATAGTTGATCACATTAAACGATGTATTTTATATTAAATTAAATAGGAATGATCGGGACCTGTTGATTTCGATAACATTATCCGATTGATAACATTAACCGTGATCACATTAAGCGGATTCGACTGTATTTTAAGTGAATATTTTCTTCAATTATTTTTTTTCTCGAATTTAGCTAGCTTAAAGCAAGATTGACGGTGTTGCATATGCAAATGTTTGGTCAGTCGACAATATCAAAATATTCCATCTCTAACTTCTAATAAAAAAACACTTTATTCTATAATCAATACCTAAATCCTTGCAAAGAAATTTAAAAATGTCCCTTTAAAGAAAACTGGAAAGTTATTTACAATATGTAGGATAATGGGACAGATTTTACAAACACATTTTTAATACTCCAGTTTTGAAATAAGAAAAGAGAATGAGTCTGTCTAGGATTTTTTTAAAACTACCAATTTTGGGAAAATTTAAATCAACTTGGAAAAAAATATAAATTAACATGAACAAATACATAATCTTCAAAACATCAAAAAAATATCAGAAATTTGTTCAGAATGACTTATTAATTTTATATAGGATAAAACAGCTTATATCAGAGAACTTTCCTATAGAAATTTATTTTGTGAAGGTACCAATAAAATGTAGTAAATTTTCCTTGAACAGACACCTGGAGTAGCTTGTAAAACTTTAAAATTGTATTTTATAATATACTAAATCTTGAAAAACCTCTTAATTTCAAGAAGGTTCTGAACTGTAAAAAAGTTAGCACTATACAAAAATTTATCAATTATTCAACGTTTATTCAGTGACTTAAATATAGTTGGATTGTCACTTTGATGGTCGCAATTCTTAGGACAGGAGAAATAATTTTTTTAAATTACTAAATATACAGTAATCTGTTTTTCACTATCAGAATGGTTATATGTTATTGTCATCAAAAGATACTCAGAAATGAAGAGAATTTATCAATAGAAAAAAATGTTTATTTGACTACATTACTCGACACTAACTCTTGAAATACATGACACTTATTAAATTACATCATTTTTAAATTCTTCACAATCTGCCCTTTTCAATATTTGTTTCATGGATTTACAAAGAACAGCATTTTATATGAAATAAAAAAAACAATTAATAGAAAGTGATCACAACATCAAAATAGTAATTACAGGTAAAAATTTAACAGTATATTATTACTAATTGCTATATTAAATGTCACATTGAAATTTGAAATGTTTACTTATTTGCATTCAATGATATTTATTTTATCTTGGTGTAAATATCTAAATTTAATCTCCTGAGATATAAACTTTCATGCGAAAGAGTTTAACAGAACTTCTAGTTTAACAGAAAACAAACGAATAAGAATTCTTAAAATATGGGATTTCCTTAGAAAAATGCGTAATTTAGCTAAATAAGAATGAGAAAAACAATCAAAAATAATAAATATTTTTATCCCTGTTTCAATTAAGAATTACAAATAATACGTAATTTATAACTGTGGCAAAAAAATATCTTATACAAAATTTTAAAAACAAACGACCTCTTCTTTCTTTCTTACAACTGGAAAAAACAATAAAAAGCTCCATTTAAAACAAAGTAAACAATGGCTAATAAATATATAATTTGTCGAGTAAGATATCTGCTTGCCTCGAAGCACTCCTGTGAGCCAGGTGAGGGGAAATGATGAGGGAACTTTCAGAGTAACATATATTTATTTGACATAAGATACAGCTTGTATCAGAATAGTAGCAGTAGTATGTGACAGTCGTGGTATCATACAGTTAAATTTATAGGGTTCCGCCCTGGCGGCATTTAGAGGAAACATAAAATTTGCATAGGTAAATAAAATAATACAGATGGGTCACTTTAGCGTGACCATAACTCCTGCCCCAATTTTAAATTTAAAAAGCTTAAATTAAAAATTGAATATAAAATTAAAGTTCACATGGGCAGCTTCACCAACTTGGTGATATTTCTCTTAAAAACTCCCTTGGCTGTCTTGACCGTGACGACACGAACGACCTGGTCGTGTCCTGGGTGGACTTCCATCACCCGTCCTAGGGGCCAAGTAGCAGGTGGGACATTAGGCTCCTTCAAGATGATTAGATCACCTATTTGGAGGTTAGGATGGACCTTCCTCCAGTGCTTAGGCCGCTCCGGCAAGGAATGAAGGTATTCCTGCCGCCATCTCTTCCAGAAACTAGACCGCATGTCCTCCAACAGTTGCCAGCGGGTCGAGGGGCTGATTGACTCTTCAGAAACTGGTTCGAGGTGGACAGCCTTTGTGGCCATGCAGATAAATAAAGCGATGTAGCCTTTGGTATATTTAGATCCACGTCCTTTATTCATTCTCAGCTTTATTGGTCCTGCAAAGTCAGTTCCGCTTTTGCTGAAAGGTCGAGCTACTTGTACTCGTGACTTTGGCAGATCTCCCATGATTTGATTAGTGGAAGATGATCGGAACCTGCAACACACTAAACATTTATTCAATATACTTTTTATTACCTTTTTAGCCCTGAGCATCCAATATTGCTGTCGAATGATATGCAATAAGCTAGATGGACCTACATGAAGATTTAAGATGTGTAGTTCTTTTACTAGCAACTTACTAATGGGATGGTCAGGAGGTAAGATAATGGGGTGTTTGGCTCTATAGGGCAAATCGGACCTTTGAATACGACCTCCTGCCCGTAAGACGCCGTCTTTGTCAATGAATGGATTCAGGGAAACAATTTTACTGCTAACCTTTAATCTATTTAACTCCTCTTGAAAATGAGTTAATTGTACCCACTTGATGATAACAATCTTGGATTGATCTAGATCTGATAGGGTTAGAGGCAAAATAGGTAAAGTTACTTGAGAAGAACGTTTGATTCTCTTAATAAACTTCAAGCAATATGAAACAATTCTTACTATCCTAGAGAAAGAAGAATATTTTTTAAACAAATAATCTAAAGTATCATTTTGATTTGTCTCAACTCCGAGGTTGAACACTTGCTTTTTACGTGTTTCAGGAATTGAAACATTGAACCCTTCCTCAGTCAAGTCCGCTTTAGGCCACTGATTAACATCATCCTGCAGAAATACCGGTCCATTCCACCACAGTTCAGTTTGACTCAATACTACGGAATCTACACCTCGGGAAGCTAGGTCAGCAGGGTTTTCACAGGATTGGACGTACTCCCAATGAGTGATAGGCAAAGCTTCCAGAATTTCTGAAGTTCTATTTCCTACAAAGGTTTTCCATCTACTCGGATGAGCAGATAACCATGCTAGAACCACTTTTGAGTCTGTAAAGGCAAATACTTTTAGATTCATATTTAGAATAGACAATACAGAAGTAACAAGTCTTGTTAATAATAAGGCACTAGAAAGTTCCAACTTTGGGACAGATAACTGTTTAATGGGGGCAACCTTTGTTTTTGACGTTAAGAGTTTAACTTCAATCCCATTCTTACTTTCGATACGGCAGTAAATAACAGCTGCGTATGCTTGCGTTGAAGCGTCAGAGAATCCTACTAATGAAAAGTTGTCTTTGCATGATGCTACAAATCTAGGTATACGAACGTTAGTTATCTTGTTGAATTGATCTTGAAACACTTTCCAATCAGAAGATATACTCTTGGGTAATGGTTCATCCCACCCACATTTTAATAGCCACAACTTTTGAAGAAATATTTTGATCCAGACAACACAAGGAGATAAGAAACCTAATGGATCAAAAATCTGGGCGGATTGGGAGAGTATTTTACGTTTGGTTAGGGGATCTTCAACATCAAGGTGAGGTACAAAAATAAATACGTCATCACAAGAATTCCAGGTTAAACCTAAAACTTTAGAACTTCCATTACCATCAATAACTAGGTTTGTTTTATCAGCTTCAACACCAATACCAGTTAAAAGTTCATGTGAATTAGACCTCCACTTTGATAATTTGAAGCCTCTAGAATTAAGAAGTTCAGAAACTTCGTTACACAATTGAATAGCTTCAGATACCGATTCAGAACCGGAAAGAACATCGTCCACATAAAAATCGTTTAGGATTACCTTAGAAGCATTTGGAAAGCTTGTTTCTGCATCTATACCAATTTGCTTTAGACATCGTGTAGCCAGAAATGCTGAGGATGCCAACCCATATGTAACTGTAGATAGTTTAAATTCCATGATGGGTTTACTCTGATCATCGCGCCTCAAGATTCGCTGAAATGAATGATCAGAGGGGGCAACTAAAACTTGTCTATACATTTTAATAATGTCAGCATTAAATGCAACCTTAAAAAATCTGAAATTAAGTAAAATGTCAAACAGATTTCTTTGTACTTGAGGACCTACACATAGAATATCATTTAGAGAAATTTTACTAGTTGTAGGACAGGAACCATCAAATACTACTCGTAATTTAGTAGAAGTGCTACATACCTTGATTACGGCGTGATGAGGTAGAAAATACTTATCATTGTGCTCGATCATGCTGGAATCGTCATCAGAGATTTTCATGTGATTTAGAGCTTCGTACTCTGACATGAAGCGCTTATAATCCATCTCCAATGCTGGATTACGCTGGAAATTTCTTTCAACACTTATTAAACGCGATACTGCTGAACTGAAAGAGTTCCCTAGTTGGGAAGAGGTTTCACGAAAAGGTAGTCGAACTACAAATCTACCTTGGTCATCAAGTGAATAATTCTTTAGAAAGTGATCTTCACAGTATTGCTCGTCTGGAGTAAGATTAGTTGATCTTTCAGGAACGGATTCTATTTCCCAGAATCTTCTTAGTTGATCGTCAATTCTCGACATCGTAAGGTTTAAACTTGTGACTCGTTCTGGCGCATCCAGTTTTCCGCAAACAATCCAACCAAACTTAGAGTTTTGGGCTAGCGGACGTCCATCAGACTTCAGAACTTGACCTGGTAGGAGGATCGAGAAAAAGACATCTATGCCAAGGATCATATCTATTTTCTCAGAGCTTCCGATGGATGGATCAGCCAATTGAATTCCTTTAAGTAACGAGAGCTCCTTGGAGGTAACTTCAAATGACGAGTGGGTAGCCGTCATGGTTTTCAAAACGAAAGCATTAATCTTGAACTTGACGTGGGGATCAGCTTTTGAAGTGACGGAAAGATTTACAGATCCTAAGGTTCTTACAGGATTTGAAACTGAAAGTCCGGTCACTGGCAGGTTCTCGCGAGACGTATAGTGCAAACCTAGTTTCTTCATACAGGATTGCGCAAGGAAAGTAGCTTGAGAACCGGAATCTAACAATATTCGAATATCCTGGAGCTTGCCTTGAGCATCGGATACTGACGCGATTGCTGTTGGAAGTACAGCAGTGCTACATCTCACTGAGTTCATGGAAACGGGTACTGGGTTCTCCTCTTCTTCACTGGATGTGGTGGTCGTCTTCTTCGCTTCAGGAATCTTAGTGACAGCACAATTCGAATTGAAGCTTTCGTGAAGAAGCGTGTTATGCTTACCGTTACACATTCGGCAAGTGAATTTTGATTGGCAGCTACGGTGGAGATGAGATGAGGATAGGCAGTTCCAACACAAAGACCTTTTGCGAACAAAGTCTTTTCTAGCATTCAATCCTAACGCTTTGAATTGCGGGCACTTCGACAACGTATGCATGCCTTTGCATTTGAGACACTTCGGAGCTGAAATGGGAGTAGGGGTACTGGAACTTGGAATTTGATCAGATTGCTCCGGCACTGAGTTGCATACAGCTTCAAGAGCACTAGATCGCTCGTTTAGGAAATCTATGAAGCACTGGAATGTCGGGAAGGGAATTGACACCGTTTTCTCCGACCAGAGACGTCGCGTTTCTGGATCGACCTTTTCACACAAAAGATGAATTAACCAAATGTCGGCAGTGGTGGCTTCATCATCAACTGTTTTCAATCCACGAACAACTTGTTCAGACACATCAGCTATAGATCTGAGATCAGAAGAGTTAATCGCACTTATTTGGGGCTAACTCAGAAAAGTATTGACGAGGGAAGTGGCGATATTTTTTTTCTTGTCGTAGCGGCTCACTAGCTTTTCCCATGCTTCAGGGTAGCTGACTTGAGAAACTGGTATGTGGCGGATGATTGCTGCTGGAGCTTCGCCGAGAAGACCTCGCAGGTACTGAAACTTCTGGATGTTGGTTAGGTTCACATTATCATGGACCACCGTAGTGTAAAGATCCTTGAAAGCTAGCCATTCAGCGTAATCGCCTTGAAAAGAAGGTATATTCAGCCTGGGGAGCTTGAATTCAGGGGTTGATCTGAAGCTGGGTTCAGGATCAATGGTGATATCTTCTCTAGGGTCATCACCGGAATAGGCGGCTGCTTTCCTGGCTGCTATTATTCCTCTCAGCTTGTCGCAACAATCGTAGAATCGACTTTCTACTTCTTCCCTTTCTGACGATTCTTCGGGCAGTGAAGAATCTATCTTGCAAAACTTATCGAACGCAATCTGGAGACGTTCAAGCCTAAAACTAATTGCGTTGATGTCGGTACGATCGGTAATAGAATTGGCAAATGTTTCGATCCTGGTTATGGATCCCTTCTCATACCCTCGAGCCCGGATCAAGGCACTGTAATCTTCATCGTCACTAGTTTGACTCATGATGAAGATGGAAACTATCTCGGTGGAACCTCCAATATGCTTGCCTCGAAGCACTCCTGTGAGCCAGGTGAGGGGAAATGATGAGGGAACTTTCAGAGTAACATATATTTATTTGACATAAGATACAGCTTGTATCAGAATAGTAGCAGTAGTATGTGACAGTCGTGGTATCATACAGTTAAATTTATAGGGTTCCGCCCTGGCGGCATTTAGAGGAAACATAAAATTTGCATAGGTAAATAAAATAATACAGATGGGTCACTTTAGCGTGACCAATATCTTTCACTGGGATCTAAAAAAATATTTAATATTTACCTTCGTAATTCCAATCTTGAATTGGCCTGAGCTAGTCTATAATTGTTGATGTTGATTTGAAATTAATGATCAATCAAAACAATACTCGCCATCGTCGATTCAATTGAGTGACATGGGGAAAAAATGGCGGCAAATTTTGAGCTCTGAGATTTCTGTAGTTCCCCGCCCGATCGCTAGGGGACGCCACTAGAAAAAAAGCGACTGGTCGTCTCATTGGATTGTCTTTGCTTAACTATATAACACTTTGTTAGAGACTAAATTAGAATTTATTGAACATGATTAAAAACAGTATCATCAGCATAGATTCTTTTTTGTATCTAGTTTTTTCCAACCAAAAGATATAATGCTGTTTTGTATAACTTATAATTTTTAGAAGATTGTATAGATTTTGTATATACTTTTTATAAGAAAAGGAAAATTTTGAAATAAACAAATAAATTTTTATTACCTGTACAGAGTATAGTATTTTACTCTTATTTAGCTCAAAACTACAATATAGCTTGAACTTAAACATAAAGCTTCTATATTCTTCTTTTTTACAGTACATGAACCCACTAAATGAAGATGAGTTTGATCGACCTTCTTCTGAGGTGAATGAGAAAGTTTCACAATACACTGAACGCACAGTTTCAAACAATAACAATAACATCACGAAGGTGCAGAAGAAGAAAAAGATTTCTGATGAGGAAGTGATTGAGAGGCTCAGGGACATTGTTTCAGATGATGATCCTAACAAGAAGTATGTTAAATTAGAGAAAATAGGACAAGGGTGAGTTATATATTTTTATATGCCTTTTTAATTTAAGAGGTTATATGGACAATAGGGTGTATCGAAAAAACTTTTTTTCGATTTTGATGACGTAATAGTGCGGAAAAGTTGTCTAAGGTGCCAGAGAGTACCTGTGAATTTTTTCAGAATTTTTGGATAATTTCTTAATGTGCCACATTGGCCCTGAAGTTCCCCATGTTAATCCAATGGGGCGAGCCTCCAAAAAGGCCGAAAATCGGTTTTTCGCCCCTCATTTCTACCCTAATCACACGACGAATGTCTCGTCTCGAGTTATGGACTCTATATGATGTATGCTATCCAATAAAACTTGAATAATAGCCTAAATATCTATATTACGTTTTTTTGTATGCTCAAATTTCGTCGAAAATTGCGTATTTCCTCGTTCAAATCAGAGCCCACAATCAACATAATATAGAGATTTAAGTTATTATTCAAGTTTTTTCGGGTAGCATACATCATATAGAGTCCATAACTTGAGACGAGACATTCGTCGTGTGGTTAGGGTAGAAATGAGGGGCGAAAAACCGATTTTCGGCCTTTTTGGCGGCGCGCCCCATTGGATTAACATGGGGAACTTCAGGGCCAATGTGGCACATTAAGAAATTATCCAAAAATTCTGAAAAAATTCACAGGTACTCTCTGGCACCTTAGACAACTTTTCCGCACTATTACGTCATCAAAATCGAAAAAAAGTTTTTTTCGATACACCCTAATGGACAACATATTTAGGCAGGTGATACATAAAACCTGAATAATATGAACTGGCATAGGACCTAATAAAGAGTTAATCTAGCCTTAACAGATATTAAATATAATTTAAAGGTTTTTCGTAAGTTTTTAGGCATGAAGTAACCATAACCATGGAAAAGTTAAACAAAAACAGAATTGGGTATAAAACTTGATTCTATTTTAGATGCTAAAATAAATAGTTAAGTCGTTTGTATTTCCTTTTTGTTTAGAAATTTTTTTTTATTAAATTACCTACACTTTTTGGCTTTAAATAGTCAATTTGTTCCACTTTTGATTAAAAATAAGTGTGGGATATTTTTACATTTTGCATTTATACAGTAATTCATAAATGGAAATTTGTGACTTTAAATTGCTATACTTTGTATGTACTATCGATAAATATTTATTGTTTTTACTCTAGAGCATCAGGCACAGTATTCACAGCGAAAGAAAAAGGATCAAGCTTAGAAGTTGCAATCAAGCAAATGAACTTATCAAACCAACCTAAAAAAGAGCTGATCATCAATGAAATTTTGGTGATGCGTGAAAAAAAGCATCCCAATATTGTCAACTATCTTGATAGCTTCCTGATTGATGAGGAACTTTGGGTGTGTATTAGATAATTTCGATATGATAAAAATCTACTCAATTGTTATTGAAAAGGTTAGAAAGGTTCCTTTTATTGATCAATTATCAACCTTTTCTTAACAAAATATCTATTAATTGCCATAAGAGATTTCTTGAGTAGAATTAATCCAAAGTATTGCTTATTCATTTTTTAATCCTATTTTTAAGAGTCCCAATATTTTTATTGTTTCTTAATATCTCCATTCCTACATTATATTTTTCAAGATAGCGTAAAAAATATAAAATTTCTACTTAAACCAAAGCATAAGTTAAAGTTATTATCTATTCCCCATAATAAATATTTTTATTTGATATCTATCACTAGTCTATTGATTCCCCTGTAGAAGTATAAAAAATGTAGCCAATGTTCTCAATTGGAATATAATGAAAATTACATGTAAAATTTTTAATGCCTTCATATCAATAATATATCTTAATTAAAGTATTTGAAGGTAAAAATATTGAAATATACCTAGATCTGACTTAGGCATGTTAAAGGATAATCAAAAGTTTAGTTATTTATTTTTTTGCTCAGTTAAGAAGAGCAACAGTATTATTTATTCAAATGAACATTTAATATAGATAGAGGGGACTAAGTAAAACACATGATAGGGCTCAGTACAGCTGTCACTGGGTCTTTAAGCCTTTCAATACTTCATATGCTGTCCCATTAATTAATTTAAAAATTAGCTTGTAACTAGTGATGGGCAGGTATCGATACCAAATACTTAAGTACTCGATACCTATAGGTATCGAGTGTATTCGATACCCACAGGCACAGGTATCGAGTGTATTCGATACCCACAAAAGTATCGATACTTAATTCACATATTTCGTTTTAAATTTTTCAATGAAGTAATCTTTATAATACCTACTGTAGATCAAACGCAGCCTGTTTCCGTTTTCATTTTGCAACGCTCAAACCCAAGCCGTTAATCATCCGCGAGAGAAATTTGACGCGGCTAGGTTTTTCCCCCGCCAAATCCTTCGCCTCTATCCACCTCCAGACCCGTAGCTACGGGGATTTTTGATGTATCGCTTTCAGTTTTTTGAATATTAGTCTGATTATGGATAGGCCCTAAAAAAATTGTCCCTTCAGGTTCGTTTCCCGACATTGAAAAAAAGTACTCGATACCTGAAAATACTCGATACCTATAAGTATTCGATACCAGAGTATTCGATACCTATGAGTATTCGATACCAAAGTATTCGATACCTAAAATTATCGATTTTGCCCATCACTACTTGTAACATCATTGTTGTTGTTGAAACATCATTTTAGCATCATTTATGTGTCTTAGACCTTGAGACAGCAATTATTTCATTGTACTAATCACTTGGGAGGAGAAATAACTGTCCCCAGTAATGAAACACACTAAACTGATTTTTTTTGCCGTATTATAAGAGGTAAATTTAAAAATGTAGAAATATTGAAAATTCAATTCACTTTCAGGTTGTGATGGAGTACCTTCCTGGTGGATCATTGACTGATGTTGTTACAGAAACATGCATGGATGAAGGGCAGATATCTGCAGTTTGTCAGGAGGTATGACGTTTTATAGTAAAAAGGGCTCCATAATTATATAAACTGTTCCATTATTAAGAAGTTAATAACTGAAAGGGGCTTGCTCTATACTGCCGTCCTAAGCGAAAGTGTACACTAACGCAATTTCTCACAGATTTACTTTGAGAAAAATCTCGCCAAAAGAGCATTTGGCGGATTTTCAATTCTATGCGGCAACCTGCTTACGATATCAGACCGCCAAGATTAGCATTGAAACTAGCTCGTTTCACAGCAGCCAATGAAAAATTAGAGCACTTTTTTCGTTATAAAAGAAGAACTAATCATGGTAGAAGTACAGTATTTTAAACACATATAGAATTATTTTTTACAAAAATATTGTCGTTTCGTTTTTAAAAAAAATCGAATTAGTTTTAGAATTATTAAGATTTAAAGTTTTAATTTTTCCCTTTTTAAGTTTAACAATGGATAGCAGCAACCCTTTAACAACGCCAAAACCACCAACAAAACGAGCAGAATGAACGACTAAGCTGCGTGAATTTCCCAACCAATCTAATAGAAGTAGCGAGATACATTCTCGCCAATTTAAAAACGCGCCAAGGGAGAAAGGAAATGAAGTTTTAAGAAAACTCGTTAACGTACATTTCGCTTAGGACGGCAGTATAGTGAGAAAAGGCACTTCAGCTGGCCAGTGGCTTGCAAGGTTCCTGGTAGGATCATTTATGACTCATGCAAGCGATGATGAAAAATTTTAACTTTGCTTATACTTGGTTTTAAATTGTTTGGTTAGTTTTTCATAGTATAACTACTGCATACCTGCCAACCTGTTCCGATTTTTACGGTTTCTTTTTCAATTTTCAACCCGGTTTTCCATTTTTTTAATTCGGAACAATTCAAAATTAGATAGTTTTTTTCTGCTCTCTACGATTGTATTATTAAAATTGTATTGTAATTTGTATATTCGTTCAAGAATTGAAAATCGGAACGGTTGGCAGGTATGCTACTGTCAGCTTGTATGCAGAAATATATGGTATGTCAGTATCTCATGATAGCTAAAATAGTTAATTGAAAAATTTTTCTGCATGGACATTATTTAATAGCAAACTATACTGTAATGTCTATAGTACATATTTTATTGCATTCTGTAGCTTAAGCCCTTATAATAAAATAAATGAATAGTTTGTTAATGAGATAATAAGCATTTTTAAAAGTACATTTTGATGTCACTATTACAAACCTAGAATTTTTTGTAAAAAATCTAACTATTCTTTTTTTGTTTGGATGAATTAGTTTGAATGCATGTCTTAACTTTGTGTTTGTAGGTACTCAGGGCCTTAGAGTTTCTGCACAAAAATCAAGTGATACATAGAGATATTAAAAGTGATAATGTTCTGCTGGGAATGGATGGTAGTGTGAAACTGAGTAAGGTTGCATTTTCCTCAACTTTTAAAAGTTTAAATTTTACAGATGAGTAAAATTAAAAACGAATACTAAAAATATGAGTGTATCAAAAATTTGCCTAAATTTAAATGAAAAACATGGTAAACTTTTTAACCTATTGTATCAGTTTTAAAGAAAGTAATATCAAATTAAAATAAAACTCAAAACATGCTTGGTCAGGAATTAGTTTTTAACTTTCAAAATAGTCCGATTCTACTCCATTTACATTTTTTTATCCTTTTAGCTGACTTTGGCTTTTGTGCTCAAATATCCCCTGAGCAGAGTAAACGCAACACCATGGTGGGAACACCATATTGGATGGCCCCTGAAGTGGTTACCAAGAAGCAGTATGGCCCCAAAGTTGATATCTGGTCACTAGGCATCATGGCCATCGAGATGATTGAAGGAGAGCCTCCATATCTCAACGAAAACCCTCTCAGAGTATGCTAGTTTTCACCATAACTGGTTTGAAATTTGAAAAATGTTGTAAACTGTCATGCTAACCAGTATCTGTGCTTGTTACTCTTAGGCTCTGTACCTGATTGCAACTAATGGTCGCCCAGATATAAAAGACAAAGACAAGCTGTCTTCCACTTTTCAGGATTTTCTGGACAAGTGCCTAGAAGTGGATGTAGACAAGAGGTACTCTGCTTCTCAACTTCTCAAGGTAAGCATTTCTTTGTAAAGTCTTATTTTTCATACAGTGGAACTGGGCAATTCCACGGGTAACTGACTGACATTTTTTAAGAAAAACGCTTAGTATTTTGTTATTTTCTACCCAAAAATAAATGATAAAAAAATACTTTCCCCCCAGTTTATTTCTTTCTTGTTAGCTTAATCTAATGGCACAATTGAATTTTCAAAATATGTTTTTATTGATTTTTAAAAAATTTTAATCAACAAGGTAACTGACTGACATAAATGTTTCACAAATGTCAGTCAGTTACCATGTCGTTTAAAATTTTTAAAAAATCAATAAAAACATATTTTGAAAATTTAATTGTGCCATTAGATTAAGCTAACAAGAAAGCAATAAACTGGGTGGAAAGTATTTTTTTATCATTTATTTTTGGGAAGAAAATAACAAAATACTAAGTGTTTTTCTTAAAAAATGTCAGTCAGTTACCCGTGGAATTGCCCAACTACAATTATCTGAATCAATTGGGACCGGACTCCATTTGGATAATTGGAAATCTAGTAATTTTAAAAGCTAAGCTAATTTTTTAAAAAAATTAGCCCAAAATTAGTACCATAGAATGTTGCAGGAAAACCAACATATCTATCTTTGTTTTTTTTTCTAGCACTGACACAAAATTTAGAAGTGTAGGTTTGAATTCTGAACTTGATTGGTTGGAGTTTGAGCGACCAGCAATTGAGATGGTTGGAGTTTGGATAATTGGAGTTCTACTGTATTTAATTGCTTTGATAAAATTAAAAAAAGCTCATTTAACTAAAGATAGTTATAGCATTAAATATTTTATGAAACTAATCAACCCTTTTTATATATGAGTAGCATTGTGATGTATACCTATCCACAGGGCTCGATTTCAGCCGGAACGGCGTTTCGGAACCTCTTTTTCCGAAAATTATTAATATTCTATTCTATCTTCGCATTTTTTGTACAAACGCTTCTAGAATTTAATTTTGTTTTAAAACGTCAAAAAAATTACAATTCAGACTATTTTGTCCCGTGAAAATACGTGGACTCTTGTCATTTTACATCAGATTTGCCAAAATGTGTTGTACCTTGCGACATCTTAAATTCTACCATTTAGGGACTTTAACTACGCATTCTATTCCTTAATTTTGACAGAATATAATAATATAATGGTTCATTGATGATAAGCCGTCCTGCCTCCTACAAGAGGTAGTAACCTCTTGGAAAAAAATACAACCCACGGTACAAAAAGGTGTTATAAGAAAATCATATAGTTCATCTTCTTGTGCAATAATTAAGATTAGTATAATTTATTATTAATAATTAAGTTAGAACACTCTTCCTAATCTAGTACAACACATTTGAATTTATTTTGTAAATTTAATTTTGAAAATAAATGCTTACGTTTTTGCATTAAAAAGTATTTGCTTTTTTAGTTTTTAGACCAATAATCTTATCGTTCCGGTACCTCTATTTTTAGAAATCGAGCCCTGCCTATCCATATTATAAAAAACTATCCATCCTTACAAGATTCCTTTTCTTATGTACTATGTGTTAAAATCTTGACTGTTTCTCCTATTTTAGCACCCTTTCTTGAAACTTGCTCAACCGCTGGGTAGTTTGCATCCCCTCATTCTTGCAGCCAAAGAAGCCTTAAAAGGAGGACATTTGGATGGCGCTTATTCTTAGGACACTATTCCTGCACAATTCATTGCTGCTTTTTTATCTACCAAAGAAAATTTCAACTCCTGATGGAATGATTGGTGTTTAAAAATGAGTTATCATTGACTTTATCATTATTCATTAACTCGAGTGAAAGAATTGGTGACTAAAACATATGGTCTGTTAGAACTCATTAGTCTGAATGAAGTAATAATCTGAAATCCAGATGGTTGACTTAATATGGCTGTTTAAACCTGCACTTATCTCCTGAACTCAACCTCATTGTTTTTATTATCTACATTTATGCCTAACTGGCAGCTTTTTAAAAATTAGACCAATCTTGAATTGTTGTGGGAAGTTGAAAATCAGTATGAAATAGATTGGAATTTATTTTTACTTCTTAACTTTAAGATTTCAATATCAAGTTTTTGACATTTTTACTTACTAATTTTAACTCTTTTTAATAGTGGATTTTGAATAATATTAGGTAATATCTTGTGTTTATAAGCTGTTTGAAGTCAATTGAGCCTTGTTGACTAAGCTTTATATCACACAGTTGAAATTTCCTCTTTCACTAAGAACTGTGCACAGTTTTAAATTGTTTAAGAAATCAGCAACACAATCCAACAAATGGAACTGATGCAGTATAACCTGTTTTTTACAACCAATTACAGCAGTTTTAAACTGGCATTTTTGTTGATTTAGAACAATCATTTTATTTTGATGCCAATTGAAATAAACGTTGAGGGATTATATTTGATGTTTCAAATGTTTGATGTGTATTGTTGGTTTTTAAATGATGACAAATTCTCCATGCTACTTTGGGTGATTTTTTCTTAAAAAGAGATGCTTTTTAACTATTTTAAAAACTGTTTAATCTTTATGATATTATTCTTTTAACTATTTCAAGTATATATTAAAACCTCCAATGTTTTATAATAACTTTTTTCCATCCCTGCCTCTCTCCTACCAAGCATTATCTCCCCCATTTTCAATCATGAATTAAGTGGAACAAATGGAGCATAAGGATGTTGATAAAGCTGATCTAAATCACTTTCCAGTTGCTTCTCTGGTAAAGTGTATGTTAGGGTGATTAAATATTTTTCAGACCAAGCCAACCATGTTGTGCATATTCATAACTAGCACACTTCATACAAATACATTAGCACAATTTTACTGTGAATACTTTAAAAAATAACCTTATTACTCTGTAAATAAGCGTTTTAAAATATTTTCTTTGTATTTAAAATTATGCTGATTTTTTTATTTCTTCCAATGAATTCTTAAAATTTTCAAACAAGTGAGCAAAAATGATTTAATCTACTACAGAAATATCATTTTACTCTTATTTCATTAGGTGTGCTTGTATAATATGATCTTAAGAGAATTATTTATGGGGTTACAAATTTTAGGATTATTAAGAAAATACTTTTATATTTAAATTTATGAATACTTTAATTACTCAGTGATGTAAAGAACCCCAGGTTCATATTTTTTCAAGTACATATAAGCAAGAGTACTTACTCAAAAATGGTATGTATGAGGGTTTTTACAGATTTCAAGCACTGCATTTCCACAAATAGGCTGAAAAAAGTTTTTTCTTGGAAAATTTACCAAAAATTCAAAACCTGCATGTAAGCAGAGTTAAAATGTTCTCCATTGCTCCCATTTATCACCAACATCAGATGTTAAGGTGTTAATGGCTTAAATTATCAAAATTTATTTATCAGTGGACATCTGGCAAACCCATTTTAGGGTAGGCATTTAAGAGATAGGTACCCTGGTAAAATATTTATTCTCACTGGGTAATTTACCTGGCTTATATCACTGCCCCTACACAGATATGCACAATTGAAAATAAAGGTACCAAGGATTTATATTACCTCATTGGCAATTTAAATATGTCATGACCATATAACTACATAAAAATTTTAAAGTTTCTACCCTACTGATGAAGAATTTAAAGAAAGTTTTTAACAGCACAACCATCAGCATGTTAACTACCATTTCCCCTAGGTGCATGATTAACAAAATTGTCCTATCTCGGATTAAAAACAGTATGTATGGGTATGTTGCAGGTTTAGCAAATGATTGTTATATGCAATTGATGTGTTCAGATTTTACATTTCATGATAATTGAGGCATTTTGGTGCTTTTGATAAGCAGGGTATCATGCTAAATTGGCATTAAAATGTAATTTTTTTTGTAGTTTTGGACTCATTTTAATGAAGCCAAAAGTTTTTCTGCTATGCATTGCAAAAACTGATGCCCTACATATAAAAAGTACAGCTATTTTTTATCCCATACTTCGGTACATGTATATAATTTTTGTACCTATGTTATGAATGATATTATAGGGGTATTTACTATTAAAGTTGTACCACTGCTGTGTTCATATTAAGGCTGTTTTATGTGTGTTTGTTATACAATGATTGAGCTGAAGTTGCTGCAACTTTGTGTGTGTTGAGTATGTGATTTTTTAAGTTTTGAGTCTTTAAGCATTTGATTTTTAAAATGTAACTTAATAAAAAATAATTGGATTTTTTTGGCAAGATCATCCATCTAAGAAATTTTTGAATGAAGAAAATGAAGTAGTGATATTAGGCACTATTCACTAATTTTAATTAATAAATTAAAGTTAAATTAAATAAAACTCCTTGATTATATAGCATGCGTTAGTGTGTGTGATACACAATATGTTAAAAATGTTGTAAATTATTGCTTATTCAGTTATAATGCAGTATTTTAAACGTTTGAAAAAGTAAAATTATATATTAACAGGGTTTATGTTGCAAAGGAGCTTTCTCATTACTTTTTTGTCAACCGATTTGTCTTCCTCAAAAAATGTGGGTTACTCGTAATGATTTTTCGTTTTCAAATTAAAAATGCGTAAATCTAATGCACATTTTAAAAAATATAAGTAAACTTAACATTTGACTGCTATTAAATTAACTTTTTAATTGTGCATTCACAGTTAATTTCTAACCAAACATTTCATATAATTTTTTGCATTGTCAACAGTCATCTAGTTACATTTGAATGAAAGTAATTTTGAAACAAATAAGATTATAATGCAGATAAGATTATTATTTGATTATAGTTAAACACTGTTTTTTAGGAAGGTATTGCTATTATTTTATACTTATATGTTATGTGCTTATATTTTCAGTTGTGAAAGGCAGATTTTTTTTACACTTTTTCTATTTTAAAAGGGTGCTGCATTTTCTGCATCAGTTTGGTTTTTATATAATGTTTTCTTGGGTTTTTGAATAAAATTTAAATTCAAAATGTTTTTTGCTTTACTAATACCTTACTATTTTTCCTACTGTGATACTGGCATTCAAAAGTTTAATTTTATACTCAACTGGATGCTCCATAAGATGATTTTAGGGGTTACTTTTGGTTGTCTTAATATTAACCTTATGCTATAAAAATCCAACCATCAGTACCAATAACTTTCAGTATGAAAAAGTTCACCTGGAATTTACTTTTGTTTGAGCAACAATAATAATTCAATTAAACAAGTCCATGTATTAAGGAAAGGAGCGTATCTGCACATTAATATATTTTGATATACTAATCAATGTGTTAATGCATGTTATATTGTTAAAAAGAGATGAAAGGATAACTAAAATTTTATTTCAGATAAAAGTCTCAATCAGCAACATATGGTATAAACAAACAACAAGAGGAAACAATAAATATTTCCATTAAGTAACAGTTGGCATCACAAGGAAAAACAAACTCTATAACTATACAAAACAAGATAAGGGCAATTCTCTAGAAATGTGAAAATTGCCATAAAATTAATTTTTCTTTCCAACATTCTGATAAATAATATGATAAGTATTTAACATGGTTATTACAATTTTAAAAAGCAAAAATTAAAGAATTTAAAGATCAAAATTTCAACATTTACCTCTATACAGCAAAAATTTTTATTTCAACAATTCATATAATTTGAATGTAAGTTATCAACAATGTAACAATTTTATCATTATTATGTATACCAAACTAATATGATTACTATTAATTTACACAATAAAATAGGAATAGATAACCAAAATCATTAACAATTCATTAAACCATTTGTATAAATATCAATCAAACCAACTGACTTAAAATTGACTAGCAAAGCAATCCAAGTTCATGTGATATAAAAAGTTATAATTTAACCTATTATAGGCAAAGGTTATTGATTTATTCACTCTGCTAGATGAAAAGTTTTTTTTCACATAAAAATATAAAACATTAAAATTTTCCTCCAAAACTATTTTTAAAAAAAACTAAAATTATGCTTCGAGAATGAGACGAAAATACCTAAGGGGTCACAAGCATAATGCATGCTGGGCTAAATATGAAGTAACATAGCTATATTTTTTAAAGGCTTGAGTAGAGTACAGGTACATTTGAATCAGTTAAGAATCTTTATATTTCACAGAAAACTCACAAATTTGAGAAATAGATCAAATATAACTATGTTATTATAACTAATCACTAACATAGAAATTATAACCAGAATTGAAATGCTTGCAATGAAGTGTACTAAAAGGGTAAGGTTTAAATGGAAATTTAGGACAGGTGAAATGCAAACAGTAAAAATGGACAAAACATAGTCAAATCCACATATTCAACAATAAACATAAAAATAATCACAGGATATATTCCAGCAGGCATTTTTGAACACATTTGCAATTCATTAACAAATACAATGTAAAATCAAACTAATTCATTTTCATCAAATACAATGTTATTAAATGATAATTATCTTACAATTACTTGGTTAAAAAAATTCTTCACGGGGGGATTAAAAAGGTTTATGAAAGTCATTGAAATTTGTCAAAATTATCATACGGAATAGAGAAAAAAGGGGTGATTTCAAGTATTTTAAGATAAAACACTTGTGAAACTACAAGGTCATGTAAATTTTACAAAATTATGACAAACATACGAATGCATATATTTTGAAAAATACATAAGTTAAATTACAGATAGTGATCATTAAATGAATTAAAATTTTCATAAGCTTTGTTATCACACAGAATGTGCGAATGAACACTGTTAGAATTTTAAGAAGGATAATATTAGTATTGGTGCTCTATAAGTAACATTTCAATTTTAGTCTTAAAGTAAACACACAAATATATTAAAAACTAAAAAAGATAATTTATAAATAATTTTTGCAAATTAATCCATACGGTCATGGTCAAACTATTTTTGACTTTCAGCCACTAAGGTTAAAAGAAAGTAACAAGCCAACTTCAAAAAACACACAAAAAAAATTATGCTGTGAAAAAACTCAGCAAGCCTGTTAGTCATTAAAATTCACAACCTTATCATTTTGCATCTACTTTTTATCAAAATCGGTGTGTAAAAATATATATAGATATAGATATACATATGCGAAAAATATTCTTCATAAATATAAATAATATTGCATAGATATTTGATTATAAATGACTTTTTTTCTAAACATTTAGATAGAAAGATTATCATATCTACAAGAGAAAGGCCACATTTCTCTTTCTTCACTTTTAAAGTGAAACTTAACAAGCATAGTCTGTTCATTTAGAATACCCATCTGAAACAGGATCAAAAACGCCTAATAACGCTGATCACGCAACTTCAGTGACCGATTCTTTTACAGTATTTTAACTACTTCTGTTTAGGCTGCCTTGTCATTGCACAAGAAATTTTTTCAATGATAATAATTACAATAGTAACTGCCTCTAATACATTATGCCTCAGGCGCCAATTCTAAATGAACAGAGTATAGTGATTATACTCTATTAACATATATTTATTAACTCAAAAGATAACTATGCCAATATCTTCACCAAATATTGGTGAACACTATGCCATATCTTGAAATCTGCATGCAAGCACAGATTTCAAAATAAGGGACTTAGAGATACATCAATTTTAGCCCCCTGGCAAGCCTGAGCCAGGGGATCTACCACCATCTTATCACTTAACTCCAGATTACTAAAAGACATTGGAAAATAGTAGAGAATCAATTTGATGCCATCACCTACTAGTTCAAAAGGATAAAATCAATCCATCAATCTTCCATGTGGAAGCGACTGACCAATCATAAGAGAGCACTCTCAGAGCATTACTACAAAAGCTCTTTCTAAATGTAAATGAGTTTATAGATCAATTTTTTTTTAATTTGACTGCATTTGAATGCAATTTTGCACTGTATAATCTACTTCCTCAATTTGATACCAGTCTGAACACTTCAAAACACTATTAACTAAAATAAAACAAACATAATAGGCTGTAATGCCATCTATATTTTATCAGTAAAGATAAATTAATTTGTTTTTGAAATGGATAAGTATTCTGTTATTTACTGCAATACAGTTTTTATTATGATTCTGGTAGGAATACATTTTAACTTACCAATTAGGTAGGAACCAATTGGTAGGAACACTTAACCAATAACTTATAAGTATTCTCGCCAATGGATTTCTTCCCAGGGTGCTGCTCCAAGGATCAGCCCCACGCCCCAGGAAATATACTGAGTATGGTATAAAAACTGTTGAGAGCATTAGCTCAATCATATCAAATAAAAACATTAAGAATTTAGCACATGAAACGGTAGAAGAGTTGGTATGGTGATGTTACGGCAGCCTCAACATTGGAGCCAAGCCAACCAAATGAAAAATAGTTAAAAATACTGGCAAAATGAAAAGAGTGATTTTGCTCTCGTACAAACTTGTATTACAGTCAAGTCCGCTTAATGTGATCGCAATTGTCCGAGACTAAACTGATAACATTATCCGATCGACAACAATAAGCGATCTCATATCAAAAAACACAGCAAACAGTGTTACTAGATTGTTTGCTTTAAAATCAAAATAATGTAATCGTAATAAATGTATTTAGAACTCTATTTTTAAACTAGGAAAAATTTTAAGGGGAAAACATAAGAGTAGTTCAGTTAATAAAATTAAAATAATCGCTTACTGTGTATTTTTATAAAAAGGTCTTTCTTTTTTCTGCTCCATTATATCCTTCCACTCCAATAAACCACTTATTTATTACATAATCTAAATTTCATTAAACAAGGGAAATTCAAAATCTCTTATTTATCAGAAACATCTGCAAAGCGTGGATCTTGGTGTTTCTTTAACCAATCACAAGATTCGGACCCCCATAACCGTTTTCTTTCAATATAATAAACGGAATATTTTATTTTTCTTACCCATACTGAATTTCAGAAAAAAGAAGCGCCAAATGTTCTCAAGGAGATGATTTTTACTTGTAAAAATTGACCTTCAAAATGAAACACGTACCCAAAAGCGGTCGTTTTAAAGGGGATATGGACAAATTTTGATAATATTAAGCGGATTGATGATTCATAGTTGATCACATTAAACGATGTATTTTACATTAAATTAAATAGGAATGATCGGGACCTGTCGATTCCGATAACATTATCCGATTGATAACATTATCCGTGATCACATTAAGCGGATTCGACTGTAACTTGTAGAAAATAAAGTAAAAGAAAGTGTGATTTTGTTCTATGATCTTGTAAATGATGATGCAAAAAAAAGATGACACTTGGGGATACTGCATTTGTAGGCATCTTTTTGTACAAATTCTGTTAACTCTATCCATGTTTTCAGAGTTTTATTTGTAATTTTATCGCTTAAGTTTTCAAAATAACTTGGTGTAAACTACAGCATCAGCACCGAAGCAGCACTCCAAAAATTTTTTAGTTACGAGCTTCCACTGTCAAAAAATATAAGATGCTTCAAGCAAATGATGTGTTTTTCTCTTTCTTACGTTGAAATAAAAAACCTTTTTATTTGTTTTTTTACACTTATTGAAAAAACCTAACAAACATACCTATTGTTACTTTTAAGTTCACACACTTCCTTATGAATGGAATTTTGAAACTGATGACCAATTCCATCACCTCTTTTAATGGGTGTGTTAATAACTTTCATATTAAGAAACAGAACCAATAAGATATCTTAAAGATTACAATCCGTAAAACACTGATTCTTATACAGATGTTCTTAATAACAACTCTGGTCTTTCAGTTCACATAAATGGCCTTTTTAACACACAAATCCTAGAGTTCAAAGATCTTTGATTTTATCACAGGACAAAGAAATTGGTAAAAGAATTAACTCCTCTTTATGGGTTACACATTAAATAAAGTTAGCTACTCAGGAGAATCAATACTCAAAAGAATGCTAAAGAATTAATGATATCACTACAGTATTTATATGTGCTAGTTATACTAATGCTATGTATGAATATATACTGAAAACCAATAAAGTATAACCTCAATATCGTAGAAACCCTAAAAAGCAGATAGAACAGATAAAGTTAATCACTCAAGAAAATAAAACTCGATTTTCGACTCATGTTTGCAAGGTAGCAAAGACTAGAACTGTATTTCCCAACTAAAGTGAAAATGTAATTGAATTATTTTCATTCTATAGCAGAGATGGCGAACCTGTGGCACACAACTGGTATTTTGGTTGCATGCGACATTCACTCTAAATAACGTAAAAAAACTTTTCAGACCAGATATTTCATATAGCGTCCCACAAAGTTTCCAGAAAAACTCACCAAAAGCAGCTTTAGAACACTTCATAGCTAGCTGAAATTCAAAATTTTTTGGGGGAGGACCGACGAACCCCCTTCCCCTCTTAAGTTAAGGAATAGTTTTAATTGTTTGAAATTTGGGGTAGGTCGTATACCCTCAATTCCCCCTTGGTGCAATAAGGGTTTATGGATGGGGCTCAGATCACCATTATCATAAGAGGGACAGAATCCAAAAGTGAGGTAAATTATTATGTTTCATGGAAATTTATAAAAATTTTCTGGAGGATTAGCCTTTTACGTAAAATTTACTATTAAAAGAGGTAGGGGCAAAAAAATACATATCCCCCAAATTTTTTTGAAACTAGTAGTGTATTTTCACACCTTGTTGAAGAAGGCGGTTCAAATATTACGTAATCATTTCTTTGCCATTTTTGATCCCCTTTCATCAGAAAAGATAAGCAAAGCACAACCCCCCTTATAATTACGTAATAAAACAAAATCATGGATGCAAAAGGTTATAAAAGGTAACTTACTAAACTTACAAGTACAACCTGTTTTAGACTATCGGTAATCAAAGGCGAATTTCATTTCCCAAAGATTCAAATATGATTTATAAAAAAAATAGCAAGTGGCACACTTCCCACATAAAAATCATAAACCATAATATAAATAGTTTAACTAATCAAAAAAGGTTCGCCATACCTGTTCTATAGCGTTCAAATTCAGTTCTGCAAGTAGAAAAAACTCGATTCAACTGGAAATTTATTGCCAAATTATAAAACCAAAAGGTTTGAACGTGAAAGGTCAGAAAGATCTTAACATTGGAGAAATGCTTAACTTTAAGAAGAAAAATATTTTTGAGGCATAAATGTTTTGGGGATATCAAAGTTTGTGATGACATAGGTATACTGCATAATTTAAATGTTACTATGTTTAATTCTAAAAAAAAGTTTTAAGTATTTTTAAATGATATAGAAGCTATCAGTTTTCTCTAAGCAAATCAGAATATTTTTGGTCACCTGCATCAGAAAAGCTATTACATACCAACATTAAGACAGACAATGAGCTGATTTCTTTACATATTGTTTTGATCTTTTGAGCATTGATTCTGACAGGGATATGACCAATCTGGGGTAAAAAAAGATACCACTCTTTTTTAAACAGAGTTTAACACTACATCATTTATATAAAAAAGTCTCCCCACTACTGCTGACATTTCTCAGTGAATTCTACTACCATTACAGTAACATTATCCATGGAGCCATTTTTATGAGCCTGCAATGCCAACGCCTTTGCTGCACTGCCAACATCATCTTTCACAAAAGTTACAGCATCCTCATTTGTGAATATGTCCCACAAACCATCTGTAGCAAGGATCATGAAGCGGGGTCGCATGTCACTCAGGTCAAAGGTCAGGATGTCTGGCCGAGCGATGACCAGGTTACGATCTTTCAGGGGAAAGTCCCCAAGGGCACGAGAGGTGGCTAGGATACCAGCAACTCGCCATACACCATTATATGCTATGAAGCCACCTGCATTGTGGATCCGCCTCCTTTCTTTTAGCTGGGAGAAATATTTAGTTGTGTATAATACATATTCCTTATGTAAACAATATGAATACTTTTCAGTAACTTTAAACCTTTAAGTTTATAAAGATAGATTAGAGGGCAAAGATTCAAACGCCTTTGCAAATTTTAGAAATAAAATTAAATATACTTGAAATTTCGTAAATGGAAAATACTTCTGACCAACTATTATAAAAAAATTAAAATTTTTAGTGATGAATCTTACTTGATCTGGTTTGTGATCAAAAGAGAGGGGTATGGTATTTCCTTTGGAATCACATATAACACCTCGAGAATCTCCAACATTGGCAACAATAAGTTGATTTTTATATACAATGGCAACTAAAGCTGTTGTACCTGAAATAATCAAAACCCTCATTATAAATAGCCTTACTTATATGATCCAAATAACAGACAAAAAATAATTTCCAATGGTAATTAAAATCTAAAAACATTCTCCAATGCTCTTTCATGAGGAATGTTTTGGCTGTATAATAAAATTAATTTTAAGATTTATGTGCATAAACTTTTGACAAAAGTAGTTTGGAAGCATTTTGAACAATTGTAAAACTTTATAATTTAAAGCAATACACAAAATGTTGTTGATATAAATAAATGCAAGTACAGAAAAATGAAATAAATATTTAACTCTTTATTTAAACTTTAGGCATTTGGGTATTATCCTGACGACTGTGTCACTGAATCTCAACAGCATTACCATATCTAAAACTGTGTCACTGAATCGGATGATTGATGGGTTTTGTGCAAAAACTTTTGACATGCACTGTACTACAGAACAAAATTAAATTATTGAGGACCAGATCTACAGCAGTAAAACATTATATGAAGATGAAATCGTTTACAAGTTTTAATTAAGTTATTTGGGAACAAATCGCCACAGTATAGGGGAGACCAGGCAGGGATGGGACACCTTCAATAAATCTTATAATTAAAAATAAAATTCGTTTTTGAGTGTTCCACCAGGTAAAGCCACCATAGCTTCATACTTGTTGCTGTTGACTATTTTAGTTGCAAGCTCCTACAAGTTTCACTGTAGCAAAAGTAACTAAGTATTACACTTTTCAAAGGGAATTTTCAATCTGATTCTTGGTTGCTTTCTTAATGGTTTATATTTTTTTCTAAACAGAATAATATGTTCTTTATGAATAAGTAGTTGAGTTAAGCCCCTCCCCTTTCGATGACTTTGAATTTGATTTTCAGAGACAAAAACTATTCGTCGCTTATGGCGCAAAATGACATAACTGCATTTTCCCTATTTTGCAGGAGATGAAAAAAACAGTTTGGCTATTAATTAAAGAAAATAATATTATTATAGTTTTAAACCTTCATTTTAGGCCTTTTTGACCGGGGATTGAGATGAAACGCTTCTCTGTGGCGGCGGCCCTAACAATATCAATGAAAGGCGTGCAATTATGTCATTTTGCCTTACGAATGCAGTTATGCTAAAATGACAAAATTGACTATTGCAGCGATTTGAGTCATTTTTTCGCAAAATCGTTGGTGCCAGGTGATCCGGGGCAGGGATTTGCATAAAGATTGATGCATAACTCAAAATGGCCAAAATGTCAGTTGTGTCATTTTGCGCCTTAAGCGACGTATTATACTTTAGTTTTTTAATTACACCCGAGGGAACAACAAAGTTTCTATAATAAAAAAATTTGTAGCAAATGGATAGGTTTAAGGGGCCATTTATTAATTACGTAAGGGTCCCGAGCGGGAGGGGGGTTGGTAAAATCTCTAATACCCTTACTTGGGGGGTGGGGAGGGGTCAAACCCATTCTTACGTAAGATTTTACAAGTTAATGTAAACAAATTCCAAATATTCTAAACAAATTACTATTGAATAACCCCAGAAAAACTTAAAAATGCTGAAGATCTTGGTATTTTAAGCCGTCAAGGGACCAATGTAAAATGACATATAATCAGCGTTAGAAATTGGGGAAAAAATCAACTGGTCCTGCGGACCAGTGCTTCACCAATCTTACTGGTCCGCAACAAAAATTACTGGTCCGACAAATTAAAAAGGACCAGTTTAAATATTACTATTATTAAGTAACTATTGCACTGAATGTGAGTACCAAATAAGTAATGTTAAAAATTAATACATATCCAATAATAAGTTACCAGCTATAAATATGAGATTTTTATAAAATAAGTAATATACTAAATTTATGAGAAATAAGCAATAGCTCCAAATAATCAGTTATTTGAAAAATATCTTATTAATTAAATAACTTTCTTCTTCTTCTTCTTTTTCTTCTTCTTCTTCAGCAGCACTACAGCCTGGTGCAGGCCAAGGCTTTCTCTGTCTGCATCCTCCAGGCGGCACGACTTTTTGCTATGTTTCTCCACCTATTAATTCCCAAGATCTTCAAATCTCTCTCCACACAGTCCAACCACCTTGTTGCTGGTCTACCTCTTCTTCTTGTACCCTCAATCTTTGATAAAGTTAGTTTTTTAATAGGGTCCAAATCTGCACGTCGAAAAACGTGCCCCAGCCATCTTATTCTGTTGGATTTAATAACTCTCAAGATGTTTGGTTGTCTGTATTTAGTATATATTTCATTGTTATACAAACTTCTCCATGTATCGTTTTCCTTCACTGCTCCAAAAATTGACCGAAGAATCTTTCTTTCAAAAATGAGTAGCCTGTTTTCCTCAGTTTTGTTAATTGCCCATGTCTCACTACCATATAAAATGATCGGCCTTATAAGGGTTTTGTATAGATTTATTTTTGTATTTAATTTTATTTTTATTTTAATTTTGTATTAATTTTATTTTTATTTTAATTTTTAGAGTCAATTAAATACAAATAACTTTTTTGATTAAATAATATTTCCACTAACTGTCATACAAATACAATTATCTTCTTGATTAAATAAAATTTCTCTAATTGACATACAAATTGGATACAATTGCACTAACTGGCAAAAAATAAGAACTTTTCTTGAATAAATTATATTGCACACAAATTAATACATAACTTCGAATTAGTTTTACATTGTTAGTTGACAAACTGGTTGTAATCTGGTTTATTTAATGAAATTTATTTTTTTTCCTTTCTTCTGATTCCAAGCAAAGAGATATTGCAGGCTTAAACTGGAGGGTGGGGTATTTTTTCACCACTGGTCCAGCGGACCAGTGATTTTCTGATTCCACTGGTCCGAGCCGTTTTTTGGTTGTCCCGGACCAGCAATCCAGTACAATTTCGAACGCTGCATATAATTGAAAACATCTTTGATTATTAGGTTTCTAATGCTCCTAAGCAGATTTACATAAATACAATAAGTTTTTGGTTTTTCTAAAGGAAAAATTACTTTAAAAGTTTTTAAACTGAAAATAATAGTTAAATTTCAAAATATTAAAAATTTAACCAAAAAAATGAAATAGAAATCATACTTTTATAGTTTATCCTAAAAATTTATTTTATTTTTATATTTTCACAGGGGTGCATCTAGAAAGAAATTGGGGCCAAAAACGGCCCCTTCACAAAATTCCGACCCCCAAAAACGGCCCCTTCACAAAATTCTGACCCTCAAAAATGGCCCCTTCACAAAATTCCGATCCTCAAAAACAGCCCCTTCCCCTTCATGAAAATCCGGTACCCAAAACGGACTTAAATCAAGCTATATGCACTCGTTAAGTGTAATTTCATTAAAAAATTATATATTTACAGAAATAAGACCTTATTTTAGAATGAAAAATTATTTTCACAAAATTCCCAAAAAACGTCCCCTGGCAAAAAAATCCTGGATGCACCCCTGTTTCAGCACTATATTGCACCAGGGTTGCTGGATTTAAATCAACTTGATTTAAATCACTTGATTTTATTAAAAAAGTCATTGATTTAACCCTACAATGCAGGATTTTTTTAAATTCACTTGAAAATAATTTATGTGACTTCTATAATGGTGTAAATTAGTAAAAAAATACTAAAAAAATTAATTTAATTTTTTTCTACTTTTTATTGGCAAAAAACTGTCCTTGAGAAATTAATTTGTCTCTTGTGAAATTAATTGTGAAGTGAAATAAAACCAAATGCTCTAAAAATATAAAAAAAACAACTTATCTTTTCAAAACAATTTTGTTTCAAGCTGAAAAATTTTTTTATTTGAATTTATAAGGTCCTTTTAATTTGGCGTTTTCTGTCTCTTGACTTTCGTCTCACTAGCTAGTAACAAATGTCTCAAAATAGTACCCCTGCTGCAATCTACTGGCAGTCTAAAGTGCTAATACGATGAAATGTTATATCTATTGTACTTATTGCATGGTGTTGCCGTTTGGAAATGGAAGATCGAGTAGGAAATGGGGAAAAATGTCGTGTTGCCAAATGGCATCAGTATGCACTGTAGGGTTAAATCAAAAATGTCAAACTGCCACAATTTAAATAAAAAATTTATCTGCTAGATATGTTACTGGGAGAGTTAGGTTAAAGTTATTCTACATAAAATTGCCTGCAATTTCAAGATCAAATTTTTGCCACTAATAACAAAAATGTTAATGACAAAAAGGGGTAAATACAGCAGGGTTTGGAATCGATAATTGTGATAAACTAAACAAGAATTAAAATATTATTTTTACCTGGTATCAAATCTTAAAATACAAATACAAATTAAGTCGACCAACTACAGGCATAAGCCCAGCAAGGTTGGTCCAGTCTTTTTAACAAGTATGTGGATGATTTTTATTGAAAGCTATTTTTAAAAATTTTTTTTATGTTTTCCCACCTAATTTTTTTTCATATACAAAACTACAGATAATAGGGCTCTTTTATCTGTGTGCATGACTACTATCAATTATTAAATGCTGAATTTTCATTTTTATCACTATTTAATTATTATTTTAAAGAAATAAACACATAATTCTTTGAGTAAAATTAATTTAACTGAATCAATATAATTTAATGATTGATTTTAATTTTTACACAAAAATGAGGCATGATGTTTTTAGTAATCATTGTCACAATTTATTTTCAAACCTGATATTAATATCAAAATTTGGCAAAAATAGTTATAGAAAGAAGGATAACAATTTTAGTTATTGAGTACAATTCACCCTTTTCAAATGGGCTTCTCATCGGTGAGATACCACTGAACTGCTTCTCTTAATTAATTCAATTAATTAATGTATAAAATAGACTAAAATTGGGTAATAAAGTAATGCTAAAGTATTATATCACATTGAAATTACAATATCAGAATATTATTAACCAGTTTCAGGAAGTTCAGAACTAGTAATTCATTTAAATAAAAAAATCTGATTTAAATAAAAAAAGTCCGATTTAAATCAAATAAATCCGATTTTCTTGATTTTTTAAAAAAAATCAAAAAAATCAGCAACCCTGTATTGCACTGCCCCAGCGTCATAGTCCCACGTGATCCGCTGCGATCCTGAGTGGCCAGGTGCCACGCACAGAACGTTCTGGAGGGGGGACGCCAGCCAGGGGCCGCACAAGATTGTTTTTAAAAATTTATTTTGCCCTCTCATCTCGAGCGGCCCTACAGATTGCGCGTATTTTAGTTACGATACAGACGCGATCTTTCTGAGCTTTTTTACGGGAATTGTTCTAAAAACCTCCGAAAATCGGACTGATGCCGGTCCCGAGCGAGCCAGATACAGGGTCCTATACTGTATCTAGGGATGCCAACCTGAGACAACCTTTATCAGTAATCGCCCCCGCCCAAAAAAAAAAATCTGGCGTGACACGTGGCTTGCCGACCAACGCCACGCCTTCTGCACGTAGAAAAATGACCCAAACTTTTGATAAGTTTTAGAAAAGTCCTGAAAACACAAATAATTGAGAAAAGGCCTTTTTCTCTCCCATGAATCAGTCATCCATGCAGATTAGAATAATGCGAATGATTCCTCCTTCTTATTACCCATCTCATCAGCTACTAGCAACTTTGACAAGCATTATCGTTTGTATTCGCAATTCTAAGTAAAAAAATATGTATGAAAAGGATTGAAGGCTAAAAACAGAGAATTTAGAAGAAAAATTTAATATATTGTCTTTCAAATATAATTAGAGTAGTTACCATAGTTTTTCTAGCTTTATCCGTAATTGCGGAAATCGGGGCCGAAATGCGGAAGGATTGCGCAAAATCTGGAATGGTTGGCATCCCTGTGTATAATTATTACTAAATTTTAAAATAATAATAGATTATTTTAGGATGTAAAATTTATGATAATAATTAGATCCCTATGGTTGTTAGTCTTCATTTGAGCTGTGGGTAAACATGGCAGCTGGAGGACTTTTTCTAAAGCTGTTTCCAACTTCCTTATGTAGGTATTTGAGAAGAATTTTAAACACTTGCTAGGTAAGATAAAAAATTATTAACTTACCAGCAACATTCTTTGAAGCCTTTACTTTAACAAGCAATTCAACATCTACATCTAAAATTCCTTGCCCTAAAAGCTCAACAAATTCTGATGTTAACGTACTACTTTCTTTGTTCTCTTTTACTACCACCTTGAGCTTTTGTAATAAATTTTTGAACAAATGCTTTTCAGTAAATTCAGCTGCAAACTGAAAGAATATATAGCAATTAGATGAATAGAAGAAATAATATAAGTTAAATTAAAAGGTAAAACTAATAATCCGAGCCGAGCCTGGGCGACATTTTTGGCAAAATTCGATGTTGCCAATGCTGTTTATTGGCGAGTAAGCAATTCAACTTATATTGAACTTAGGTCGTAAGAACCCATATTATCACCCTGTTTTGGAGCAGGCCCGATTTCTTTGGATGAACAAATTAAAAATTTCATATGCTAGGTTAAAAGACTATGTTAAATACAATTGACACAACTCTTATCTATCCTGTTAAAAAAAGCCTAACCTTAAATTTTAATTGGCACCAATGTCAGATATTGCATAACTAACCTATTAAAATGTAAATTTATAGTGTTAACAAAAAATTTGCTATATTTCTGCTATTTAGCACCCAAACCAGCTTTTTTTAGGATTAATTCCGTTATCCATCCTATTAATAATCAGCTAAAATTTCCTGTACACAAAATATTTAATTACTACCTAAATTTTTGACGTCATTCATATTGCTGTATATTTTAACAGGTAAATTTCACTGGGACAGATTACAGAATTGCACTTTTATTACACTGTTCAACAACGAAAAAATTTCAGAGATGAAAATAGTAATTTCTTATAGATTTCAAGCTGCCAAACACGAAAACCACTATTAAGATTTTAAGTTCACTCAGGATTTTCTGGGAACAGCCCCTCCCCTTTTTACCTTTTTGATGACTAATTGAATTCGATTTACAGGGTTATAAAGCATTACTTTAGTCTTTAAATTACTCCCAAAGGAACAAGGAAGGTTGAAATTTCTAAAATATAAAATTTTGTAGCAAATGTATAGGTTAAAGGGGTTATTATCCCCCTAAAAATGAAAAAAAAGCTAAAAATTATGGAGGTTTAAACACTATTTTTTCCTCTAATTTTTCTGCAATTCACCTTTGAAGGGACCTAAACCCTTCCACAATGACCCAAATTTAATGAAAATATGCAGCAATGATTTTTACTTAAAGTGGTAGAGGTGTTAAAAGCCCCAGAGGAAGGGTTCAATGCTGCACTTTAGAGATAAACTGCAGTACAAAAAAAGTCAAAATGCAACTGACTGAATTTCAGCCGATTCTTTTGTCAAATGACCTCCTAAATTCAAATATGACACCTGTTTTCCTCCATCACCCTCAGTTTTTAAAGGGGCGCCCCCTCATTGTTTGTTATCTAGTCTATTAACAGCTTGAAACAAGGAAACCCCACTCCTTTAAACTGGTCTGGTCAGCCCACCCCTTTTTAAGAACTGAAGAATATCTACTTAGGGTAGATATAAAATAAAAGAACAATGTCATTTTTAATCTTTTCCATGTGTTAATTGAGCTCGCAAGTGCCAGCACATTTTTGAGAGTCTCCTGAACTCTTACGCAGGGGCTTCTGGGACTAACACCTCAACCGCTTTAAGTAAAAATCATTGCTGCATATTGTCATCAAATTTTGGTTCTTGGGGAAGTGTTAGGATCCTTTAAAGCAAATGTGAATTGCATAAAAAATAAGAGGAAAAATAGCGTAAAAAAACATCTATAATTTTTAGCTTTTTTTGCATTTTTAGGGGGTAATAACCCCTTAAACCTATCCATTTGCTACAAAATTTCATATTTTAGAAATTTCAACCTTCCTTGTCCCTATGGCAGTAATTTAAAGACTAAAGTTATGCTTTTTGACCCTGAAATTTTGAAGGTAAAATTTGATGAACAGTGTTATCATGTTATCAATACAAGAGTAAATTTTATTCAAAAACATATTAAGTGATTTAGTACTAGAAGGTAAATTTTGGAACATTACCTCTCCACCATGTCCATCAAACACTCCATAAAGAGCAATTCCAGTCTCTTCATCAATAACAACACTAAACCTGTCTTCCATCTTTGGTCTTCTTCCTTTGATTGCATAAACTGAACAGTTTTCTTTTCTTAATTCCCATGTATCTCGACTAGGAAACGGGACCGTCCCAATCAATATAGAACGTTTAAGCCTGGTAGGGAACAAATGGGATATGAACCGTCGTAAAAGCTCTACGGATTGATAAAAAATCAGTAAGAAAGTCACAAATCCTATGATGGTAATCGTTATTTCCAGCTTTGAAGTTCGAATGGGTCCTTGTCCTGACATAAATTTGGAGATTACAGTGAAAGGAAAGCTCCAAAACACACTAGAGAAGATGCGTAAGTTCTTTAAGAGAACTTGATAAAAGTCATCAGAATCTTCATCCATTGTTTTTTTAGATAATATAAAACAGAAGGTTTGGTATGTGTACTTTTACAGTCGGTATATTTTGTTCAAAATAAGTAGTTCTCTTCTATGGTGATTCTATGGGCCATACTCCAAAATGTAAATAATGAAAAACGAAACGATTGATAAGTCGGTTACGATTAGTTCCTAGATCTTTTACATTTTTTACTTGTACCACATCAAGATTTTAAGAATTTTTAGAATAATTATGATCTGATTAGAAATTTAGAGAACTACTTTATAACTATCTCATATTTGGTTTAAATTCTGTTACAAAACTTTTTCTTGCATTTTACATCATCTTTGGATTTTCAGTAATAGAGCCATAACATTTTCATGATGTAGGAGAAGTTTTATTACAGCCCAACTCTAAGGTTCATGTTTTGTTTTGTTTTGTTTGATTTTTAAAGTTATAAATTTGGGGATAGGAAAACTAACAAGCTTATTTATGCAAGCAAAAAATTTTACAATATTTATAAATATTCAGAAAATGTTTTCTTTATTTCAAGCAAAACATAAAAAAACGTCTTTTAGAAGATGAATACCTATTTTGGAAGTTACTTAGATCACGTGACGGAGTTTGCGCAAATGGCCTGGTGAGGTTATTTATTATTGTTTGTGTGTCATCGTCATTAAAAAAATATTCCTGATAACTAACCTCAATTGTATGAAATTTTAACCCAGTAGTTAGTTAGGTTAATATCTTGAAGAAAAAGTCAGAATTTAAAAGGAAAATTTATTACATGCGTGTTTTTGTTTGGAAAAATAACTATCTTCATATTTTACCTGTATGAGTTTGTTTACATTTTTATTGTACGTATGATGGTTGAAAATACATAAGAAAGGTTAGTGTTAATAGAAAAAAGTATTGGACTTTAATTTGTACCAATAAGATTCCACAATCAGGGACCCCTCCCTATTTAATATGTATTATCCTGGTTTGAAAATAACATAAAATTATGATTACTAAGCATACCTCGTTATTATTTTAAAAACTTTTTCTGCGCAATTTCTTGGTTCATCCAAAGAATCTGGGGTAAAAATCTATAAGTGGGTTTGGGTTGGCGCCTCTTGGCGAATTTTTAGTCTCCAACTTCACTTTGATACCTAGGCGCACTTTGGTGCTACTACTTCGCTTGGCTTTTGAACCCACTTCTAGATTTAAGCCGAATCTGGGCCAGCACAAAAATATTTCGATAAAATAGTGGATTCTGGCAACCCAGTTATATAGATGTTGAATTCCCTACTCGCCAATAAATGGCATTGGCAGCACCAAATGTCGCCCAGGCCCGGATTCTTTAGATTTACCAATTTCTTTTAAAAATGTTTTCCTGTTATAAGTTTATATATTTTTTTCAATATTTGTGTTTCTGTCGGGTCAGTACATTTTTGTATTTTTACCTTGGTAATGAACCCCATATGGTCACCAAATGTTGGCAACTTTTTGAGGATAGTCCTCTGTAATGAAAAATTTCACAGTTGGTTCTGTTGTTGTTTCTAATGTCCCTTGGAATATCCAAGCTCCATCTGATCTGCAAGGCATACAGGAATTTAGGGAAAGGGGTTGTGGCTCCTGAGACAGTGAGGCTCATGAATGACAGGAGTCCAACTTAAGCCTCAGATGGTAGATGCCACCATCTATCACCAACTCCACAATTTTGCCATGTCTGAAAGGGAGGGAAGTGTGTGTTTAGTGGTGTTTGGAATGGAACCCTTGACCCTCCGCTCTTAACACTTTCAGTTTCAATACGGCAAGCAAATCAGTTTAGTGCAATATTGACACTTGTTTTATCTCCTGGGGTACTAATGAGGATGCCCATTGGATCAGATTTGTTTGGCTGCACACTTGGCATTTTATTCTGTTCCTTGAAGTTTTTCAGAAACTGGGACATAATATTGCCTCAGCCATAATTAAAAAAAAGGGTTAAAACCAATGCCTTAACCAGTAGGCTACCAACAGCCCCATTGGGTACTAAATTTGAGTAGGACCATATCAGGAAAAGTTTAAGTAAATCCAAACGGACCAGGCCTGGGTGACATTATCAGTGATTTTTGGTCGGCCAGTGCCGTTTATTAAAGTGTAAGCAATTCAACTTTTTAAAATCTGGTTTGCCATAATTCTTTATTATTTTAGCATCACCTTTGACTCTAGGCCATGTCTCTTTAAAATCTTGCCTCTATTTTGTGGGATCAGTTTGTTTCCATTTCTGAATGAGTTTGAATGAAAATTCGGTAGAAGATATTGGATTAAGGTATTTTATTTGAAAATTCATATACATTTTTTTTCTACAGGACGAGTATCATCAACAAGTGGTGGTCAATTCTTAAATTAAAACCTAAGATCATACAATTCCAAAGACATTCTTTGTAGCCTCTGGGCTCCAGACCTGGCGGCCCTCATTTTTAACGCTTTTGGCTCCATATAGTCTTCAATTTATTTTGGACACGACAACAGCAACAACATCATACAATAATTGAAAAATCCAGAGTAAAACAATCAAGTTTAATGAAACTGTTGGAACAGATTTAAAACCTGTTCTCTCCATGGCAACCACCAACTAGGATTAGTTGCCATTTAGATGACTGTAGCATTAGTCTATCTGTCAGTCTCCAGGTCTTGGCAGCCTTTTCTTATGGAGGAGCTATTTTATGTCTGTACTGAACTGTTTAATCTGTGAAATTCAACTAATTAATTATTATTTTATTAAGTACAAAAAACTTTATGATTTCACTGAATGCTAACTTGACAGAACCTTTTTTATATTTTCAAGTAATTGTTCTTGAATCAATATTTTAAATTACTTCCCTAGGATAAACTTTTATGGAGAAACCTGGTCTCTAGATATTCTCATGGATCTCTATAATTTTTTCTCCAGTGCAAATGGTAAATTTATGTTTTACAAATATTCTTAACAATAATAAATAGGGGAGAGCAGGGGTGGAATGGGACAAATTTCACATTTTTTCTCATATTGAAAAAAAATTACATTTTCAATCCTGTAACAAGTTTAAAACCAATAATTGAACTCTTGCTTACATTATAAATGCATGTATTCAATCAATTAGCCATCATTTAAACTCTAAGAAAAGTTTTTCTGAATGCATGTATTTTGTCCCATTCATCCCCGTAGCATGGGACAAGAGTGGTAATGAATGGGACAGTTAAAAAAATTCAGAAATTTACAAAATAACAAAGTTATTTTAAATATTGCACAACATTTAGCTTTTTAAAGGATCAACACACTTCCAGTGGCGATTCGAAGGTAAAACTATAAGGGGTGCTGCTCCGGCGGTACCAAGTTGGCAACGTATTTTAAGCGATTTAATGCCAAATAATATTTCTATTAAACAAAAACGTGGAAAAAATCAAATAAAAAAGATGGGAACATTATAAAATTTCGATTTCACACTTATATAATAAAGCATTCAAAAACTATCACTTACCTATATTTAGCTGATTATTACGAATATGAAGAATCAAAGATAGATGAAGTATGTTTTATTTAGTATCTCAAAAAAGCAAATGAAACTAAAATCAACATTTCGAATTCAATTTGTTCATTATAAAAATAAAAACTTGGCTACAAAAAAGTAAACATCAATCTTTATTGACTTGCGGAAACATCAGAAAATAATTTGTTCTCTCTCTCTCTCTGTTGAAAAGAAAAAAAGAAGCTATAAATATAAAATTAAAACGTTGGTGTGGGAAAAGCTAAAAAGCCAATGTGATTTATTAGTAGTAGAAATCGTTTATTTTTCTTCTTCCCTCAGTTTTTTTTACAGCTCTCTCAAGAGAAAACGCTATCATTCTTTTGGTCGGGGCTGCCGAAAAGCAGCCCCTTTTCTCTTAATAGATTCGCATGCTAAATTCTTGATATTTTGATTTGATATGATAGAGCTAGTGTTTTATACCACGATTGGTATATCTGAGGGGGCTGATCGACCAAGAAAGATATCTGTTGGCGAGAGACGGCATAGCAGAAAATTATTAATTGAAAAATGATTATAAAGGTCAAAGATTAAAGGGGGAAATAGATAATTTTTTAAATATTGTTAAGCAAATAAAAATTGGAATTTCGGGAAATTTTGGTTGGGGGTGCTGCAGCCCCGCAGCCCCTATGGACGAGCCGCCACTGCACACTTCTATTTTCCAAAGATAAAAATTAAATAGGCATTTAAAGGGCAAAAAACAGCCTACTTTATTCGACCTCATGTTGAGTAAAATTAACACATAAACTGAAGCAAGTCCTTTTGTTCTTTCAGCTCAGTGGTTGAGCCTGGTGTTATTTCTATTAATGCTACTTGCTTTTCTTTTAGGAGTGTAAATATATCATTTTTGATGCCTGGACCAAACCATTCCTTTCTTGCTGTTACACTTTCCTACCATTCTAAAGGAACTTTTCATAAAATTTGAGCATTAAAACCTAACTTGTTTGAAAAATGGCTTAATCATAACGTATTTAAGAGGAAAGTTGCAATATTTGCTCATTAAGACTTTGCATATTCACACATTAGTTTGGAACATAAAACATAAGTTTAAACATATATTTTTTCACCCTATTTTAGTTACTTTATTAGAAATTACTTAAATAAATATAACAAGCTATTGATGGAAAGTTTTGAAAACAGGAAATGAAGTGATAATGGAACTGTCCCATTCATCCCCACTAACCTTGTCCCATTCATCCTCATACCCACTTATTTTTGAAGAACTAAAATTAGACTTGGAAAATATTGATGGATTTTCTCCATTTAAATTGTTAACTATACTAATGTAAGTACTCCTCAGCACACAGTAAAATTTTTAGCTTTAATTAAATTATCTTTTAATAAATAATTATAGAAGTAAAACAATATAAGTTACTTTTGGTATGGGAAAACACATTTAGTAGTCCGATTTATACAAAAATGGAAGCTGATGTTAATGAACACAATTTGTTGAATAGGCTAGGTACTAGTATCTTATGGCTGAAATAACAAAAATTTAAAGTGAAGTTAAGGTATAAAAAATTGAGCTGTCCTGTTTGTCCCCTGTCCCATTCATTCCCACTCTCCCCATCAGTGGTACTTTTCAATTAGCTCAAATACAGTATCATGGTCAAATTAAATGTAAAAATTAAAAATAATCAAACAACTATTGAGTAATTTGTAAAATATCACCAGCAAAGCAAAAGTTGCACCAAGTTAAATGAAAAGTATGAATGTAGTGTTTTTATTCAATATATATTATAAAATTTTTTCTGTACTTTTACGCTATCCATCCTGCTTACTATCATCAAGTAGTTTTGAATGCTAAATGTTAGTAATTTCCCCCTAAATAACTAACCAAATAATAAAATTTATATATTGATGAAATCATTAAAAAACTGGTGACATTTGAATGTTTTTAGTGTCTTAAACAGCTTGCAATTTTTAATGAAATTGTACCACCTTTTTTATCATGTTTAAAAACATATTTCTTAGGTCATACTTCTACTGACATAGCCAAGAAGGATTTCAAAGATTTTCCTACCACTTTTGACAGCATATGGGTTCTGGGTAAAAAGTATCACCCTCTACATGGTAAATTTTTATTTTTGTATTTAAACAATAATGAAAAATAGAAATGCTTGATATGATACTTTAATAATGTGAGGAACTGGATGTGACAAGAATTTTTTGAGATGGATGTGACAAGAATTTTGAGTGACAAGAATTTTTTGCATCAATATGTAGAAAGGAAGGAAATAAAACTTGATGAAAGTAAAAGACATGTAAGGGAACACTTTTCTCACTTTAATATAAAGGTGATGCAAATATTCATTCAAATAATATAAAGGTTCAAAAATTTATTTAAAACAGCATGTCTACTCATCAAGCTCCTCTCTACCAAAGGCCAATTAGGAATTTTGGATTTTTCTTAAGAAATGTAAATGCAAATACTATAATTACCCTCCTCAGATACCTAATTAAACAAGTTTAAACGCTGTTTTTAAGAGTCAAACTTTTCTGGGGGTTCCCAGACCCCCTTTTTAAGTGTGGGTGTTAGTATTGCAGTTACAGATAATCTTAAAAGTTTTACGCTCTGTGGTTCGAAATCCAATTAGTTTAATTTTTAATAAAAGTAAACATTTAAAAGTAAAATATAGTTCAGGGCCAAACCTAACTATGTCCTGTTGTGGCCTTGTGGGGTGTGAAAGAGAGCAGTGATTGAAATGGTTGAAAAACACTAGTCTACAAAATAAACTATTTTCTGGTGCAAGGAATTTTAAAGCTGTTTTTGTATATATCTGACCTCCTGATTCAGAATATGACATCCATTTTTATACATCAGCACATCAGCTCTAGTTTTTAAGATATTCTAAAATTACGTTTTTAAGACTTTTGCTCTATTTTCATATAATATGGTGATATAAAAATGTCTTAAAAAATAAAATCTTTACCCTCCTAGGATTTTCCTATTCCTTTGGGTCCCAATAGATAGTGTATAAAGTTTTCTAAGAAGTTTAAAATGTGGCAATGTTGAAAATTAAACCATTTATGAAACCATAAGTTACTATTTTCATCATTAGGCTGGGAACACAGACTACTCTTGCAATTTAAAAACAATGGAACCTTTTAAAGAATAAGATTTTTCATGATATATTTATATTTGTTTTCTTATAAATTTTTTTTGTTTACTATAGATGTTTTCATTACTACAGTTATTTTTCTATGTCATTTTTTCTTTTAAAATTTTCCTTAAAATGTCATTATAAACACTTTTTATTTGTGCTTTAATTCCAACCTACCCTACAATTAAATCTGTTATCTGTATGATAAATTCAAGTAATAATTTATATTTCAGATTTAAAAGATTTACGCAATTTAATTCGAAGTAAAGTTTGGTTCTCTTACAGAAGTGGTTTCCCTGCTATTGGTAAATATCCCATTATTCATCTTGTTAAAAATCCAAGAAACTATGGGAACTAAGCTCTCTACTGTTACTACAAGAAGCAACCTATTAAGCAACAGAGATAGTACTTATAATAACAAAAAATAACTGTAAAAAGTGCTATTAACAACAATTTAGCTTTAAATGTAAATATGAGATGAGATGCAGATCAAGAAGAGTTTAAGGAAAATAATAAAAAATTTTGAATTTTTATAAGATTAATTTTCTCTTTGTTTTTCAAGTTTTCTTGTAGAAAAGAAATTGAAATTTTTAGTAACATTTTTTGCTGATGTTTAGAGTTTTTACTGCAATTATTTAATTAGATTGTTTCTGCCAATTTTTTTCTTGTTTTGATCTTAATAACTATGTTATGTCACTTAGGTTTAATCTGTCATAATGATTATTTTCCATTCTTGTTAAGTAACTTTGTTGAAGGATTTATAGACATTTATTTGCTCTAAAATGAGCTGCTATAAGTAATTTAGTATTATACAGTAGAACTTCTTTACAATGATTCCCTCCAGTATAGCGACCCCTGAGTTACAATGACTGGTAATAAAAGTACTGACTATTTTAATATAGTTATAATTTTATTTTTTGTCTTATTATAAAAATATGTTTTGGGTCCCAGAAGAGGTCAATCTTTTTAGGTTCTACCGTATTAGGGATATATTTTATTTCCGTCACCTCTTAAAATATTTTCTTTGTTAACAGGTGGCAATGGTCCCAAAAGTGACCGCTACTGGGGATGCATGTTGCGCTGTGCCCAAATGGTGATGGCCAATGCTTTAATCAGCAGGCATTTAGGAAGAGGTAATTATATAGTTTAACTCTAGTTTAAGAATCTTAGATTAATATGTGCCTGATTAATAAATGCAAAAAATATATTAGGTTTAAATATTCAGATAATTTTACAACTATTAAAAATTTGATCTTGGTGTACCGTAGCTTACTATGCACAAGTACTGTAAAAAATCACACTCCTTTTCTTTAAATCTTTGCTGGTTGATGTTATTTCAAAGGCACATTTTTATATTTATTGTTTGGCTAAAAAAGACAAATATGTACATTCTTTGCCTTTATCTTTGATCTCAATAGGGACTTGAAATCTTTGTGTCAAATAAAATAAACAATGGTGTACAAATTTAAGTTATAAAAGTTTTAAAACCAGGACGTGAGATTTCAGTTCTATATTTAACAGTTCAGAATTTAAGTAGGGACTAAAAACCATTTCCCGGACCTGGAAAAATTGCTTGAACCTACAAACCTGGTTCGGGGCCAGCTCCATAGGCAGTAGCGGATCCAGCGGGGGGGGGGGCACAGGGGCACGTGCCCTCCCCGTCATAATTTCAACTACCTAAAAAATGTCGATTTTTCGTAAAATAAATGTTTTTTAAAAATTTGTACAAAAAAAAACAAAAAGAAATCCATACTTTCAACCAAATAAAACGTGAGGGCTTTCTTTGCAACGCTGTATCTCCAATTCTGAGAAAGAAGATTTCGGTCACATGCATATTCGAGGAAAAGAACTGGGCTAGAGGGATCTCTTTTCAATGGTGGGGGGCACGGGTCTCGAAGAAGGGAACACTTATCTGGACGCAACATGCTGAAGAGGCCAGGCGTCTAGGGTCTAGGGGGCTGTTGTGTAATTACTTCTTGGAACGGGCTGGCGTGCGTTCCCTGTTTCGACCTTTTTTCACATCGGTCAGCGGTCAAAACAGTGCTTTTAAGTCTGAGCAGTGACATTATCGAACCTGCGTGTGTCTCAAGCTGAAAAGTAGGTGCATTCTTTTCGTATTCGTTGTTTTATAAGTGACTGAAAGACGAAAGTTTCATAAAAACGAATAAAAATTTTGGTGAGTAAAACATTTCGAGTGAGTTTAAAAGCATTTCTGTATCTACTCAATATTAGAAGTATGAAATGGAGGAGAGAGGTTTTTGATCAATTCAAGGAAATAAGCTCTGCATTTTTTCGATACAATCAAGGCGATTTTTAGTAACTTATCACTTATTAGAAATATTTTGAGTTTCTGGATTTGTGTAATGAAAGCCGCGAATGTTTAATTTTGCTAAATTTTCACATAAGTAAGTTTTATTCATGCGTCGGAATTCAATGGAAAAGAAAGTTGAAGATTCTTCTGACGTTTAATCCAGCTAAACAATAACTAACACAACTTTTTACCTGAAACCAGCCGATTTTACAGATTGGACCAAAATGGGTCTTTCAACTTTCACCTTCTCGCCCATTCACGTTAATTTTTCTTCGTACTTTCTTTGTACTTTTCTAGTCAAGGGCGTATATAAAGGCAGCGAGGGGGCCCTGGCCCTCTCTTCGAAATTCTGACAATATAAAAAAAAGTTAAAATCCTGTTTCTTTTAAGGTCAAATTTCCAAAAATGTTCTGGGGAGGTCCCCCCACTTTGCACTTGCATCATTTTATTGTTCACAACTTTTTACATTAAATTCATCACAATGCCAAATCCTACCTAAAAATATGTTTACAAAATTCGGGCTAGAGGTACCAAACCTAGTTAAAAACCTGTTTTTTAGGGTCGATTTTTATACAATTTTCTGGGGGAGATCCCCAGACCCCCCTTGAGTAATTCGAATTTAATTATTTACTACTTTTCTTATATTTAGTTCTTTACGACGTAACTTTCACCTAACAAGTATTTAAAAGTTTCATTAAACCTATTTAATATGCATGAGAAGGGCTGAGGAATAATTTGGGACACCTCCCGAAGTAAATTTATAAATACGCCACTGTTTCTAGTGAAACTACAAAATGTATTAAAGAACCTGTTTAAAGGAGTAAGATTTTCAAAAATTTCTCAGGGGCATTCCCCTGAACCCCCTTTTATAACGGTTTCCCCATTTGGATATTTGAAACTAGATATATGCTTTTAATCTAATGGAGAAAATAACTAAATTAAACAATGTGTTAGTTATAATTTAACCAAAACAGAGTATATAATTTCTGAATAACCCGCTTATATACAGAAATATAATAAAATCCTTTTTTGGAACTTATAACATTGAAGAACATTTTTACTTGCAAAAAAGAATAATACAAAAGTGTGACTTGTGCCCCCCCGTCAAATTTTTCTGGATCTGCCACTGTCCATAGGAGCAATATAGGTTTGGGCAAGTTTTAATAGGTTCAGGGGAAGGTTACAACTTTTTCCAGGTCCGGCATTTCCTCTGCTGCACAAATGTGTCAACTTTAAACAAATTTTGCTACATTCTTCCATTCTCCCTTATATTTGTAGGTTAAGACATATTGAATTTATTATTTTGGATTAAACCCTTTAAAATATTTCATTGTTACAATATTCGTGCAAGTGGTTCCACCTCTGGTTTACTTTTTTATGTAATTTGTACAAAGATGTTCTAAATTGAATTTAAATTAAATTTTATACTTTAGAATGGTTATGGAATTCTGAAGTAACTGACCCAGTTTATGCAGAAATCATGAGAATGTTTCAAGACAAAAAAGGCTGTCCTTACTCAATTCACCAAATTGGTAAGTAAGTGGAGTTGGTAAAGTATGTTTTGATTCATGGCTGTTTCATTCTTTTCAGCTCCATTAATAATCAAATCTTTTAGCTTTGATGGGAGTATCAGAAGGGAAAACTGTGGGACAGTGGTTTGGACCAAACACTGCTGCTCAAGTATTACGGTACAATATTTTAGTTCTTCATTTCTTTTTCTGTAAAAAAAGTACTTTCTCAACAGTTTTTAGTTACATGCCCAGGCATGTGATTTTTTAACTAATTTCAGAGGCATCAGAATTCCGCTCAATTGTGTGCCGAATTAATATTTCAAAGCAGGAAAAAATCGGAATATTTTGTTTCTTGAGGGGACATTAAGTGTACCAAACGTTTTAAAACCCTGTTTTTTAGTGTCAAATTTTGAAAATTTTCTGAGATTGAGTTTAGTTAGATGAAAATCCTATCTAAAATGTTTTAAAAAGCTAAATTGAAACAATTGTATGGGATAAAGATTTGAATTTGGGCCCCTCAAAAAATTAATTTCTATACCTCTGGAACTTATCTAGACGCTTCTAAAAAATTTCAGATAATTTCTTTCTTGATCAATCACATACCTGATACCTGTAGAACTCCAATTAATTCCATGCCTAAGAACCTATTGCCAAAAGTCAACGATGAGAAGAGGTGAGGACTATATATCCTCCAGGAAGTATTTGTAATTATTTCATGATCAAAATGCAGAAAAAAATATAAATAATAAAATTCTAAAACCATTAGTTAAAATATTTTAATGTAGCATTTGAATCTATAAAAATGTATACGGGTCATTTTCAAAATTTGCTTACATTTGCTGTCCCGAAGGTAAAACATGAAAATTAAACAATTAATCATTATTAAAATTTCTGTTTAAACTTTTATTTAGGTAAAGTAGACTAAATGAAATATTTCTAGCTTTTAATTGATAAGAAAAGCTTTAAAATTATGTAAATAAAGATATTTAAAAATACGAAAATAGCCAAAAACGCTTGTCCCTAACGATTTTCACGAAATTAAAAGTAGTTTTATTGTTATTTAATTTGACTTTTTGAAAGAAAAAACGATAAATATCAAAATTATGAACTATTAAAAGGTTATTATAATTGTAAAAATTAATTTTTTGAACTTAATATTTTTACAAATCAATAAAATATTTTGTCCCTCACTTTATGTCAACTCCCGTTACAGGCGAATTAATTTTAAAAAATATCATAATAATTTTGCTTTAAAAAGGTAGAAACACATTCCAAACGATTGTTTGTTTACTTTAGAATATATTTAAACCGTGTTTTTATTCTTCGGCTCGAAAACTATCGTGTTTTCAAAGAAATTATCTGTCGTCAAGGTAGCGTATTTTTATTAATGTCAACTCCCGTTACGGTAATTTTTAATATTAAATAAACTTTTTTGTAAATTTTAACCCCAGAAATATAGTTATTTATTGATATAAATAGGATATATGGATATTTATTTCAGTTTCCAACCATGCATGTATGTTTTATTCTGTCATTTTATTAAAAATGTCAACTCCCGTTACCTGTCAACTCCCGTTACTATTATGTCATTGATTTTGAAAGTAGTATCAACAACTTTCCCTTTTTACGAAGGATTTGACATTTCTCGTTTGATTTATCGTTAATTTCATTAAAAAAAGGTCTTGCATATTTCATTTAAAGAGAAATAATTGTATTTGATATATTACACATAACTATTTTAGTTTAGGTCATGTTTTTGCCTTATATATGTAAAGCACGGAAGTGTGCAAATTGATAACTTGGGATATTTTTTACATTATGCCATACCGTCGCGTTGCACAGCACAATGAGAGTTTAAAAATGATTTGTAACTAATTTTGTAGGTCAGATATAAACTTATTTCTAGAAGTAAAGAATTCTATTTATTTTCATAAGGTTCGTTTCATTGTTTCTCGAACTCAAAGAGAGCAGCTGATTTCATAGGATTTTACTTACCATGGGCACTAACACATAATACATAACACAATAATTATTATATTACACAAAACTATGGGCAAAAGTGTATGATTAACTGCTGTTTCATATTCTTGAAACATATATAAAAACTACTATATTAATATTATTACGAAATTATGAAGTTTGAAAAAAAAATTTTTAATTCTGAAATGTAAGCGTGGTGAAAATGACCCATACACTATATGTTTTATGTTCTTTTTCATGAAAACATTTATTCAATTCCAGAAAACTATCTGCTTATGACTATTGGAGTTCTGTTGCTGTCCATGTTGCCATTGATAGTACTGTGATAAAATCTGACATCAGTAAGATATTTTTACTAAAAATTTGTTTTATTAGTTATGGAGACAATTTAGAGTAGTATCTAGGTGAGAAAGTTCAAATAAGTGCTTGTGTTTTGGGAAGGAGACTAGATAAACATTTTCATTTCACATTTAAGAACCTTTTGACTGTGCTGTCAAAAGTTAAGTTCAATATTATTATTTCGTCATTATTAAAACTGTGTTGATTGACCAGGACCATCCTTATGTTAATTTTATCTCTCATATTTTTATAGTTTTTGGTCCTTACTAAATATAATTTATTTGTATTTAAATGCAAAGTTTAATACTGACTTCCAAGGTCGAGTCTTGCTCCCTCCTAGCCTGTAAGTCCAGGATTGCTGCTGTACTTAGAAAATCTAGTAATTATTTTTGTTAAATTGTCATTCTATGTTGATCAAAATTTTCTCCTCTCTTAAGGAACATTATGTCAGTATATGCCAGAGCCTACCACTCCTAGTCCGTATGGGCGTTCCTACCAAACCATCTGGTATACAGACTGTGTTACACGTCAGTGTGCTCGTTTCCAAAGTCCTGCAGCAGCTGATGTTGTTCCATCATCCACTTGGAGACCTATGCTACTTTTCATTCCACTGCGACTGGGTCTAGCCTCTTTTAATGAAGTCTATAGTCAAAGTCTTAAGGTGATTTTTTTGCTCATATGTGCAATGCATTTGGTATGAAAATTAATTCTTGTTTACTGCTTTTATGCATCTCTGCACTATAAATATTGATATTTGGTTTCTTACCCCTTTTTCTTCATATGCCTGTGGTATATGTCTGGAAAAGTACCTTAAAATAGGAGATTTTGCTTATTTTTTCAGAAAGCAGTTATAACTTTAGACAAGTTTTCAATGCTTTGGTTTTTTTGCATACAAGTAAAAGATTGATAGATTACATCATTTTATTCGATTCAAGAAACAATTAATTTAGATTAATTCCATGTATTACTCTAGTAGATTTCAAAAGATTACTTGTTTTTTAGAATTCATTTAAAATAAAGCAGAGCATGGGTATGCTTGGAGGAAAACCGAGACATGCTGTATGGTTTATTGGATGCACAGGTAAAATGCATTTCTTAAAAAAGTGTAAAATTTCATAAAAAAAAACTCTTGAAAGAGGGGACCAAGGGGCCCTACCCCCTCTCCTCTTAAATTATGACTAAGAGCGCATTAGAGACTTCTGTCGAAGGGACTGTAAACACTAGGTCACTTGAGAGCAATGCATTTCTTTGGTAGATTTTTGGCAATCGGCCAAGAGTCTCGTCGCCTAATGCGCACGCTCTAGCTTCTTGCAATAGCCAAGGTGATAATTTTGTCTCTGTCGCCGTGACAAAAGTCTCTAGTGCTCGCTTAGACAAAGGGTCCCAAATTGATTTTAGTGAGTTATCTAGTTTTTAAGATGCCTAAACTGAATTTGACTCATTTTTGGAAATAAGCTTGAAAATTTATGTCCTTGTTCCTACCATCCACTTCTGTATCAATTTCAGTTGAAAATATCTTGTAATTAACACTTCTTTTAGGTAATGAACTGGTTTGCTTAGACCCTCACACTACCCAGTCTGCTGTAAACTTAGACACCCACTTTGATGACAGCTCGTACCACACCCCTCTGGGAGGAAGCAAACGGATGCCTCTGAAGGAAATTGATCCTTCCTGTGCTTTGGTGAGTTTTTCAGATGGCTTCTACTCTTATTCTCTAATTAAATATGATTGTGTTTATTCATTTTTTAATTCAATGTATGTATGTTATATACAGGCCCGTGCTGGGTACCTTCAGAGGGCGGTGGACAAAGGGTGAAAGGGCGCCGCCGTTGTAATATTTATCAGTTAACCTAAAAAATTAATTTTCTGCTGTCTATAGAAATCTATTTCGGGAGGAGCCCAAATATCGTCTAAAAAATGTAGATATTATGCAGAAACCCCAAAAGTATATTTTTGCTAGGAGAGAACCCCCCCAAATTTTCTGTAAGCCGCACATTTTATAGATAAAATAATGTAACTTTATAATACATATTTGAATTTTGATATAACTTGAGTATAAGATGTGATAATAATAGCAAATACAAAAGGGGGGTCTGGGGGTCCTCCCCCAGAAAATTTTTGGAAATTTGACCCTAAGAACATGGTTTTAAACTGTTTTTTGGTACACGTAAACCCAAATTTGGACACATATTTTTAGGTAGAATTTTGGTTTTAATGAACTTATTACAAAATTTTTTTGGAATGAAAATATTACTCCAAATAAGTAGGGAATAGTAAGTAAGGAAGTAATAAGTAAGGAAGGTAAATGGAAAGTCCCTTAATTTGTCTAATTACATGCACATCCGGTGTATTTAAATATTTAAAAAAATTCCAGTTTAAAAACTTGCCAACCGATTTTGATGAAATTTTAATTTGTTGTACAACTCAAAGTGACGCTTTGAACGTATTATCAAACTAATGTGGCGTGTGAAAATTTCTCGCCTTTTGTCTATATTGAATGGTTTTCAGTTTGTATACGATCCCCTATTTGTCCCCGGACCCTGAAAATTTTATAGACTAGATAAATTTACTGTCATCACATTATTAAAATTTCAAGTGTATACCAGAATTGGAAAGGAAGAAACAGCCGCTTGAATTTTGACACATGTAGGTACAACTCTGCAAACCCTGGGCGGCTCTGAAATTTTTTAAATATGCATGGGCGGGTTCATCAGACTCGCTCTATGGGGACGCCTTTTGCAGTTTTCTTTAAGTTGGTTACCTTTTTAATTTTTTTAATGGGCGCCTCTGAAATTTTTAAATATGCATGGGCGGGTCCATCAGACTCGCTCTATGGGGACGCCTTTTGCAGTTTTCTTTAAGTTGGTTTCCTTTTTAATTTTTTTAATGGGCGCCTCTGAAATTTTTAAATATACATGGGCGGCTCCATCAGACTCGCTCTATGGGGACGCCTTTTGCAGTTTTCTTTAAGTTGGTTTCCTTTTTAATTTTTTTAATGGGCGCCTCTGAAATTTTTAAATATGCATGGGCGGGTTCATCAGACTCGCTCTATGGGGACGCCTTTTTGCAGTTTTCTTTAAGTTGGTTACCTTTTTAATTTTTTTAATGGGCGCCTCTGAAATTTTTAAATATACATGGGCGGCTCCATCAGATTCGCTCTATTGGGGGGCCTTTTGCAGTTTTCTTTTAGTTGGTTAACTTTTTAATTTTTTTAATGAGCACCTCTGAAATTTTCTAAATCAGTACCAGTACCGAGGGATTCCTTTAGACTCGTTCTCTAGGGGCGCCCTTCGTAATTTTGATTTAGTTTTCGTTACCAACTATGGTGGAGCCTTTTAAAATCATTTTTAACGCATATGCCCTATTTACAACAGAGCTCTTTTCTTACACATTAGCGGCGGGCAACGACGGCGGATTCCTTGCTTGAAACCACATCGCCCCCGTGCACGAACGGCCAGCGCCCCCCTCCGCAACGGCTCTGCCTCTATTCAGTAGTAGCCACGGTAGTAGCTTATATAGTCGCAACACTCAACTTGGCCGCTTAACAATATCGACGATAAGCCTCGTCGTAAAACTGGTCAGTTTCGGGGGCGTCAAAAATTTCCAAGCTGGAGGGCGCACCGGGAAACGTCCCGGCGTCCCGGCGGTCCAGCACGGGCCTGGTTATATATGTGAGTGTTTATTAGTATTTTATACCAATCTACAGTTTTCTTCATATCTACACCAAATTAAAATTAACTAAAAATTATCACTTTACTATAGTTTCTTTACAAGTTTTTATAAAATGCTCTTAATACTCTTGCTTTTTTAAAGTGTAGTTTCTATTTTTTAAAGACATTTTAGTGCATGATCATGTTATCAGAAAATGCAACATAAATTCTCACATTTTCAGTGTTTCTTTATTGAATCAGAAGTTGATTTTGAGGACTGGTGCCAACAAGTAGAAAAGGTAATTTTTAATATGTCTTTAGAAAGCATTTTAATTTTCTTGAATACTCTTATAAATAATTTATTTTATAAAGATAAATAACACTGCTTAAAAGAGAAAAAATACAGTGAGGAGAATATATTTCTTGTAGATTAAAGTCTGCTAAAACTGAATAATGATTTTCAACTAACTCAGGGTTTTTTGTTTTAGTTATTTCATTATTTACATTTAACATATCATGCAATGGGAAAACAATTGTTTGAATAGGAAATTATAAACTAACTTTTAAACACATAATTTTTTTCCTATAACTGTAAGATAAGTTAATCCACTACGTTTTTTAATGTTTAGCACAAAATTGCCTTGCATTCAACAAGTTTTATGTGAAACATTAGTAGAATAATGCTTCTAAGGTTTGCTAGAAGTATGTTACAAATCATTTTTAATACCAAACATGAAAGCTATTTACAATTTGTTTTTTACAAATTTTTCAACGTTTCATTTTTTTACAAAAAATGTAAACATAGAAATTACCTAAAATGCTGTGAACTTAAATGGAAATTTTCCTTTCCAGCAACCCAAAATCTATAAGAAAGGGGTATTCTCATTCCTGTGAAAGGATAAAAAAATTTTTGATTACTGACAGCATGAAATAAATAACCTTAAGGTATCCCGCCTACCCCTAAAATGACGATTTTCGACTTCTACGTCGAAAATTTGTTTTTTACATTTTCAAGTAGTTTAGACTTTAATCTTTCCAAAACTTTTTTTATTTTACTTCTAAGTAAATTAGAAAAGAAATTGCAGCATTTTAAAAACAGATAGTCAACACATCACTACACACAAATATAAACTTTGAAGCTAATTTTCTCAGAACTAAATTTTGCATAAAAACCATCCACTATTTACATGATTACTCAAATACTATCTTACGATATTATCTCCAAATTTTAACAGTATATTAATCATACTGTTATTAACCAAATGGACTAGATTTATATGTAAGTTTATATTTTTTTATTTTTATTGATGTTTTTTGTTAAATGTTTGTAGAAATTTTGAAATTTTTCACTTACCTTTACATTTTATGCTGTAAAACAATTACATTTCAAAATATGTCTTGGAAAATAGTCCATTCTGAAGGTAAGTGTTACACGATACTTGAGTCCAAAGGAAATTTATATAGGGGTAATAGTTTTTGGGCAAGAGTGAGAGGGGTTTTATAAAAATTCATTTAAATTTTACACTAATTACCCCATATTTTAGAAAATAATATAAAGAATTTTGTTTTTTTAGCATTAACCAATGTTTTGATGTACATTTAAACTAAAAATTTTAAAAAAATTTGTAAATCAAGTATTTCAACAAAAATGGTCTCAAAGGTAGGCGGATACCTTAATCTAGGGCAGGGGTTCCCAATTGGTGGTCCACGGACCCCTGGGGGTCCGCGGGCTGTGTCCAAGGGGTCCGCGAAATGTCACCGAGAAATTAAGTATTTTTTTATTTTCCTTAATTTGAAGTAACCATTATCCTACTCAGCAGTTCATTCGGTAGTTTTGTTAGTTAATTGTCACTGTAGTACAAATAGATTAATGTAGGTGGCGCAGCCTCTGTTTACCACCAAAGATAATCCATGTTTTGTTTTTTGCAATTTTTTTATTGACTAAAATACGATAGTTTCGGTTTTGAATAGTACATCGAGTTTCGGTTTTGAAATTGATTGTTGCCTGAAATCGATTGAAAATTTAAGCCTTTAGGTTCAAGAGGGTCCTCGTCAGTAAATTAATTGTAAAGGGGGTCCTCGACAAAATTTTATTGGGAACCCCTGATCTAGGGAATGCAGTATCATAATGTTACGGATATTTTCAACAGAACAATTTAAAGATGTTTGGTTTATAGTTTTATTTTCTTTATTACAGTTAGTCCATGGTTCTGAAAAACAACCTATGTTTGAACTGTTAGAGACACGTCCGAGGCATTGGCCCGAACTAGATCTGCGTCCAGATTTGAATTGCAGTAATTGTAGCATGGGTAAGGAGAGCTCATTAAAGTTTTGATGCTATGCCAGTTGATGTACTCTCCTCGGTGAAATTGATTTGTTTTACTTTGATTTCAGAGTACTGCTTTGTCGAGCAGGAGAGTACGATAGATGCCTCTGATGACGATTTTGAGAGTCTTGAAGGGATGGTCTGTGTTAAAAAGCCAACAACTTCCTAAGTGCTACTTTGCATTCGATTCCATGATTTCTGACCTAACTTGTGCCCCTGGCTCTGACTTTTTACTAAAGTTTATTTTATTTTTCTAGCCAGAGCTCTAAAATATAAGTGTTCTCATTAGCTTCAGTTTTAACTGAATAATTTTTCATTTAAAAGAAAACATTATTACATGCATAAAATGGTAATTAATGGACAACTTTCACAAAATATTCATCTCTCAACCATGAGAGATGAATTCATGATACCTGTTGCAGTGTTACATTCCTGTGTAAATTAAGGATTTATGATTTTCTTCGGGGGTACGCGTTTGCCGAAAAACATTGGTTTTATTTCATATAACTGAGTTTTTTATTGTGTCATATAGTCATCTACTTAAATTAACTCAAAAGCCGATCAGTTATGTGAACTACACAAAAATAATGTTTTGAACTGTGGGGTAATATATTTTGCTTTTTTACCAGAATGTTATATATTTGTAAATAAAAACTATGTGATTGATTCTATGATTTCATTGTTATTTTTTAGTGCTTATATTTTTTCATAAGTTAGAAAAATTGATAACTGAGAGATATTATGTTGATACCCTAACACTCAAAAACAGAAAAGAAGTGGTTTTAGAATGTTTTTATTGAAGTTAATCAGAAAATCCCCTTTTAAAGTTTTATCTTTATGGTTAGCATGTAGTTTTTTAAGATCATAAATAAATTAGTAGACAAAAATTCTTCTGTTTTGGGCCCACTTTGGTTAATCAGGGATGCAGAAAATGTCCAATCTAGGATCAAGGGTAATTTCAGCCATCTGGGGAAATTTTACAAAAAATATTCTCGCAACAGCAAAAAAAATTCTTGTCAATAAAGATACAAGTCAAGATTTTCTTCCAAAATCTGCAAAATGCAACATTGATTAACAATATCCACAAAGACAATGAAATATTGAAATTTCTCAGTAATTGATAATTTATCAGAAGTAATTTTTTTAAATATAGGCAAGACTTGTTACAAATTCTATCGATCTTTATATATATAATGCAAAATTTTCTACATCTAATGCAGAATTTATGTAAGCTTATTTCTAAGACATTTTCTTTTAATTTTGGGGAAATTTTCATTTGGATTGAATTGGGGAAAAGGTTGTGCTTAAACATGTTTCATGTATCCTTCAGGGTGTCCACTAACCCTGGAAACCGGGAAAACCTGGAATACTCAGGGAATTAGAAAATGCCCTGGAATACTCAAGGAATTACGAAAATATTCTTGAAAAATGGGATTTTGTACGTTACGTAACGTTTTCCAGCATTTCTCAACGCGTTTTAGAGCTACCATCTCCGGTATTTAGCCAAATCAACGGCATCCTAACTCGCACGCGCATCGGCCGGCGATACGTTCGCGTGACTCGGCCTGTAAAAGCGGTTTCTCCTCGTTCGTTTACTGTACTACGGAAAAATGACTTTTATTGGAAGATGGCTGTGTTCTTGCTGTTCCTACCATGCAGCCTAAAGATGAGGAGAAGCTAATTTTACAGTACGGTACGCATGGGCGTAGGCAGGGAGGGGCAGCTGCCCCCCTAAGCCAGGCCCGTGCTGGGCCGCCGGGACGCCGGGACGTTTCCCGGTGCGCCCTCCAGCTTGGAAATTTTTGACGCCCCCGAAACTTGCCGTCGTTGCCCGCCGCTAATGTGTAAGAAAAGAACTCTGTTGTAAAGAGGGCATATGCGGTTAAACATGATTTTAAAAGGCTCCACCATAGTTGGTAACGAAAACTAAATCAACATTACGAAGGGCGCCCCTAGAGAACGAGTCTAAAGGAATCCCTCGGTACTGGTACTGATTTAGAAAATTTCAGAGGCGCTCATTAAAAAAGTTAAAAAGGTAACCAACTAAAAGAAAACTGCAAAAAGGTGTCTCCATAGAGCGAGTCTGATGAACCCGCCCATGCATATTTAAATAATTTCAGTGGCGCCCATTAAAAAAATTAAAAAGGTAACCAACTTAAAGAAAACTGCAAAAGGCGTCCCCATAGAGCGAGTCTGATGGAGCCGCCCATGTATATTTAAAAATTTCAGAGGCGCCCATTAAAAAAATTAAAAAGGTAACCAACTTAAAGAAAACTGCAAAACGCGTCCCCATAGAGCGAGTCTGATGGACCCGCCCATGCATATTTAAGAATTTCAGAGGCGCCCATTAAAAAAATTAAAAAGGTAACCAACTTAAAGAAAACTGCAAAAGGCGTCCCCATAGAGCGAGTCTGATGGAGCTGCCCATGTATATTTAAAAATTTCAGAGTCGCCCATTAAAAAATTAAAAAGGTAACCAACTTAAAGAAAACTGCAAAAGGCGTCCCCATAGAGCGAGTCTGATGAACCCGCCCATGCATATTTAAAAAATTTCAGAGCCGCCCAGAGTTTGCAGAGTTGTACCTACATGTGTCAAAATTCAAGCGGCTGTTTCTTCCTCTCCAATTCAGGTATACACTTGAAATTTTAATAATGTGATAACAGTAAATTTTTCTAGTCTATAAAATTTTCAGGGTCCGGGGACAAATAGGGGATCGTATACAAACTGAAAACCATTCAATATAGAAAAAAGGCGAGAAATTTTCACACGCCACATTAGTTTGATAATACGTTCAAAGCGTCACTTTGAGTTGTACAACAAATTAAAATTTCATCAAAATCGGTTGGCAAGTTTTAAACTGGATTTTTTTTAAATATTTAAATACACCGGATGTGCATGTAATTAGACAAATTAAGGGATTTTCCATTTACCTTCCTTACTTATTACTTCCTTACTTACTATTCCTTACTTATTTGGAGTAATATTTTCATTCCAAAAAAGTTTTGTAATAAGTTCATTAAAATAAAAATTCTACCTAAAAATATGTGTCCAAATTTGGGTTTACGTGTACCAAAAAACAGTTTAAAACCATGTCCTTAGGGTCAAATTTTCAAAAATTTTCTGGGGGAGGACCCCCAGACCCCCCTTTTGTATTTGCTATTATTATCACATCTTATACTCAAGTTATATCAAAATTCAAATATGTATTGTAAAGTTACATTATTTTATCTATAAAATGTGCGGCTTGCAGAAAATTTGGGGGGGGGTTCTCTCCTAGCAGAAATATACTTTTGGGCTTTCTGCATAATATCTACATTTTTTAGACGATATTTGGGCTCCTCCCGAAAGAGATTTCTATAGACAGCAGAAAAGTAATTTTTTAGGTTAACTGATAAATATTACAACGGCGGCGCCCTTTCACCCTTTGTCCACCGCCCTCTGAAGGTACCCAGCACGGGCCTGCCCTAAGCCCTGAGTAATTTACTTTTACTTTATTTTTATTTAAGTTAAAACCCAGTTTTTTAGGGTAAAATTTTTCTGGGGGCCCTCCCCCAAAAATTATTTAAATCTTTAGTATTTATTCACAATTTTTTGTAAATAGTTCATTAAAATCACAATTCCACCTAATAGTCCACTGAAAATAGCGAAAAAAAGGGCCGAAACTGGAACAAATTGCAACGAAAGGTTTCTCCACGGTTTTCACTTAGGAATGACCTCAATAATAACATACTAAAAATCGGCCAAACTCGGAAAAGCGGAAATTTAATTTTTTTTAATTTTTAAAAAATGGCTGAAAAAAAATTTCAAAAAATCAAATTATAAAATACTTATGATACATGTTTATAGGCTATTTTTCAGTGCTGAATACGAATATACCATTTAAATTTTAAAAAATTTAAAATTTCAATTTTTAAAAATTAATTCAAAATTTGGAAAGTCAAAAAATTAAAACATCGCTCAAAACCACAAAATAATTTCAAAAGAAATAATTTAAACGGTTTTTAATTAGAAATTACTTAAATAATAACATACTAAAAATGGAAGAAAATCGGAGAAAAAGTTTAATTTTTTTCAAATTTTCAATTTTTTTGGCCTCAAAAATCGACCTTTTTAAAAATTATTGTTAAAAACGTTTGAGGCATTTACCAAGGTCATTTTTCCATGGATGTTGTAGGTATATACCTCTATAACCTAAAAAAAACCACAATTGGTGATTAAATCATTAGTTAATTAATTTATAAAAATTAACGTTGAAAATACAGGTAAAATCTTTCAATCAAGTAATAAGGAAGATATTTAGACAATATTTGGTAATAAATCATTTTAAAAATAATCAAATTGAAAAAATACAAAACATCTTTCAAAAATTTTGTAGTATATGCATGTGACAATAAAATAAAAAAAACTGTCCTAGAAAACCTGAAAAACTCAGGGAATTTTTAGCTTAGAATTAGGTGTACACCCTGATTCCTTGCAGTTAACAGCTGAAGAAATGTGTCGGAGAAAAAAAGGATACCATATGTGAATTCCAAACCCATTGTGATATTATATACCAGGGGTCGGCAAGTAATTTTACTTGGGGTCCAAATAATTTAGAAAATGGTACTTTCGTATTAGCCCGTCCATCGTTTTCGCCAACTTCGCCAAAACGCGCCAAAATACGGGATTTCAGCCGAAAAACACATTTTTTAACATCAGAAACATCTTTATAACATCAGAAAATAAAAAATAAAAGTTTCATGTGGTTGGGGGGGGCTGCCGCCCCCCCCCAAACCCCCCCTGCCCTATCTATAACCAAACTCGTTGTGGGGGTAATCAGACACAGTAAGGATTCAGAAAAATGGGAATCAGTATTCTTGGATGAACCAAAACTACGGATATCACTCGTTAAGAGCATAAAAATAACTTTTTTAGCACTAACTTACTTGCAAAATGGTCGATCCTACCGCCAGCGATCTTTTGTCGATTCTACCACCGGCGTGCATACGCAAAACATTGAAAGACTCTGGGGCTCGGCAAAATGGCGCAACAAAGTTCACCGTGGAACGACACGAAAGCATTTAGACTCCTACCTTTCAGATGCAGCACGGCTAAACTTGATCGCGACCGTAGGTTATACGGCTTATCCACTTTCCAAAAGATCAAAAGAGCCGACGCACGGCCGACGGCGCCGGAAGTTTCCAGTTTTTACCGCTTGAGGGGGTACCGCGCGTAATGGCTCGTTAGGGTTGGTTGGTTGGTTTGCTTCGGCTCTTCAAAATACGCAGTACACAGAAAAATCCTAACACAGGTTCCAAAACGATATTTTCAAATTCTGGAAGGATTGGAGGGCGTATTATTTTTTTTATAATATATAATTATATTATATATATTTTTTGTCGTATAATTTTTGTTTTTACGTTCTAAGAACACTTTTAGTCATTTACCTAAGTCATAAAAATACAAATTTATGATTTTTCATGATTGTGATTCATTATCGTGATCATGAAATTTATGATTTTTTTTATTCTTCACCATACTACCAACCCTGTGAACTAGCCACGAAAAATAATCAACCCGGTTGATGACCAAGTTGCTCGTCTGTGACTCCTTTTAAGCATATTTATCTTTGAATCGTATGAAATCAACCAACCAATAATTATTTTCCAGTGGAATGCCATGAATGACAGATAGATGGCGCTAACATCGTACATCCCAGTTTCTTGAACCTACCTTTTCGCGTAATTGCGCAAGCCGTATATAAACACAGTTAATCCAGTCTAGCCGTGGATGCAGTCTTCGTTCTTACCTTGTAAACACTGTTGAATTTACGTTCAAAACAACCTGCGCGGTGCGCCAGCGGGTGCGCACACATTATTTCACCCATGGGCTTACCGATTTAATTGCGCGCGCATGCGCCAGTGATCGGAACTAGCGCGATTTCGCTACGTTTTCCAGGGTTACCAGAATCAACGGTAGTGTTGCGGGGTTTACCAGACTTGGCGACTTATCGCCCCTGTTGGCGAATGGACGAGCTAATACGAATGTACCTAGAAAATTTTCATCGAGGTCCGAAGAAAAAATTGGTTACTATTACTACTTTAAATTATTTTCTTCAAATACACATATTTTTACAAAGATAAAAATTGAGTACGCATTTGTTTTATTATGTTATATCTAATATTATTAGAAGTTTTTACATGAAAAATGGGGGTCTGGGGGGTTTCCCCCAGGAAATTTTTTGAAATTTGACCCTTAAAAGAGGGTTGAACCAATTTTAGTAGTGTAAAAATACATACTTATGATTTTCAAAACGTTTTGGCGGTCCGGGAATTAACCTCACGCGGTCCGGATGCAGACCGCGGTCCGCCAGTTGCCGACCCCTGTTATATACAATATAAGATTTTTAATAAGATACTTTTTAAGACTTTATAAGAGGCAAAGCTTTTTTTATTAAGAAATTAAGTTTCAGTTCGATGTCTCAAATCCGGAATCGCCGAGACCGCTGCATTTCAGGATTTGTGATTTTTGAAGACTTAAGACCATTTTATGATTGGCAGGGGTTTCAAACTGGCGGCCCGCCGGGTCATTTTGGGCGGCCTGCGAATCTCCCTGAAAACCTCCCGAAAAGTATAGCTTCAGAACACTTTTTAGCATGCTTAAATTCAAAAAATTTTCGGGGAGGATCCACGAACTTACCTACTTTTTACTTCTTATAGGTTATGGAGTAGCTTTGGTCGTTTTCTGTGGTGAAAAATTGTACCTTCGGACACCATAAGTGTTGTACCTACCTACGGACACGTTCTTGTGGGTGTCTGTTGCTAATCGGCGTTTTTGAATCAGGTTTCATTAAAGTGAATACATTTTAATGCAAGTAAAATCAATTCTAAATGGTTATCTATTTGTCGGCGATTATTTTCAAGTGATTTTTTGATGAAAAATCAAATATTTTGTGATCTAATCTACTTTTTTAAATTTTTAATTCTACTTGGCATTTAATGTAAAATATGGTGTAAAATCTTAAGCACCCTATCGCATAAGTATGATGATTACAAAAAAACTTAAAATTTACACTGAAGAAGATTAGCGGAAGTTATTACCAACAAATGCTTGCACAACTAAGTGTCGATCGAATTGTTTTTTTTGGATCAGTGAAGTGATCAGCTCAATCAGCATGATTGATGAAACTATTGCCTTAATTTTTTATCTGATGTGCTTTATGTATTTTTGTTAAAAAATCAATACTTTTATCAATAAACTTCGTTTTAATGATAATTTACGATCTAAAACAACATTACTTTAAAAAATCTATTTCCAATTTTAAAAATGCTTAAAATAGGTTATTAAAAGGTAATGCATCAATAAAAATGTTCATTTTTATCTTTTTTTAAACTAAAGCTTCGCTTTTTAAGGGTGTCCACAGGTTAGGTACAACTGGGTCCGTCCATAGGTACAACAGGTAGTTGTACCTTTGGACACAAATTTTCAAATTATTAAAAATGATTAAGAATCCAATTTTCAAGATTTTAGCTAAAAAAAATATCACCCAACTCACAAAGGTTAGGACTATAGGTTGGGCACTTTAAATTGTCAAAATGTGATTTTACATGTCTTAGATTCTTAGAAAAATCCAAACGTGATTTTCCTAAGGTATACAACACTCCCCTACCATAAAATTAACATTTGGATTTTGAATATTTTTAAAAAGAGTCTCAGAATCATAACCCTAGGGTAGAGCTTACTGCTTTTTCCCTAGGACACATTGGTTCCAAATAAAAGCTGTGAAACGGACTTTTGAAACACCTTGTTTAATTTAAAATGGGAAATGAGGTATTCTCACGTTTTGAGATTAAATTTTATTAAAATAGTAGATAAAAAACCATGAAGAATGACGTTTACATCAAGTATTTTCGTAGCCTAGTTTCTGAGTTATAAATTTTTGAAATTTCGTTTTTTTTTGGGCGCGAAAACACTCGAATCACAAATCATGCGCTGTGAGGTCACATCCAATAGAAGCCCGTTTTCTGATCACGTGAAAACAGAAAACACAAGGTTTTCATGCACTGTGACGTCACACCCAATAGAAGCCCGTTTTCTGATAACGTGACTATTCTGACGTTTTGGCAAAAATAAAATTGAATTTTAAATTATTTAAAACACATTTTTGAACTTAAAAATCAGAAATTTGGGAGTTTTAGACCATAATGTATCGAAAAAGTATAAAATCAAGCAAATTCCTCACTCATGCAAATACCTTATTGAAAGGGGAATTAGTCCAAAAAAGGAATATTGACTAGGGTGTATCGAAAAAAACTTTTTTTTGATTTTGATGATGCCTTAGTGCGGAAAAGTTGTCTAAGGTGGCAGAGAGTACCTGTGAATTTTTTCAGAATTTTCGGATAATATCTTGAGGTGCCGCCAAGGCCCTGAAGGTCTCCATGTTAATCCAATGGAGCGCGTAAGCCAAGAAGGCCGAAAATTGGTTTTTCGCCCCTCATTTCTACCCTAATCACACGACGAATGTCTTCACTCGAGTTATGGACCCTATATGATCTAGGCTATCCGACAAAACTTGAATAATAGCTTAAATCTCTATATTACATTTTTTTGTATGCTCCAATTTCGTCGAAAATCGCGTATTTCCTCGTTCAAATCAGAGCCCACAATCAACATAATATAGGGATTTAGGCTATTATTCAAGTTTTGTCGGATAGCCTAGATCATATAGGGTCCATAACTCGAGTGAAGACATTCGTCGTGTGATTAGGGTAGAAATGAGGGGCGAAAAACCAATTTTCGGCCTTTTTGGCTTGCGCGCTCCATTGGATTAACATGGGGACATTTAGGGCCTTGGCGGCACCTCAAAATATTATCCGAAAATTCTGAAAAAATTCACAGGTACTCTCTGCCACCTTAGACAACTTTTCCGCACTAAGGCATCATCAAAATCAAAAAAAAGTTTTTTTTCGATACACCCTAATGTTGACTTTTTGTGCTCAAAAAAAATCCACAAGCTTCGGAGTGCGAAGAGGGAAATATAACAAACCCCTATAGGCAGATATAGACCCTTGAATGTGGCTTGATCAATATCCATTCATTGTACTTTTTTTTATTTAATTTGAAATTAATTAATTAAATTTCTTTTTTATTCTCTGTGCTGCAAACTTAAACAAAATAAAATAACTTTTAATTTAAAAACATTTTTACCTTTTTTCTAGTGAATGTTTGCCTCCTCTTTGATATTCACTTACTCCATTCATATCACCTTCCTTAATCACTCAGTTTCATAAAATTTTTTAATTTTATTTGTCTTAGTATCTTTCTATTTTCAATTTTGTGCTGTGAAGTTAGCAGGAATGTTGTTTTTAATTGTTGATTAAAATGATTACTAGACTTTTTTTCAGCTGAAATTTCATAAGTTTGAAAAAGGGACAAAATGGGGTTTGGAAAGAGTCCATCAACTTTTTTTGCTGTAAAATATTTTTTTGATAATAGTATCTTATATTTTTTATGATTGTTCTGTATTCTAAATATAGGGTCTTGAATTTCCTGTAAAAATTTGGTGGTTATACAACGAAAATTTCATTACTTATGCAAGTTTTTTTTCCGATTTCCTCAAATCATTTAATTTTAGGACTTATTCCCTTTTTTAAACTAACGATTTAACTTATCATATTCCTTTTCCTGAGATCTATCTGTCTGATTTCTATTGGCTCTAGTTCATACACATTCGAAACGGAACCAAAAGAGTTTATAGGGAACTGTTTATTGGAAAACTCCATGTTATTTGTAAAGGATTATAACATTCCTGAATTCTAAATTCCATGCATAATTTTAAGTATGAGGAATATCTTTAAGTGGAATTATTAGACGATATTAAGTGTTATTTACACTATTTCCATTTGGGTGGATTTTAGCTCCTGGGTCCTTCATTGACGGATGGTAAGATCTCTTATATGTTTGTTTCGACTAATGTTAGGGAACCCTGAAAATTAGATACAGGAATTAAGTTTTGTTTCGTTATTCTCAAAAACTATCCTTAATTTTTATTATTATAGGTAGTTTTTTTATAAATTGTCCTCTTCACAGTAAAATAGATTCTTAGAATGTCGGAACCACACAAAGAAAGGTGGTTACTAACATGGATATGATAGAGTATTTATTTTCATAGAAAACATGATTTGTTTTACTTTAAAACTTTTTACAAAATCGTAAATTTTGAGGAATAATTTATAGGAGAAATGTGTATTTTTGTGATGTGTGTTGATAAGTAGTAAATATTAATAAATTCTCAATTACGTGAAATAAATAATTTATTAATTTTTATATAAAAAATAAAGCTTCAATAATAAATAGCACATTTTCATTACAACACCTCAAAGTATCATAAGATGAGTTGTTCGAGGTACATGTAAAGGTGGAACCGACAAAATACAATCAGTTCTTTTTTATCATGAGGCTCATGAATCTCAAATGATGAATAAATATTTAGAGTCCAATGGGAAATAAATAAATGAAGTATCGTCATGATACAATAAATACTTGTAAAGATGATAATCCTTTTAAAAAGTTTAAATAAATAAATGCTTACAGGATGCATTATATAAAATTAAAAATATGCATCAGAAGCAGATTTTCATTGTAGTATTTCCATTTGTAAAGAAAATATTTATATATAGTTGAGACCATTTATATATTAGAGCTTGCTAAAGTAAAATAATTATTTCGATTATCAAAATTATCGTGGTCCAAAAAAACTGGGTTTCATACCCAGTATATTTTAAGACCATTACAAATATCATGTGGGGGGCTAATTTACTTTTTTTAGGTGGTATTACATGCTTCCACCATCAAGACTCCCCCCACACAGATTTGGAACACCATATTCCCCCAAAAAATCCTTTCAAGACTTCCATTTGTAGAGTATAAAACCAGTTGTCGTGGGATGGATTTAATCTTTTTTTTACTCCAGTTGCAGCTCCGTTTCTTCACCAAGGTGTCGCATAGCATTCGGGGGTGCTTTTTCGAGATACCAAAACACCACGCCTGAATAAATAAATCCGTGTTTTCCATTCATCAAACTTCGAATGACCAATTCCATATCTCCATAGAGCATTATCATCTTACATAATTTCCTAGTGTTTCCTTCACCTGTTATTGACTATTTTATCAGCCAAATGCCACATATGTCCTGCATTGCAACCCATGGCCACCAAGTTCACTATTGCACAGAGAGAATGGAATGTCCTGAACCGGGCCATCAGGAGGCAGTATTTCGGGTTCGATGCCAGTTCTCCTGTTGCCTTGAATCGTCCGATCACGTCTTCACCCACTCCATGCTCGTGTTCCAGCTCAGCCCTTTCCGCCATGGTATTGATCATGTCCGGTACAATGTACCACAGGCCCATCATGTTACAGAAGAAACAGACAACTAGGTTCCATCGCTGTTAAAAGAAAACAGAGAATGATTAATATAGTTCAGTTTAAAATTTTATGATTATTTTTATGGCTAATTGATTTTAGCTAGGTATTCTCAATTTAATTGATAATTACCTGTGCAATGAGATCCGGGTGCTGCAGAACGAATATCCACAATGTCAGGAAGGCTAGAGTTGAATTCAGGAGAAAATATTTGGGAAAGAGATGCCTCTGGACTAGACCAAACACTTTACGAGGGACGTTCAAAAACAGAACGATTCCTATAAAGAAAACAAATGGTAAGGTTTTTTCATAGCTAAGATAATAAATGTACAATTAAGACATAGTACACAAGTAGCATAACTAGTAAAAAATTCTTAGGGGATATTGGTAGTTGGGGGAATTATATGGGGTAGTTTCAGTTGTTTTCTGTCTGAGTTTCGTGGTGTGGTGGGTATACTCCGAAATCCACGCAAGCACACATAAATTTTCGTTAAGAATCGCAAAGGAAGATTGGAGAATACCCTGCATTATTTGTTTAAATTTCAATTTATTTGCGTTAAGTCAAATATAATACCGTAAAATGGGGTTACTTTGGCCCTTACGGGTAACTTTGGCCCAAGCATCGAAAAGTGTTTCAAAGTGATAAATATGTATGAAAAAATAATTTTATCACCTAATTACTGCTAGAGCCCACAGGTGGCATTGTTTTCAGACTGTTTGCAAAGGGTCGTCTTAAAATTCCGAAATTTGCGATCACTGGAATGTTTTAAGCATCGGTACCTCTAAAACGCTACTTTTTGTCGTCTTCCTACTTTTCTATAGACATACTCATAAAAAATTGATTCAAAGCAGGTAAGTCATATTTTTGGATTCATTGTTAAGCGTTTTAACATGTTTTAATGTCATAATTTAAATTTGTTTTGTGGTTTCCTGTGCATTGCGTTTTTACTACGTTGGGGTAACTTTGGCCCACGATTTGGGGTTACTTTGGCCCAATGGCCATTGGGCCAAAGTTAACCTGAAACATTAAGACAATGTGGGCCAAAGTTAGCCTGAATAATGTTTTTCCAATGGCGAAACGTGCATGTAATCCCATTTGTAACTTGCATCCCATTTGTAACTTGAAAATAAAATCAATGGTACATCGAAAAGGTTCACATTTATGGATTTTCACCTAACTAAGCTTTAGAAAACGTTGGTTTGGTAATATATTATTAATGGGCAATATACCTATCGCTGGGAATTGTTTAAAATTGTTTATAGCTATCAAAACACTGATTTTTTATGATTTTTAAGGGTTGGGCCAAAGTAACCCCAAGTCAGGGTAACTTTGGCCCAAATTTTCAAAAAAATATTAAAAATATATTAATTGTGCAAAAAAAAACTTTAAAAGGTTTATATCATATTTAACGGTGCTAAAAATGATATGAACCTCTCAAACAATCATATTTTATTTGGTTAATAACTTTAATTTGCTTTTAAAGGGAAAAAAACACTCCATTTGGGCCAAAGTAACCCCATTTTACGGTACGGATATTTTTTTATGTTTCTACTAGGGAGTTATAATCTCTGTTTTAAAAAGGGGGAAAGCGAGATGAATATCACAAGAATCGAATAACAACCACCAGAATATAAAAATTGTTTGAATAATGATCAATGATAATTCAATGACTTACCTGAAATTAGTGTCATCCATATCTGCGTTCCAAAGTGCGTTGTGAAGCATCCCAGGTGTATGAGTGTTAGGGATTTAGATGATGAGTGTTGTCTTTCTCCGACATCAATAGCCAAGAATGCTGCATATAGGAAGGCTGCGGTACTGAGGATGCGGCTACATTTCGACAGCCTTATGTATAATCTGAAACAAAATAGAAATATTAATTTAAATTAAATTTAGTAGAAATGAAAAATTTAAATTAATGAGAAGTTTAAATTAATTTTTAATCCCTCACATGTAATTCATAAATTATTTTCCCCCACATCTGATTATTTAAAACTTGTTAGGTAATAGCTCACATAGAATAAGTAAAACCTTATGAGTTTTTTCTTTCTCCCGGCTAAGAACTGTCATTTTTTTAAAATTATGGCAGACGAAAGTTAAAGGGATTCGTCTCCCGGATGGATACGCGCTTCTTCCGTACAACGTTTCACTTTCTCTTGAATGAGGTCGGCTGATGCAACAGCAGACAATCTTTCGTTCAAGCCATTGTCTTTGCATTATGCTATGGAGACTACTTTTTTTTACTCTAGCCCTTTTTTTATCTTTCTTAGTTTTACAAATAAATAAAATATTTCTAACTGATCACATTTTATCATTTTTTTTTCTAAATGAGTTAATACTCTTAAAACAGTTTAAGCATAATCAATAATGATAATAGTTAATAACTCGATTGGAATGAATAAAGATGGGAAACCATTAGTTAATGTTTAAATCAAGAACCCATCATTCTATGAATATGAAGTATTATAAAGTTTAAAAATAATTGGTTAATAATTTAGTAAAGTCATGAAAAATGTAACTGGTAGGTAAAAAGATGCATAGAGGTCTTTTCTGAATTTTGCATTTAGTTAATTAAAAGTTTTTAAAGCAGAAGAAAGTTACAAAACTTTAAAATATGTGTTATGAAATTATTTTTTAAAGTTCTCTCTATCAAGGAAATCATTTTTCAATCAAGAAGAAATATAATTTTTCGAAATGTATTAAAGTATTTTTAGTTTTAATGAAATTTAACATGAAATTTCGTAACACAAAGGGATTCAAAACATGTTTAACTACTCAGTTGTTGTGTAACAAATTTAAAAGATCCTTTGAAATTGAAGAAACTGTAAATATTTTGAAAGTCTTTCTCAATTTTATGTTCAAACTTTAACCAGGTCAGTTTGCTTAAGACCAAGAGATGTTTCGCTGTCTATCTTTAAATAATATGTATTAAATAAATAATATATTTTCAAAAAATTATTTGAAAATAAGGGGTTTGCTTGTTATATCTGAAGGTTATTCTGTTTTACAAAAGCACTAAGATAACCAAAATAAAAAAGCATAAAAACCTACTTAATTTTTATAAGTGTGAAATATATTTCCAAGGTTAAAGTTTTTATTCCCCGCCTATAATTTTCATTATTATGAAAAAGCTTGTTTCGGTGTGAAAAAAGGAAATGGTTTCTTTGCAATTATCAATAAACTGAAAATAATTAATAAATTTTAAAACCTAAAATTAAACTTTTAGAAATAAAAATACTCACGATATATGCAGACGATGCGGCGTCACTTTGAGATGATCGGGTATCCTTTTTGCGAACATTTTGAAGTAGCACTGGGCAGTCATGGAATCCAAAAAAGATGCTCCACACAAAACTGTTAATTTACTATAATTCAACGAACCCTCTCAACTCCACCCGGTTTTATAGTGCCGTAAAATCTTGGTTGCATCATGCGTCTACGTCACGCTCCCTCGTCATTGGCGGGAAGCTTGCTCTCACCTCATTGGCTATGGAGCGAATTCGGTGTGTTTCGGTTTTCGCGTCCGCATTTTAATTGATTATTCCGTTCCAGGGTTCGCGCGTGCGTTCAAACGCCTCTTCGTAGCTTGTTTGGGTGTGAAAACGAACAAAGAAAAGAAGGAGTAGAAAAAAAAAGTGCGACGACAGGTAGTCGGATTAGTTTGGAACGTTCGATCTCGTTTTGACCCACTTCCGAAGGTCATGTTGGAGAATTCCCCACGCTTTTGTTTTCAATGTCATTACCGGATTGAACCGCTTTCTGGGAATAAAAGTAAACAAAGAAAGGAATGGTTGGAATTTGTCAAAATCTATTCCAATTAATTCAATTAATACGTAGTTCAGACATGTATAAATGCTGAACTGTTGTGTTCAGTTATTTTAACACATCCCTACTTATAAAAAAATGCCTGAGATTTTAGTTATTAAAATATCTTCCCCTCCCTTTACCTTTTTTTAGGGGGAGTGTACTTCCGGTCCTACCAATTCCAATAAGTATACTTCGGTTGACTCCTCTTCAAAAATTATTGTGACCGATCAAATTTGTTATAACACAGGTTTCCTTAATCTAATTCTATTCCTGAACATTTTTAAATTTTATTCCAATACATATTTGATTTTTATCTTATTAATTATTATTTTTGGAGCATTTCAAACACATTGTTCGATTTTTGGTCAGGTGGGGGTGATTATGATTCGAGGAGGAATGTAATTTGAGAGTAACTTTTTAAGTATCTTATTTTTACACATAGTAATTAATGATATTTTTATTCTTAAGGATAAGACCATAACTATAGCCCACTCTTCGAAAATGAGGTTGTGATTATGTTCATACATTTTAAACATTTAAGTTCGTCAAAAAGAGTAAAAACCTATCATAAATGTCTGCTATTAGCAAAATTTAAAATATGTCCTGAATAGTTTTCAATCAATGCTAAAAAACACTTTGAACTCTGTATTGTAAAATCTGTTTTTCAAAAATATTGGTAGTTTTTTGATTGAAAAGTAGTTGTAATACTGTTACATATTTAAATTTTGAATAACGGATCATAAAATGATAATTTTGGAGCCGAAATCATAAAATATATAGCGAGATGAATTCAGTACTAAGCCCCATTACTTAACATTTACACCAAAAAAATTTTAAAAAGTAATTCCTGTCGAATTATTTTAAATTACATTAACTGAAAAATACTAAGCCAATCTATATAATTTCTAGTAATGTTAAATTAGTTTGTCTCTAACTTTATGGGACTCCATTATTTAAATAATCTCTAAAATCATTAATAGTAGTATGAGAATACTATAATTATTACACTCGGTCTACTGAATGCCAATTAATCATTTGGCGCCTGGCTGTTCAGTCTGAGACGGAACACACAGACAAAAACTGGAACTCTGAAGAACTTAGGGCGATTGAATTAGTTTAGGGAGGGAGACAGTATGTATAACGAAATATTCGACCTGGTTTTAAGCAAGAAAATCAAGTAAAATGGATCATTTCCGTGAAAATTGTCGATCGGGTTCAAAACATTAACAAATCAATGGAATTAATATCTATTACATTCATTGAATGTAATGGATAACTGGGATTTAAAGGGTTGAAATATAACCTCTCTCATAACATAACAAATGTTGCAGTTTACTATATTTCAGTTAGTTGGACAACAAAAATTATCTTGTTTAAGAATAAAGTTTGAAGGCAAAGGGTGAGGAGAAAACTATTGTTAGATATAAAAGAAATTTAAAAAAAAACCCGGAGATTTACCCTTATTCGATTCAGATACATGGAATGTTATGAATACCAACTCAATTATATAAATAATATAAATAACAATAATAACACTACAATCAGCTTAAATTATTAACATAATTTTTATACTGATAAATATATTGTCATATACCACTTAAATTATATAAAAATTCCAGTAATTATTTTTCACATTTTTTAAAATAAAATATTGGCTTCAATTTAAAAGTTTTCATGCAAGCGTTTTCTTCCCCAGAGTTAGTATTTTTCTCATTTGATTTAACAACTTATCTTTTTTCTTTTGAAGCATACAGTTTCCCATGTAGAAAGATTTTTTTATCAAGAATTTATGAGAAAAATGAATTCATTCTAGTTTTAATAAAAACATCCAATTAATTAATGATAATTATTAAAAAATAACGAACTATTCTCATTAAGTAAATCTAAATAAAACATAATTATATTCATGATGAATTTGTTTTCAGTAATACACTTTATCTCAGGAGCACTAATTCACATTGAAATACCAGTTATTTAGAAAGAAATTGGTAAAGAATAAAAAAGAAAATGCCAATTTCTTCACTTGTGTCGGTCATAATCAGCCTAAGTGCGTTACGTAACATTTTGCGAGGGTGTGTTGATGCTTCCTAGCAATATCACTGAAATGGCGGAAAAAGCAGTTTTACAGGTTGCTTTCTTGTTATGAGGGAAATACTGATATCGATGTCCAGATATTTTGAATCGGTTTTTCATGCATTGTAGTTATGAATTTTATTTTAACCAGTTATTTAAAAGCTCATTTAGAGTTGTATTAAACCATTATAAAAGGGTCATTATAACTATAATATATCACAATAACCCTAAAAATAAAAGTTTAAAAACTATGTTTCGTTATTACATTAAAAAATAATAATATTGTTATAGTATTGAGCAATAATTATCCATTGCCAAATAAAAAATCAGACTTTCTCAGTATTAAAAAGTTCCAAAGTGTGATTAGTAAAAAATTGTGTTGTCCACAGAAAAGGTTGTACAATTCAAGTTTGAAAAAGAATATTTATTTAGATCTTTTAACTATTATTTGATAAGACGTTATTGTATTACCTTATTAAAAGTTAAGTACAATTTACACAGTTGAAAATTAAAACGTAGAAACTAATTGTTTATAAAAAAAACCCGCTGTTTATAAAAAGGGAACTTTTACTATATCTACGATGAATTCCCGTAAGTTTGGATTATTATTTTAATCTTAACTCTAATAAATATCAAAGAAGTTATGTTAGATAATTTACTTATTTATTTTATTATTTAATTAGATATTTATCTAATATTTTTACAGTTCAACATAATGATGACTACTTAGTAAACAGTGAATAAATATGTACTTAAATCCCTTAATTTTCTAAGCCAATATTTTCCTACAAAAAATAATTAGTAAGAAATAGGGGGCATAGAAATAGTAGTAGTATACATGGGTTGATACCTACTGATTTAGATAGGTGGTACAATCTATTGGCGATTAGTGCTACGAAAAGTTTGGTAGCATGCATAGAAAAATTTAAGATTCTGGGGACAAAATATTTAAAGTTGTAAAAAAATCTTATAAAAAAATTTAACTTAGTTTGTTAGAAAAATATCTAAGAAAAAAGAAGCTTTTATATATAATTTGATTCTAGGATTTAAATCATAAACAACAAAAAATCACTGTTCTTTTAAATTTGTGTCGGGAATCATGAAAATTTATTCGAGTAAACTGAAACATTTTTTTTACTAAAATCTTTTAGTTTTCTTATTATCTGAATGAAAACTTCGAAATGACAAAAAGAAAAATCTTAATTAAATTGAATTCAAGATATTCTCTTTAAATCCTTTTTGAGAAGGTCCCAATTATCTTTTGAACTTAACCTTTTTCTAAGCAGCAAAATCGGACTCTTAAGACACACAGGAATTTTCAAAAGATTTTGAGGAAATCCGTCACTGTGGAGTAAACTGTTTGCTTAGCACAGAAACAAAGTATACTTTATAAATTTAATAATTTATGGAGACTAAAGAACATCTGGAATTAATCCAATAGATTTTTTTAAATAATGTAGAATGGGAGAGTTGGTAGGTCAGAATGGTAGGCAGGAAATTGCTCACGAACCGTAGTTGTAATTTGATGATCTCTTGCATACAAACCAAGTCTTTTTTCAGCTGTCTGTTTGAATTGTATATCATGTAATAGTCCTATAACCTATAACTTATTCATCCACGAGTAAAGATGGATGTTCCAGAAGGACCATAAAACAAACAAACATACACGTTTGAAGAACATGTCTATACAAAATCCATTTTTAAGACAGCCTTTAATTTTTGTCTGACGAAACACGCTTGGTACTACTCAAGAAAATTGAAGTTTCCGCGAGTACTCAGGGATATAGTCATGTTAGCCCGCTCTTTGACAAAGTCCCAAATCATAAATAGATTATATGTAATAAAAAAATAAGAATCATTTGTTTTTTTTACTTGCAATGAAGCCAGTACATTCACCGTGTAGAAGGCATCAATTTTTTAAAAACAGGGTCTGACGGGAAAGAAAGTGCTTTGAATGATTCAAAAACTGTAAAAAGACTATAGAATTATCATTGTTATAATAATATTGTCTCACCTAAATTAATCTTTCTTATGATAATGGAATTTCCAATTTTAGGATACTTTAGAAGTAACAAATACATTCTAAATCTTCTTCAGACAGCTTTGGGAATTTAGAAGACATGGTAGGAAAGAATGGATTTCTACTAATTTTCTTTCAAAATTACTTTGGTATTGTACCGAAACCAGATAGGATAAATTTCCTGCTCAATTTAATTCAACGTTTTTGATATTAGTCAACCAATTTAAAGATGTGGGGAAAGTGCTTTCACGTACCTGAATTTATAGAAAATAAAATAATGTTTTTCTTGTAATATTCTTATTCCAATCAAAATTTTCCGGTCGCTCTTTTACCAGTTCAATTAATTCACTTTAACCAATTAAAATACTTAACTAAATAATTCATTTAAATTTTGAATCAAAGCTATTTTTTAAGCTTAGATTTAATAATTATGTGCGTTGATTTTCAATGTATATTATTTTTATACATTACATTACTTCCAAAGGTAAGTAATATAGGTAACATATTGCATCAGCCACACCGGTAAAACAAAACCATTAAGCTGTCTTTGAAAGTCATTCCGGCTGAGTGAACAGACAGACAGACGGCGTCTCTTTTGTATGGGAGAGTAATGCCTCCGAAACCATCCTGTTCGAAAAAAAAGCAGCGGAGGTGAACACATGGTGGCTGATGCAATAGGGCCGTTTGTTTAGCCAGAAAGAGAGAGTTTGATGTTATATTAGTATAAGCTGGGAAAAGCGAATAATCCTTTAGAGCGGAATTGTCCTAATCAAAAACTTCATCTCCTATCACGACCAGCCAGTGTGTCGATCAGCCGAAAACCTGATGATCTTTTGCAGGGCTTCTCGGTTTATTGCCCCTGCAGCTGAATCTTGCAGGACCTTGAGATCGCCTGCACGAGCTGGGGAAACTAGGTCGCTGGCTTTTGAAGCACGGCCAATGTTGACGGCGGAAGACTGCTTTGAGACTGTGGCACCTGTGCAATGGTGTTCTTACATTACACGTGTTTGATACGAAGAATTGAAGAAGCCTCGCTATTTCTTCTCGATAAAAGTTTCTTATTTTGATATCTGGCGTCTTTAAATTTTAAAAAATGTTGGTGAAATAAGCTTTTGGTGAATATTAGCACGCAAATAAAAAAAAGTTTTAAGTGAAGTAAATCTTCTCTTTAAATTCTTAGACGTATATACGCATTTTTAGTAAATTAGGTAGAAATTTTACTTTTTTTGTTTGTGTAAAATATTTATTATTATTATAATTATTCCTCATAAAAAGCTTTTTTTAAGTGAAAACGTTATCTATCTTCCAAATTTCGAATTATTTTTTTAAGTACTTCGTTTTCACATAATCCATATTACACATACTTAAAATTACATCGACCGACGCGACGTATGCACTCTGGAGTCTAGAATAAGACTTAGGGCTCAAACTCTTATTCTACTGTCTTATTTTATAAATACCCTGTGTTATATTCTGGAGAGATGCAGTTGAAGGTTTAGCCGATTAGCCTCTATAACTATAAAATCTGTCAATGAAAACAACTAAAGTTAACAGTAGGTACACTTACATTACATGTAATGTACATTAGAAATAAGATTTCAAATACAGCAGGTGATTATAAATACTATTGATCTTTATGATCCTGTTATGAAAATATTGGTGAAGGAAATACATATTGTTTTTAGTAATTTGATCAACATCTTGGAGTCTGGTGTGATATGAAGTCACCATCTTCTGCATAAATATGAACCGCTAAGAGATAGAGAGAAATGGTAAATTTTTAAAACGCAATCAATGAGTGGAAAAATATATATAGGCACAATATTTCAAGAGAATATTTGTAGACGACTGCTGTTACTCCCTTGTTTCTCTCTAGATAACCATCTCATGTCACTTTATTAATTCTAGTCAAGAGAGAGTTTGCTCTTTTACCTCACTAATGATAAAAAAACATATTCAATAATATGCGCGTTTAACCGTGATTTAGATTATCTTATTAAAACTTTATTATTTTTATTCCTCTCTTTCGTATGCAAAAGAAATTACGTATGTTTACTTGTAACTGTAACGTAGCTTATCAATGACGTTCATTGATGTTTTTATGACCCGTAGGAGCTTTAGATGAAGATTAAGTCTTAGCAAAACGATTTGCAATAGTGAGCGATATTATTGCAGTCAACGTCTTTAAGTGTTGTCATCTACAATTATTACGTAGTTGGGATGTAAATCATGTGTTAAAGATAACGGTAAGAATACATGTTTCTCAAAAAGTTTTATTTATTTTGAGTTTTTTAGAATTTTGTGTACTCTTAAGCCAACGCCAAGTGACGTACATATAAGATAGTGATCTACTTTTTATATTGTTGGAACGTGGGTGTTAAATTACAATCCTCGTCTTGTTTTTCTTATATATATGGATGGATCTTATGATAGGATAAGCGATAAGGGTGATAAGATATAAAACCAAGAAAACTATAAACCCAAAAATTTAATAAAATGTACTTTTTTCTTACTAATAAGTAAGTATCTAATGTGCGGTATTATGTAATACCTATTATTGGCCTAAATATGGTAATAAAGGAAGACGAAACTTTAGAAGAGATGAATTTATAAAATATAAAACCCTTACATTTAAATTATATTATATTACTTAAAATAGACTATCTCAAAAATTTAAAAGGTATAGTATTATTATATTATTAATTATAACATTATTTGTTTAAACTGTTGTTCTTGTTATAATTGTTTCATTTAAGTTAAATATGTTAGATAGAAATTATAATTATTCGTGAAAATCTATTGTTATATATTAGTCTATTATGTTAGTTATTAGTAGATGAATACATACTTATTAGATGCTTGAAAATGTGATAAATCGGGATTTGGCTATTATTTATGACTGATTTTTGTGTAATGAATTAAAGATTAATGTTGTGAAAACTAATTACACTCTGTTCAGTTTGGTAAATAAATCTGAAATAAATTTGAAGTTATAATTTTGCAATTGCAAAATCAAATAAATAAGATCCTAACGTTCAAATATCTAGGAATTATTTTTAATCATAATTGGAAATTTTAAAGACCATGTAAATTCGATTGTGAACAAACTCAGATTTACCGTTCTCAAATTCTACCATTTAAAAATTGTATATAAACCTCGACCTACTTCTGAAATTATATTTTGCATGGGTAAAATCATGGATTGAATACGGAAATTTAGTATGGGGTGATGGTTACAATATTTAAACCATTAACTAACTTACAAAATAATTTTTTCATGATTTTTTCGAAATATAATCCTTTTAAATGTCAATCAGCTTTATTTTAAATTGTCTCGTATTTCTAAAGAAATTTCCTATGGAAGCCATAGTTAACTTTATGACCATAAATGATCTACGCAAGCAAAACTACTATCTTTGCCTCGCATTAAGAAATATATAAAAAACATTACAAACGCATTCTTTAACATTCATTGAATGAAATTAAATTGCCATAAAATTGTATTTTAAATGCAGATTAGTATATTTTGAATGTACCATAGTATTTTTGTATTCATTTAATTTACCATAGACATTGTCTAGATTTGGGGAAAGAAAAGGGAGGAAACTGATTTTATTTTCATATTATGTTTAGATTGAAATTTATTACAAAATTTCGGAAAATTTGCATTAATATCAACTTTTTATCCCGTTAAAATTTTAATAAGAATATATTCCATTCTAGAAAATAGTAATATTTTTCGAAATAAAATTTTTAATTACTACTAGTCCAACTAGACACCTTTGGTATTAAAATATCCAGTTCATTTTTTTCATTTTAAGTAATAAAATTTTAAAAATGCTCAATTTAAAACTATTATTTATAGAAATTGCAATATTATTGCTGTAATACAGTGGTTCCCAACAGGTGGTCCGCGGACCACTGGTGGTCCGTGAGGCCCTCAGAGGTGGTCCGTGAGAAGATTTTTAAATACCTTATCCAAAAAATGCGTGGAAAATTTTAAAAAATAGTTTTCCTAATCACACATTCCAGGAAATAGTAAAAACACTACAGATACAAAAACATAAGTAAAAAATCATGCGTCTCATAAATAAAAAAATGTAATGTTCACTTTCTCTCCTTTGAATCATTTGTTCATTTCTATTATTTTGCACTGTTTTATTCAACAGTGGTTTATTACAGAGTAGAAACGAAATGTGATGATGTGGAAAATTATTGCATCAGATTAATTAAAACTGAGAGGCGTCGGGGTGGGGCTAATAAAGAATCGAATGATCGGACTTATACTTGGTCACGAAGTGAAGCGTGGAAGTGTTGAAAGATACTTCAAACTGGGATGGTATGGTCAGATAGAGGGTCTTCGAGAAATCGTGGTATGAAAAGAGGAAATTTCTGAGATACACCTGAAATAGGTTTGTTCGAAGACAGGAGAAAAATGTATTGCCGAAAATGCGCAAGTTTTTGAACACATAAATTATTTGCTATTTTAATCGCTCCTTTGAAATAATTATTGACTTTTGACGCGGTTTCTTTCGGGAGAACATCAGCCTCGCCCGCCTCGCCTATAGAATTTCCTCTGCCACAACTCAAAAAGTGCATGTCCAGTTTGCTTTTTTGTAATCAACATAATTCCTGGTTATCTCATTCGTACTGCAGTTTAATTTAAAGCTAAGTACTACTTTCTTTCAAATTTAAATCTACTAATAATATATTACCTTATTTGTTGGTTATGAAAAAGAAGAAAAATATCTATTATATACTACTGTTTTTTTTAAACCTGTAACTTTTGTGTAGGTGTGAACCTTCCAGGGTTAATAGATAAAAAGGCTTGATAAAAAAGGTTAAATATCTTTTATAAAAGCTATATTTTTGAATAATTAGATATAAAATTAATGTAATGTTAATTTTTCTTTAAGTTTTATAGATTAATTGATTTTCTAAGTTCTATTTAGAAACATTTTAAGACTCGGTTTCCCTTACTTCAGAAAAAAAAGTCAAAATTTTAGACCCTCCATGAGGAATGAATGCACTGAAAAAAAGTTAAAATTTTGAAGATACAGTTAGGGACAGAGGTGGTCCGCGGACGTTCAAATATAAGTGAAGTGGTCCGCAGACATATTTGAGTTGGGAACCACTGCTGTAATAGAAAGCTGTTTTTGTTTTTATTAGTAGTTTAAATTATAATTATGGTTTACTTAAAATTTCTAAATAGTTATCTTAAAATATGAAGTTAATTTTTAATTTTATGTTGGGTTAATGTAGAAAAGCAACGTTAAACGAAAATTAAATGTTGTTGGTATCTCTATTGTGTAGGTTGGTATCTCTATTGTGTTTGAAAGATCTCTAAAGTAAATGATTAATATGATCTTCATTTAAACTTATAATAATTCTTAAGTATATTTTTTGTTAATTTTTTATAATAATTTTATGGATTTCATTCAGAGAAAGTAACATTTTAAAACTATGATTTTCAATTGGATGAAAAAGAAAAAAATGAAAGCGGTCTGTGGGTTGTTAAACCGGAGGAGATCTCTAGCATTAGAAAATATAACTTGCGCACTTTACAAAATTGACGTGGAACTTATTGCGATTTTTCTTAAAAACTGCTTAAGAAATTGCAAGTAACCATTTCGATCAACAAGCGACAGCTTTTCTAAATCGTAGTTGGGACATCTTAAACACGTGATGATACATAGACCATTGAAGTGAGTTGTAGACGTGCGGTTCTTCGACACCATAGCTACCCCACACCAAAATTGACGCAGGATTTTTCTATTTAGTAGTGTCCTATCTCTTTGTTCAGATGTCGATGGGTTCGGAGTTGACGCACGAAACTTTCGTGGCAGTTGCTAATTAATTCATTTCCTATTGAAACACGTAGACCAAGAACAAATATTGAACAATGTTGCCATTCGCTTACAGCAGAATTCCGTCACGTTGCCGTGTGTGGGGATTTTAATGCTTTTTTACGGGTTAAAAATTTGGGTAGTTAGATTAGATCGTGTTAGAAAGTTCAGTTTGTGGATGATCCCCTTTATTCTATGATTGAGTAATATCCTGAGGTCTGGGTTAGTTGATTCAAATATATTTGTTAGACATTCGATAAAGTATTGAACAATTTGAGGTATAGTTAAAGAAGGTATGCAGGGTGTTTCAGAACTATATGTAAACAATGATAGGGTGGTTAGAGGGGACCAAAACAAGCATACTTCGAATATAGGAACAAGGGCGTTAAAAAAGAAAATTTCTCAAGGATTTCACTTTCAACATAAAGTTGATAGGATTTGGAACACTTGTCAAACAGTAAGACGAGTTAATAAAAGTGCAATATCAAGAGTTCGGACAAAGAATGGAGTCCCAATCGTCTGATGGTATCCAATAATCAAACAAGAATTTCCTTTAGTGCCAATACAGGTGGGGATCGGATCGAAGTTAAAGTGAGCATGATCAAATCAGATCAAGAGTTTCAATTTCGGTTATACTAGTAATTATGGTTAAAGAAGTATACTAACTAATTTAACCATAAATTTATTCGAGTATGCATACTGCTGTACCTTATGCAATGAATTTGCATATCTGTTTAATCATTTCTAAAATTTCGTTTAGTATACGAAATAGCAAAAAAATATTATTCATATTCAGAATTTATAAAATTGAAATTGCTAAAAACATACAACCATAGTGAATCCAAATAAATAAAATTGCTAGAAGTTACATGATTGATAAATAGTGTCATGGAAATAGTAAAAACTTTGATGAATAGTAAAAAACTTATTTATTTATTTATTTTCAATAAGGATAAGCTTTCTTCCCTTTGAAAACAATTAAGGCTTTTTTTTTAAATTTTGTAAAAATTTCTCAACTTTAACTAACTGAATTTTAACTTTCTAAAAAATTCATTGCGCCATATCATAAAATGGCATACATATTGGAGATGTAATTAAAAATATATCATTAGACTATTTCAGACAATTCCTTTCTAAACAAATATAAAAAATGTTCGTGGTTTTCACAGGTATCATTAATCATAAAGATATATCATTAGACTATTTCAGACCATTCCTTTCTAAACAAATATAAAAAGTGTTCATGGTTTTCACAGGTATCATTAATCATAAAGATATATCATTAGACTATTTCAGACCATTCCTTTCTAAACAAATATAAAAAAATGTTCATGGTTTTCACAGGTATCATTAATCATATATCATCTTAATTTATTTCCCTTTTTAAGACAGTTTCTGTGGTTAAAACTGTTACTTTCTCTATTCCAATCAAAGTGAAATGCTTCAAACGGATGGACGTGACGTGATATATAACACGTGATTAGAGCATTGTAGGCACATGGAAAATGTTTTTGACCTAAGTAGATAATACACTCACTTCCAAAAGCTAAACACTAACAGTTTTTTCAACATAACACCAAGTATAACTATTTTTTATCCATGAAATTCATACCCAAAGTTGTTCAATGAGGGGGAATACAGGGACGGCGAATAAATTTTAACTACCAACATTTAAAGGGGGTAAATGGACCCTCCATTGTTAATTGAGTCCCATTACACATTTGAAACAGTGACAGAAACGTCTATGTGAGAGGTATTTAACCGAAAATTTAATGCTTTTTGAAAGGAATATGATTATTCCTGAACTCAAGGCATGTTTTTAAACGTTTTTGTTGCCTGTTAATGGATTTTTTGTTTTATTGAGAGATATATCGGTCTAATTATTATTTTTGGCAAGTTTTAGCTTCTGGGTAATTTTGGTAAGTGGTATCTGACCGTCAACAATGTTTTATAGTAGTTCTCACCTGTGCTTGATTGCGTTTAGGTCTTAGGACCCGGAAAGTAACTTTATTCTTTTAATATCGTTACGAATAAAAAATGTTGAGTTCCATTTACCCCCTTAAAATATTGGTAGGAAAAATTTGTTCTCGGTTCCCCGTATTCCCACCCATTGAACATCTTTTGGTATGAATTTCATGGATGACAAATAATTTTACAAGCTGTTATGTTTAAAAAACTGTTCGTGCTTAACTTTTGGAAGTGAGTGTAATAGTAATGCAGTAAAAGGAATGGGAAAAAGGATGATGTGTTTAAGACGACATGAAATAAAAAAAGCTTTAAGGCATCATAGTAAACATTAATTGTTAGTAATTATAAATAATTATAAAACACTAAGGTTATAATTAATTAAAAACATTAAAGGAATAAAAAAATCCAAGCTAAAATATAAAAATAATTTTACAGCTCAATAAAAATAATCTACATACATATTTTTAATAATTTAAATATGGACTTTCTTTTGGGTTCTCTCGTAATGGTTAACACAACACAATGCAGATCAGGTTATTCTTATTAAAGCTTTTAAATTTTTGATTAGCTTTCTATTCAGAGGCTTTATGTGCGGTCCAACAACATATTCTATGAATTCTGCAAATAAACAAAGAAGTTTATAGTAAATGAAAATTTTTAACCAATACAAATCAAATTTTTCAAATTTTTTGAAGTGTAGATTTCCATATATTTATAGAGTCTAGCTAGAGGCAATGACTGATGATTAATAGACGAGTTCAACCAAGGGAATTGACCTCAAGTATCGAGCACTTCAAATGTGCATTTCATAATATTAAAGATTTCCTTATTTCCTGTTCAAAATACATAAGCAGATGTCTTCCACCACTTTGTGACGTCACACAGTAGTTGAACTCTGTCTGTACTGTTATATAAAAATATTTAAATACGAGCGCTTGAACAAAAAAAATCCCAAGAGATTAAAGTACAGAGTTAAGACCTATGTTGTTTATAACAGTTAATCGTCGGACTTCGAATTTGTTTTGATAAAGTCATCTCAAAAGGTCAATTTTGTTTATAAAACAACCAAATCAAAATGGATTTTTCTCTTTGAGAGTTTTGATTTTTATTCTGTTCCTAAAATAACCCCAAATTATTGATATTATAAATGAGGTGAATGACGAGTTTACGCCGTAGTCAGAATAGAACGATCTTTTATTAGCTTACGTAGCGTTTACTCTAAGATAGGAATGCATTGTATGAATGAGTGCAGTGTACTTACTCCAATGATGTGTGGCATTCCAGTAGTAGTATTGAGTCATGTTTCTTCTGTGAATTCTCTTTTCAATCTCAGGTTTACACAACTGTGAGGATGAAGCTAAGTTTAGGGTTACAATGTAACCTTGAGTATGTGGTGTTTTTATCCTGAAATCGGTACCTAACACAAGTTTTTTTATAGAAAACTTAATATTATCTAAGGAGAATATTATAGGGTTTTTTAGGGTTATGAGAGTGTGTATAACTCTAAAACAGAAACTATATACCATTAGAAATATAACTCTAAAACAGAGGAACACTTAAGAAAACGTGGGAAGACAGAGGCACATAAGGCAGAGGTTTCTCGTAAAATCTTTAAAAAGCCGTGACACTGAAAGCAATAGAAAGGGGGTTGTCCACTTTTTTATTCCCTAAGTCGTGGAAAGAGAACCTGTTGTTTCTCTATAGCTTCTCCCTTTGCTACTACAGAATGTAGTGTACAATAATCGTTTCACATTACAAATTTCTTCTGAAAAATCTCCGACTAATGTTCCCGGGCCCTAAATTAAATTTATAGCTTATTGATATGAACAGAATAAACGCTAAGAGATTCTAGCTTAGAAATTGATATTGTTGAAACGTGCGAAACAGAATGGTACTCAATCGTAAATTTATTTTCTGAGTTGGACAAGACTCTGCTTCATTAAAAATATCCATCCCCTTTAAGCTTTATGTTTATTAAGCTAAAATTTCTTATAAAGATGTTTTTCAATGAAGTAGAATGTGTGTGTGGAATAGTTGTTTTACAAAAAATTCTGCAGTTTTTAACATTATAATGAAGCACAGAAAAAACTCCATCTTACCTTACGTAAAATTATTCCTTTAGCCCTACTGATAAGTGAAAGTACAATTAAAAGGTGATGGGGAGAAAAACTTAGGAATTTTCATTTTCGTAGTAAAAAAATACAAATGTATGGATAAAAAAAACAACATCGGTACTACGTGGTATCTCATTTTTCAAGTGTGATTATTAAGAGGATTGAGCCTCGACCGAGTAATACAGATATACCTATTGAAGTAATACAGATATAATGGATTATGTCCTTTAAATTGAACATGTAGGATTAAAAAATTTTTATCAGTGAAGTCTCTAAATTAGAAAAACAATTTTTTCTGAAATTTTGTGAACTCTACGTTGCTTGATCCATTTCCCAATGTATTTAAAAGCTTGAATTTAATCTTTGAATTATTAAAGAGATCATTTCTCCCATGCTTTTTCTTTTTATTTGATAGTCTTAAAACGCTTGAAAAGAAGCTTTACAAGGAATATAGTTCTTTCCTCAAAGATTTTTCTGAGTAAAGGCCCGCCAAGTGTGATCAGCTTGCATTGTATCGCGAGACGTACCTCTCGTGACCTATCACGACTTCTCCCTCCCGAGCGTCATACGGTGTTCTTTTGAGACATCTGAGCTCATAGACCTTGTCAACGACACTTTATAAGGGATTCATTATAATTAAGTCTGCACTTTGATATACCGTGCAATAGTTATGCAATATGAGACAAGAAGCATTTTGAGAAACATACGTAGTATTTACAAATTTACTTTTGATACAAAAAGTGGTTTTCTGTTTCCTCTTTTTTAAACAGATTTAAAAAAAATTAAATAAGTCAAAGTCATTGTATATAGTATGTTACGGGCAAAGTGATGAATTGTGCATTAATAATGCCCAGAGTGGAGGCGGGCAAAGTGATAAATTCCATTGATAAATGCCAGTGAATATATCACATTGTCTCCTCCACTTCGGGCATTATTAATAATGCCCGATTTATCACATTGCCAGTAATATATACATATGGATAGATTCTTCCTCCATTTTTTAGTAACCCCCTTCAGATTACATTGAAAAATATGTGATTGGGAAAAACACATGGGAAAGCACGAGCAGCATTCAATGGTTATTATATGAAAACCTCCTCAGTGCTTCGCATCGCAGTGCTATTAGAATATTAAGGTGTGTACAGTTTTGACAATGTAACTAATTCTGAACTGTTAACGGGCGCATTTGTGCTTACTTGGGTCATCCTTTCAATTCTCAAACAGGTCAAGGGTGTAATGTATTATTCTACAAAAGTGAAATTTTGTATTCTTAAATCAGACACGTAAAATGAAGGAGAATATCGTGAAAAAATTTCATTGCAATAAGGGAATACATATAATCATAGGATGACTTTATAACGGCTCCTTTTTCTCCGAAAGTTGAACTTCTTGTAGATATCGGTTTGAGAAATAGATTTCGTTGATTACGAATAGACCACAAGGTGCTCCTCCAATATTGTGGTGCTGCCCTCTAACGATGATTGAACTATACAAATCTACATGCCAAAAAGTAAGTCATGAGAGTCGTTAACATCATTTATGATATAAACATTGAAAAGTATCAATTATTTGAAAAATTAACTTCCGATAAAGGAAAATATTAATTTAAAAAAGTTATTTTTTCTGGAAAACAGTAAAAAATAGAATATATACTTATCAGAAATAATTTTAATAAGCTTATCCAACCTGCGACCCGGGAAGCTTTTGAGAGTGGCCAAGTAATAGTTTAGTAAAGGGGCTTAAAGTTATTTAAAAAAAAGCTTAAAATTTATTTTAAAATCAGTAGTTGTTTTGTTTATATTTTTAAACGTTTTCACGGGGAGACACTAAACTCCCACCTAATTGTTGGAGTTTTTATATTGAAAAGTTACAATATGTTATCCGTTACCTCAATATTTCAGATCCTTTCCTTCTCTACAGGAAATGTATGGAATGAGAAGGTTTTCGCCCCATATAGTCTTAGAGGTGAGGAGGCAACCATTTATTCTTCGGTCATAATTTGAGGAGGAAATTAGGAATTAGGTGAGCCAGGCCATCCCTAAGAAATCTACCCTCGGCTGCGGGTACAGTTAAAATAGTTGTCTCGTGAATATGACCAGCGGTGAAAAAAATCTTGAGTACTACTGAGCTAATCAATGTCATTAAGTACTGCTTAGTAGTTTTCGGTTATGGATTTGTAATTTTATATAAGGCCGATAAGCTAAACCAAATATCCGCCGATGCTATTCTATTTTTTAGATTGGGAAAATATTAGATTCCATCCTCTATAAAGTTTCTATCTTTTTTCATTGGGAAATCGAGACTGAAATTTTATCTGGAGTGTGAATATGAACTATTCTACAAACAGTAAAAAAGCCGATATCTTATTAAACTTAGTGTATGTGTGATCACTAGGCATTTCTCAAAAGTGCGTACGATTGTTTATTGTCCCAGCATACCCCTCGTTCCCCTACATAGAGAAATCAGTAAAACATGTTTTTTTTCTAATTTAAAATAAAAAATAAGAAAGAAGGCAAAATATAACGCTACTATAAGGAATTGACTTATCAGATGTCTTTAAAGTGTTTTATACAGGGTGTTTCAAAAGTTCGTTTCGGACTTTTATTTGAAACCAAAGTCTCCTAAGGTTATGGAAGTAAGGTCTACCCCTAAGTAAGTGACCCTGGAGATTGGAGAATCCCTTCTGACGACTAAGAGTGCCATTAGCAGCGAAATAATAAAGTTAAAAGATTAATTAAAACTAAAGGAGATTGAGCATTAACCTCAGTGAAAGTATTGTTGCTGCCATTTTGAATAACGCACTTTAAAAATTTAATGAAAATATCGTGAATATTCACGGAGATATTATAGCATGTGAAAATAGCACTTTTCCAGAAATAAAAAAAGAAAAATTTGCAAATTTTTTAGTTGTATTTTGTAGTTATTTATTTTAATTAAATAAAGACAAAATTTATTCAAAAAAATAAAAAAAACAACTTGCACTGAAGCACCCTGTATAAGATAATGCAAGTTCAGGATTTAAGACTGTCCATTTTCATTTCAATAGCGAATCAGTTTTTTTGGTAGCTTGTTGTAAAGTTGTTTTTCTACACACTAACTATCCTGAAGGAAAAACTAGTTTTACAGAAATTTGGAGCTCGGCTAGGAAACTACAACAATCGGATAAAAAGGGTAAGGAAAAAAAGGTGTAGATAAAAACGTGCATTTACACTGCATAGTAAATGAAATTGACCAATTAGAAATCTTTGGACTCTTTCATAGAAAGATTTTGGTGTTAGTTTTGGTTTTGAAACAGGGCATTCATTACAGTTTTTAGTAGAATAATTTGTCGTGTAAAGTTGTTTTTCTTCACACTAACTATTCTGAAGGAAAAACTAGTTTTACAGAAATATGGAGCTTGGCTGTGAAACTACAATAACAATTGAGTGGGTAAGGAGAAAACAAGGGGTAGCCATGTAAAGATGTGAAAAAAGTTAATTTGCACTGCGTATTAGGGTGGCCTGCTTTTCTATGAGAAAAAATAGCATTCTGAAATCGTAAGGGATCGCCCTCAATTTTTTTAGATATGTTGGTGGCTTTTGGAACTAAGTTTGAGCTCTGTACCTTAATTAGAAAGCGATGACCAAAAGACCTTAAGTTTGAAAAGAAGCGAAATTATAAGATAGATATAAGTTTAACTTGGAATGTAAAAACGAACTTTTTCCACATTTTCCTTAAAAACCAATCATTGTTTTATTAATCACAGTTAGTTATTATCGTTATCATTAAATTATAATAACACATGTTTATTTACAAACATAAGAGTTCTAAAAACCCAGGTTTTACAATGAACCACAAAGAAAAGGGTTTTATACAAATTATTTTTAAATTGAGTCCAACAGTTATATTTTCCGTACATTAATGGGGCATATTTTCTATTTAAATCTTTTTTTTAAATATTATTTCTCATTACATTGAGCATGAAATTTTTCCCTCCTTTTGGTCATCGACTTCTAATCCGAATACAGAGCCGAAATTTTGGCAGCGAGTTTCTATATAACTATTTGAAAAAAGAAGGTAGATGGTACCAAGAACTCTATCTGAAAAAATTTTTTTGGGTCACCCTATAGAAATCTTCAGACTGTTTCACATTAAGATTTTCTCTGTGTGGTGTTTGCATTTATTTTCTAAAGAGAATAAATTTTTAAGTAGTTTGTCGTGAAGTTGTTTTTTTGCACACTAACTATCCTGAAGGAAAAACTAGTTTTACAGAAATTCGAAGCTTGGCAGTGAAACTTAAATAAAATGGGCGAGGAGTAAAAAAGGGGGTTCCTAGCCAAGAAAATATAGGGTGTTTCAGATAAGTGTTTCATAACTTCTAGGAGGGGTAGGCACTAGGGCAGGGGTTCTCAAACTTTTGAACATCGCAACCCACTTTTTAGAAACGAAATCTAACGCGACCCACCTCATCTTTAGTTAATTATTTCATGCCCCCCCCAAGAGAAGGATTTTAACTTAGGAGTGGGGAGGGGGTTTGGTCACCAACTATTTCGTTTGGATTAATAAATTACATGCACGTATTAGAAGAAAAATTAACTTTTTTAAAAATTAAAGGTAAGTATTTGAATTTGAGTGTATGAAATAGTTTCATTATGAATGAGTGAACAATAATCTCCACGATAAAAAGGGGGTCTGGGGAAGAAAATTTTGAAGTTTGACCCTTGAAAACTGGGTTTTAACTAGTTTTTTTAGTGATCTGGGATAAATTACAGTTGCATTATTTTCTAAACAAATTTCTTAAAAATTGCATTGCTCCCCCCGGTGTGGATGGGATATGAGGAGTACTACGTTTATAATCAAATCTTACTTGAATATCCGACTAGTTTTGCATTATAAGCACATTAATGTGACACATTAGGGTGTCTAAAAAAACCTTTTTTCGAAAAACCTTGCTCCCCAGGGCTTTTCCCATTCCTTTTGGTCCCAAAAGATTGTGTGTGAAGTTTCAGCCCCCTAAGTTAACTCTAGAGTTTGCCTGTAGAACCCCAAAGTTTGAAAAAAGTGGAAAAAACGAAAAATATTCAGAATTTTTCAAAATTATTTTTAATATTGATAATTCAAATAAAACTGTTTCAAATGCGTCATTTAGGACTTATTTAGATGGAATATACAGTAAAGCACCGTTTATACGTCTTTCAAGGGACCGACGTGAAACGACGTATAAATGAAAAGACGTATAATTGAAAACAATTTTGATTATTTGAATGAATTGGGACTTAGCGAAAACGACGTATAAATGTAAAAGACGTATAAATGAGAGACGTATAAACGGTGCTTTACTGTATTTATTCATGTGAATTAACTGTACCCTATAGCCCCTATAATTTAAGATTATAACGTACTACTAAGGGACGTTGCACTCGCCAAACCTTATAATCCACTACCGGTGGACGAAATTAATTAAATCCGAATTTCTTCGAAGGAACTCCTTCAGATGATGCCATTTGGGGCTAAATTGATATTATAAATTATAAAATCCAGTGAAATAACAGTTTTGAATCCTTCCACAGAGCTTTTAATGTAAAAAGTGTTTCTTTAAAATTTCTCGTTTCCAGCTGATGAAACCCAAAACGTATAATAAAAAAAGGGGTTTGTGGAACTTTTTTAGATAAAAAACATTGGAAACTTTATATAGGTTTCATTTTTTCGAGTAGAATTAAATTTTAAACAGCACAGATCGGAAATGACATGGATAACTCCTATACCTGACGAGAAAATATATTTTCTTCTTTCAAAGTTAGGAAAATAGTTCAATACTTGTGAATCTTGGTTGAAATGTTAAGGAAAGAAGTTTTTAACTAAAAATTTACCCTCATGCGTTAAAAGGAAGTAATTTTCCAAACTTAAAAAAGAAAATAGATTTTCACGTCTGGCATAGAAAATATCCATGTCATTTCCGATCTGTGCGCTTTAAAATTTAATTCTACTTATTAAAATTGAAACCCCTATAAAGATTTCAAAGTTTCGTATCTAAAAAGTACAACAACCCCCTTTTTTAGTATAAATTTTGGGTTTTATCAGCTGAAAACGAGAAATTTTGGAGAAAAACACTTTTTACATTAAAAGCTCAGTGGAAGGGCCAAAAACTGTTAGTTCGCTGGTTTTCATGATTTATAATATAATTTTAGCTCCAAATGGCATCATTTGAGGGAGTTCCTTTGAAGAAATTCGGATTTAATTCATTTCGTCCACCGGCAGTGCATTATAAGGTTTGGCGAGTGCACGCCCTTATTAGTACGTTTTAATCTTAAATTATAGGGGCTATAGGGTACAGTTAATACACATAAATAAATATATTCCACCAAAATAATACCAAACTGACACATTTGAACAGGTTTTATTGCAGTATCAATCTTGAAATTTATTTTTTTAAAATTCTGAAAATTGGTCATTTTTCCCACTTTTTTCAAACTTTGTGGTGTCCCTTATTTAGGCGTTTTTTCAAAAAGTCGGGGAAACTTTTGCGACACCCCCCAATTTTTTTCCTTTTGGCACCCTTAGACTATGTGCAAAATCTTAAATCAATCGGATAAGATTAACACGTGCCCCAAACGGCCTAAATATTGAAAAATTTGACTTTTTTCACATTTTTTCGAAAATTTTTAAAAATTTGTTTAAAAATCGTGGCCGAATGATAGTGTTCTAACACATTTAAACAATCTTATTTGACGGTTTTTTATTGCTAGTTAGGCCAAAATGCCCAGTTTGTAACCTAGCCATCAATCAGAAAATCATCAAATTTGTCCATTTTATACTGAGAATAGAAGAATCCAAAGGAAGTGGTAAATGACTTAACACCGCAAAATTCCATGAATTAACACCATTTGAAGACCATATTGATGTGGAGATAAATTATCTGGAGCTCAAATTAATGATGGGTTGCTTAATTACAGACACCATATTGGATTGCATTAAAACTAAAAAAAATTCTAGAAAAACGGTATGGGCATGTTTGATATCAGGTAATGGGTGTGAGGTTTCTAAATTCAATTAAGAGTAATAAAATCCTCTTACACAACTTTTTAAAGCTCTTTACGCAATAATAACGCCCTGCAGATCTCCTAATACAAGTGCAAACAATGGTCTTAGAACTATAGATGGTAATAAATTCTATACACATAAAACCGGCAAGAGAAATTCTGGAAATTAGTTAAAAATAAGTCTCCACAGTGTGTTCAAGTGTATTTCATTCCGCAAGTTAGTTGAAAACCTGAAGAAGATACAAAATTAACCCGCTCTTCAAAATGATTGAGTTATTATCTCAACTGTGATGATTATTATACTCTGTGAAGATAAGCAATTAACCATATTTATAGAGACGGTTCTTGTATTTTATCATAAATTTATACATTAACATTAATGTACCTGCAATTCAACAAATTAGGCTCATTTAAACTAAGACACCTATATTGGTTACGTGAATATCATAAATATTAACAACAGCTTCTTAAAATCATTCCTTCTTTAATGTCTGTTTTTAAGTTAGAGCTATTCTTCGCTCTAAGTTTCCTACCTCTACATTCTCAAAGAAGGCTTTGATGGTTTAAAATAATTTAATTTCATAAACAATTTTCATGAAAACCTTACTCCAAATCTAAGTACTTCAAGGACGTTTACTGATGATAAGTCAACAGTGTGAAAAAAACTATGGGTATAGTAGAAGAGTTATAGAAACGGAAGTTTATATTTAATATATTCTTACATCCTCAAACAAAATATCAGTGTTTAATTGTTTTAATGACACTAACTTGTTAAATTGCAGGTATTTTTTATGTTTATGTATAAATTTATGATAAAATACAAAAACAATCTCTATAAACATGGTTAATTGCTTATCTTCATGGAGTATAACTCAATCATTATGAAGAGCGGGTTAATTTTGTATCTTCTTCAGGTTTTCAATTAACTTGCGGAATGAAATACACTTGAACACACTGTGGAGACTTATTTTTAACTAATTTCCAGAATGTCTCTTACCGGTTTTATGTGTATAGAATTTATTACCATCTATAGTTCTAAGACCATTGTTTGCACTTGTATTAGGAGATCTGCAGGGCGTTATTATTGCGTAAAGAGCTTTAAAAAGTTGTGTAAGAGGATTTTATTACTCTTAATTGAATTTAGAAACCTCATACACCCATTACCCGATATCAAACATGCCCATACCGTTTTTCTAGAATTTTTTTAGTTTTAACGCAATCCAATATGGTGTCTGTAATTAAGCAACCCATCATTAATTTGAGCTCCAGATAATTTATCTTCACATCCACGGGCGTCTTCGCCGGGGGGGGACGTGTCCCCCCCAATAATTGGGAACATTGTTTAAAAAACTATGTTTTCAACTTTTCAGGGCGATCAAAAATTTACTGAATGTATGTTTCTCTGACGTTGATTCATAAAGGATGGTGCCAATATACCAATGGCACCTAATTTATGAGGCATATACAAGAAGGAGATGGACACCACATTTTTACAACACGATTTCATTTAGAGTAGGTTGAAGCAAGTGAGAGATTGGGAAAACATTATCACAACAAAAAATTATGTTTCTGGCTAAAAAAATAATAATTTAATGAGACCCCTCAAAAAAATCCAGCTACAGCACTGGTTAAAGCGTAAAAAAATTTAATTTTGAAACTGTAATATTATAACACTTAAAATGAGTTTAAACCTGTATTTGAAAGGTCAAATTTATAAAATTTTTCTAGGGGAGGGCCCCCAGACCCCCCATTTATAGTGCAAAGTTACAAACGTTTTAGAAAAAATTTGAACAGAAGTTAGTTAATTCAAAACCACCTTAAAATTCTTAAACAAGGGCAAAAAAAAGATTATTTGGGGTAGTTAACCAGTAGTTTGTAAAAACATTTGGGGAGGATCCGAAACCTTCGGCCGGCGTCCCC